>CM035154.1:88670759-89098259 GCA_020205615.1 Panax quinquefolius
ATTAGGAAGGAAAATTAGTTAAAGGAGTTTAATTAATTATCCCTAATAAGATTAGGGAGCTTAATTAATTAAAAGAATTTAATTAATTAAATAAATCCCAATTCTTTAATTGTTAAGGTGGGTTGCCCACATCTATAAATAAGAGGAGTCTTATTATGGGTGAGTGGGTTGTTGACTTTTTCAATTGTCTGACATAATTCCAATTTGTTGGAGAGTACCCTTTTCTATAGAGATAGAAAACTAGGGTTTGAGCCAAATACACCATCTTCTTGAATTCTTTATTTTTCCTTGGTGGATCACCTCTAGAGGCCAAACACATGGGTGGCTAACGTTGATCAAAGGAAGGAACCAAACCCGGTGGATTCAAGTTGAACGCGAAAGGATTTGGAGGTGAACTTGTACCTGAGGAAGCTTGATCTTCAAGGGTATGATTTTATTCTTTATCTTTTCGTTTAATTAATAATTGTGCATAAAGGGTGATCCGGGTATATGGTTTGTAAATTTTAAACTCTGATTTTTACACGCTTCCGCTTACTTTGTGCAATTTGATTGCGCACATGAATATTACAAACCTAACACCAAGAAATTGTTAATAAAAGAATGTGTATGTTATTAAGCGTACATTGTTGATACGCGGAAAAAGGGAATATAAATTAAGGATATATTTGTAGTGAGAGAATTTCAAGATGTATTTTCGAACGATCTGTTTGGTCTTCCGCCAGACATAGAAATCAAATTTTTAATAGACTTAGCACTGGGAACTGCATCGATTTCGAAAACCCTATATCGTATGGCACCAATAGAAATGAAGGAATTGATGATACAATTGTAAGAGTTGCTAGATAAGGATTACATACGATCGAGTGTGTCTCCTTGGGGAGCACCAGTGTTATTTGTAAAGAAGAAAGATGGGTCGATGAGGCTCTATATTGATTATCCAGAATTGAATAGAGTGACGATTTAGAATAGATATCCATTATCAAGGATAGATGACCTTTTTGGTTAGTTTAAGGGAGCGAAGTGTTTCTCGAAGATAGATCTACGAACGGGTTATCACCAGTTAAAAGTACGGGAGGAGGACATATCAAAGACGAAATTCTGAACTCGTTATGGACATTTCAAATTTCTAGAAATGTCATTCGGATTGACAAAAGCTCTAGCATCATTTATGGACTTGATGAACCGAGTCTTCAAGCCATTCTTAGATAAGTTTGTAGTAGTTTTCATCAATGATATATTGATCTAATCAAAGACGGAAGAAGAACATGTTGAACATCTGAAAAGGGTTTTGGAGGCACTAAGAAAAGAGAAGTTGTATGCGAAGTTTTCCAAGTGTGAATTCTGGATGAAGAAGGTTCAATTCTTAGCACACGTGGTGGATAAGGATGGACTTTCCATAAACCCTGTAAAGGAAGAAGTGTTGAGTAATTGGGAGAAATCAAAGACGCCAACCGAAGTAAGAAGTTTCTTAGGGTTAGGTGGGTACTATAGAAGGTTTATCCAGGATTTTTCTAAGATAGTATAATAACCCGATATTTTATATATAATTAAATCAGTAATTTTGCGTATAATTTTTTTTATTATTTTATAAGTGGGAATACGTGCAAGGTAAAGTATATGTATATATGTAATAAATAAAAATTTATTTATTACATGAATAATTTCAAATAATTTTTTAGACTTATTGATCATAATAAATTATATTCTTATAATAATTAATTGTATAGTAAAAATATTTTATTAATTAATTTCTATTAAAATATGATTATATATTATTTAAATAATATATGAAATGATTATTGGAATTATTATAATAATTAATTTATTTTATGTATTTTAGTTCGGATTATTTAAGTTAATTATTTTAACTTAATTAATAATGTTATATATGCAAGGTAAATCAGATATGGAATTCAAACTCTAATTCTGGATTTTGACTAAGGAATGAGAATAATAATATAATATTAATTATATTTCATTGCTATAAATATGTACTGTATGTATCGACTGATAATGGTTGGTCAATTATGGTGTAACAGTAGAAACCTCGTATTATTGTGTTAAATCCTAATTTGAAACTCAATTACGAGCTTTAGACTGTTATGTACTCGTGATAATGTGATCAATGGCCGATATTATAGATTTTAATCTTAATTAGGAAAACCCTGATTATTGGAAACCCTAGTTGTTAATTAGAAACCCTAATTTTCCAATTTAAAACCCTAATTGCCAATTTATTAACCATAATTGCTAACTTAGCAAGCTAAGTTATAATTTATAAATCTTAAATCGTAATTTCAATATCTTATGTAATTAGGAAACATAATGTGATTATGAAACCCTAATTGTCCATTTTTAGAAACTAAAATTTTACATTTTTAAACCCTAATTGCAAAAATCTTAGAAAATCACATTGTAGAACCTTAGGGTTAAACACTAAGGGTCAAACCCTAAGGGTTTGCTAAGGTATCAAATGACCATTAAAATCATAAGCCAAATGACATAAATACCCCTCTTGCATTATTTGAGATAACTTGTAGATCTTGACCTATGTGGAGTTGTTGGCCAACCCTAGACTAGCCATGTGACTGAAATTTACATACATATCAGCCATTACATCTCAGCCAATTCATTACATGCATCTATAAATAGATTAAAGAGAGAAAATTCATTTCTAAGCCTTATTTGCTCTCATACATTCCCCCAGGAATCTCTCTCTCTCTAACCCTGTGAAATACATTAGTATTTCAGTCCCAAATTTAGTCCTTAGTTCAACCAAAACAAATCAAAAGCTTAGATTCAAGAGTTTGTTCATAAAGGTATAAAACCTAAACCTAAAATCTGATCTTTGATCCTCTGTTAGATGTTAGATTTTTGTGTTAAAATATGTTGTATGTAGTGTATATTAAAAATATTTTAAGTTATAATAAATGACTTTTAATATTATGATAAATAATGCATTAATACTTAAATATAAATGGTAATTATTTAAAATGATTTTAATTATTTAAAAAATCATTTAATGGTAATATTAATACTTTAAAATATTTTAAGTTAATATAAATAACTTTACTATTTTGGCAATGGTTTCATGAATATTTTAATATTAATTAAATATTAATGATGATAGAATTATTTAATATTTAAATCATTTAATAATGATTACGGTGCTTGAAAAATCATGATAAATTATAATAATTGTTTAAAAATTATTGTAACTCATTTAAAAATACTTAGTTTATAGTCATTTATAGTCAGTACGTAGTTTCCAAATTTTGATATATAATTGATATATTGTTATTATTGGTTCAGCTTACTTCACAACTGTTGATTCATTGTAGAATTATCGTTCAAAGAAAACATTTAATCCTTTTAGCTTATTTTTATTATTGCTATTACTTGCTGGGCAATCAAATGCTCATCCTTGCTTAATTTAAATGTTTTTAGCTAAGTATGAACAATCAGAAGGCTCTACTAAGAACAAGGGAAAAGAAAAGGTTTCTGAATGAGTTCTATGTTATCTTATGTAATAACTAGACTTTATTAAGATACGGATGATATATATATATATATATATATATTATCTATCATATAATGTAATGTATTAAAGGTTGCATACTTGGGATTAGAAAACTCTAATATGTAAATTAAGTTTGATATTAATGTTATTATTATTATTATTATTATTATTCTGCTCATAGAAACAATATCGTGAAGCACCGAGTTCGGGTTTCAAGTACTTGAATTTGGTGGTGTAATAGATAGCAACCCCGTTAACCAATCTAACGCGGAAGACGGTGAAGTTCGTGTGGACGGATAAGTGCAAAGAGAGTTTTCAGGAGCTGAAAAAGAGATTGAGCGAGGCGCCTGTATTATCGTTACCAAATGATATAAGAGGATTTGTGGTGTATAGTGATGCGTCGCACAGAGGACTTGGATGTGTGTTAATGCATCATGGCAAGGTCATTGCGTACGCATTGCGATAGCTAAAGGATTATGTAAAACGATACGCTACTCATGACTTGGAGTTAGCGGTAGTAGTTTTTGAGTTAAAGATTTATAGACAGTATCTGTACGGAGAAAAATGTGAGATATACACGGACCATAAGAGTTTGAAATATATCTTCACACAGAAGAAGTTGAACATGCGTCAGAGGAGGTGGTTAGAATTAATCAAAGATTATGACTACGATATTCTTTATCATCCGGGGAAAGCAAACGTAGTGGCCGACGTGCTAAGTAGGAAAGAAAGGGATAAGTTATTTTAATTAAAGACTCATGAGGAGTTAATAAGGGACATGGAGAAATTAGAGATAGAAGTAAATTGACTGGAAAGGTCTGGAGAAAGATTATTTGCAGTAGAAGCTCGTCTAACCTTGTTGGACAGAATAAAGGAATCACAAGAGAAGGATGAAGAATGTGAGAAAATCAAGAAGATGATCACAAAAAATGAGGAAGAAAAGTTCAAGATGGATAAAGACAGTATTTTAAGATTTGAGAAAAGAGTGCGGGTGCCAGTAGTAACAGAGTTGAGGGAAGAAATATTGCATGAGGCACATAATATAACGTATTTCGTTCATTTGGGAGGCACAAAGATGTACCGAGATTTGAGGCAACACTTTTGGTGGCCCAATCTGAAACGAGAAATTCACTACACCAAAAATGGCCTCTAGTGAAGGACAAATCCTTTATTAGAGGCCCTATATCACTGACAAGTGATTTATTACAAAAAAATATTTCCTTCATACGAGTGTTCATATTAGACCTCCTCGCAATTGGGTATCCTTCGCTAAGTAGTAACTAAATATTTTTTTGTGAAGGATATATTGTGAATAACTTTTTTATTCACAAATTGTATTTAGTAATGGAATATTGTTATTTAGTGAAAGATTGGTTTCCTTCACAAATAATATTTTAAGAAGGACTATTTGAAATTAGTGAATAACTTTATTCCCTCACAAATAATATATTGTGAAGAACAAATTTATTTAATGAGAAAAAATTTTCCTTCACTAATTATAAATTGAGAATGTATCTTCAAATTAGTGAGGGAAATAATCCTTCATTGATGACTAACTAATTAACTAAAAATATTTAATTATAAATTTATAAATAAAAATTAATTGATAAATAATCAAAATTCATTGCAAATTATAATTAATTTTCAAATCAATAATTTCATATTTATTATTATTAATTGTTATAATAAATATTAAATTTAATATTTGAAGTTAATAGAAATTTCATACTTGTTTCAAACTAATTGAGAAACTAATGCATAAAGAGCCAATAATTAAAACCAATACTCCTCATATAAATAGATAATGCTCAAATTACGATAACTACATAAGTTGTTATTATATCATGGTCTCCCAAGGACCATAGTACCTACAATATTTATTAACTAACATAAAAAAACTTAAATAATAACAACGAACTAGAAAGAATAAAGTGCATATCATGTTAGGTCCACTTCATTATCATTTTCTTCAAGTAAATCAAGGTTGGACTTGTAAACTCCATGCTACAAGAGAAACACCAAAAATTAATTTCAATAAGATGAGGAATAAGAAAAGATAAAACTGGTGAACTTAAATTAAGAGAGATTAATTAATGACATACAAAAATATAGCTATTACTAAATACCTCAATTGATTCATAAAACCGGAAATCGTCATCGACATATGATATGTTGACGGTTATTCCCCGTGGTGATAATTAGTGTCGATAGCCATATATGTGTTAGTGATTTACATGTGTTAGTGAATATATGTGTTAGTGATTTCACTACAAGAATGTGTTAGTGATTTACATGTGTCAGAGATGTCAAACTAAGTTTATGAAGCATTTTAGTTTAGTAGTTTACCTGCCGATGCTTTGGACTTTTCTCTTTTCCAAAGAATAACAATCTCACACCTCGTCCTCTCAAATTCAAATTTCCAATTTCTTATTAGCAATTTGCTTAAAAGCGTATCAAACAGCAATCAATATCTGGTAGAATTTCACACCATAAACAATTAGATAAGAATAGTCTGCTTCTACCAAAAGCTACCTTTAGTAGAAACAAAATTAAGAAAATTATGAAATTTTCAATTACTACTACTACTATCATGTTGAGTCTATTTTCCATAATATTATAAATGCACTACTACTATATGCAATTTTTGATCAAGTCACTGTGAAAAAAATCACAATCTAATGCCAGTACTCCAGAAAAGAGTAACAAGAACTGTAAACAGTATTTAAGAATTTAGTAAGAGTTTGGACAAACCTATACTATTATGACTTCCTGAATATTCTAAAATGTTGTGGCCTAGGAGGTAGTTTTTGAGATCCTGATCGCGCACTACTTAATGTAATACAATATCTCAGAGGTGTTTGCCATGATGGTTTTAAATCATCCACAGAGTTGCATATGCTTACACCTATTATATGGTTTCAAGGAAATCAACAAGCTCTGGTTTGATTTGGATTCTATCAACTGAAAATTTATTTTTTCCTAGATTAAGCTATAATCAGCATCTCATGCCACATAAGCCACAGCTTCCCCTGCCATTGATAGTAAATGATTTGTGTTTGTGTGAAATTTTTCCACAAAAAGATGCTTGTAAAAGTATGCTTCTTAGTATCGTCCAAATTCCAATATAGATGATAAATTCTAGATAGAAACTCAACAATCACCTACCTTAGAGAGTTGATAGGACAAATTCATTACCTGATATAACAAACATACCCTCAGGGCTAAATGATGCCTTAAAAGTGGAAGTATAAGAAACTGGCTTAACATTGAATGTAGATAACTATGCAAAAAATTACAGAGAAAATATAAATCAGAGGGAAATTTCTACCATAAGTATTCTGAAACTTAGAAACAGAGAAAACTCACAAGTGTGCCACGGAATGAATCAAGTATATGAATATGCCCATTCGTAGTTATCAAAAGCATAAGTCTACCATCGTTGTTGTATTCGATGACGTTCGCGTCAAGCATATCTCCTCCAACAGAAAATATGTCAAAATGGCCCTTAAAGGAATCAAATTTCAATAAATTAGCTTTTTTCCAATCTGAAACCATAGATGAAACAACCGTAGCTACCACTGACCTCTTGTTTTTGTTAACTATTAACCTTGACCTCTAGCTTTTGTTAACTGCTAACCTTGAACTCTAGTTTTGGTCTACTACTAACCTTCTCATACTGGCAGACATCAAACATTCTGATGTATCCTCCAAAAGCAATTGCAAATACAAGCCCTTGATCATCATAAGCTGTAGTCGGTCTTCCTTGTACGCGTAATAGGCCCTAAATTACAGTGAAGAAAATGATGAATAACTTAAAACAATAACATGTCTTTCAAGATGAGATTCCAGCTGTTAATGACTCCACCTGACATTTCTCAGCTCTTTCATCCCAAAGCAGAACATTTCTATCAAGAGAGCGAGAGATAAAATAATCTTTTCGAGAGCACAAGCTAAGTGAGACAACCCTAGAAGATCAAACATAAATATGTCATTTCTAATTCATAAATTATTTGTTATAACATGTAAATGGATGTGAAAAAATCTAATAGAGAAAAAGAACTTTGCCTGTCATGGTCACCTTTAAAGTATCGCAAATATTTGTTGTCATGCAATGAGAATAGCCGCAGAGATTTTGTACCAACTTGACATGATAAGTACTGATTACAACAAATTTCTTAGCCATGGATATATTCTCATATACATACCATCCCAGCCGTTCTTTGATGAGTATATAACAGTTATGGAATGAGAAGTGAAGCACACCAGGTCAACCCCATATTTTTTGCTATTACTTGTCTTCAAGCATCTGTTAAAAAGTTTATCTAATTACCTTATTCCATTGAAGGAAACAACCAAAATTCAAAAAGTATTTGATAGCCACTTGAACAGTCAAAGGAAGTACAAAATAGTACAAAATGATAACTTCAAGGACATCTATGAGAAGAAAGTATAGACATACAACATAATGACTTCAAAGAATTCGAAAACTTAACACGTGATAAATCAATCATCAACTCAACTCTATATTAAAGTCAAAAGCGAGAGGCCTACGTTGCATTCTTTGACATCATACTGAGCAAATTGATTCATCATCACTAGCAATCACCAAAAATTTGATGTTCTATGGAAGTCCATCGAAGTGATTCTACCATTCTCGCAAACAAGCCATTCTTTGGTTTGATTTCTAGTCATCTTTAAAAAATTAGGAAAATAGCAAACTCACTTAAATTTTTTTCAATAATACAGGGAAAATAAAACCAAAGAAATACAATTTGGAAATTTAAAGTACATATTTTTTATAGTACGATTAAGATGCATGATAGAAGAATTCCTAATGGAATAACCATTATAATTCTAGTCTCAAAATAATGACCAAACATACACATCAAAATGAACTCCAACAAACACTAATAAGTTTCTCCACATATCCATTATTATGACAATACTGAATATGGTTCCTGTGCCCGTCTCCCACTCTAAATATGAGAGAATCAAGGTGCACATACTATTCCCAGTCCTCACATTAACATTTCCTTCTTGGCACCGAGCAACATTTGCAACTTCTAAATATGGTTATCATAAATGACTAGAATAATATTTAATTCTATGCCAAGATGATGAGATATCATCCATTTAGGTTTTCAAAGTTAGTAATGACCAGTGTGAAGTGAGTAAGTGACCAAGATAGAAATAGTTTCTTGAACAATATCCTATTATAGGCAATGAATATTGATCATGACCGTACATCTCCCCCAAACTTCAAATTCATAAGCCTTTCTGGACCAAAGGAATGAGCCTGATACATCCAAATTGAATCCCCAATTCTCTAATATCAAGCTTGTTCCTGCAATATATCATGGCTCTTAATTAGAATTTTAAAATGCATTAATTTTGTGCGTGCAAGTACATTGCAAAATAAGCAATTGGGGGCATGAGCATAAGAACTAACTTGATACCAAGGCCATTCTGCATTGCATTGAGTGACATGTTGTAAGCCTTTTCAAACATTCCACTGAACTTTATGGCAGTTCGACGATCAAATATGACTTGTGCACTACAATTATTACAAAATTACCCTTAGGCCTCAACCATACACAACTAACAAAGATACACAAAATCACTAGTAGCAGCAAATTTTAAAGATTAAAATACTATATCGAGGGTCTTGGGCTTCCACTGACCAACAAGCCAAAAAAATGAAAGAGAATCGAGGAACAAAAAGTTTGGGCCACACTGTTTTGAACCAATGAATAGTTAGTTTCTTTAATCGAATAGACTGCCAAATGGTGGAAGGTCTTACCAAAATGAATAGAATTTTTTCACACAAAATATAGTCAGAACTGCTAACATTGAAAGAAATGCTATAATCAAAATTATTTCTAAGATTGATAATGTCAAAATGGTTTTTTTCAGGAAGCTGCCAATTATTTTGAGCAAAGATATCACAGACCCTAACCCTAGCACCCAAAGATTACATGTCAAAAAGAATTGATTTAATCATCTAAAGTCTACCTGAATAAGAAAAGAAACAGTTAGTCTAAGAGGTAATTCTGTTTGTAATCTTTTCAATAAGGGGAACATAGTCCTGTTGAGGCAGTTTAGACGCAATAAGAAGCACTCCAAGAAATTTGACCGGGAGAGTACTAATAGGAAATCCCAAATAGTTTAAATTACCTGCTTATCATGATGAATAACATTTAAAGGAATCACATAAATTTTAATTCTAACATATGTTAAATTGACTTCAAATAAGTCAAAATTGCACATACATTTTGAAGTGGAACAGTATTTAACAAGGCAATTTGCAGAGAACAATGAAGTCAAGGATACTTAACTATTAAAGTCTGACAAATGAAATTGTAGGTATAACTATGTTCATTAGAGTTGAGCATAATGTCAAGAAAATGATTAATACACAAAACTGATCATCACAAAAGATTTAGCAGGAAAAGGATAAAGAAGAGGTACAAAAATTGGAACCAATATGATTTAACTAAAACCCGATGCCATCTGCTTCAACATGTACCAGCATCATCTGTGAGCTTACATTTTGATTAAAATCTTAACATTGTACTTAAAACTTTATACATGTATATATTTACTTTTACTTAAGAACCTTCAGTTTCTGAAAATCAATGCTAAAGAAAGTCAATTAACATAACCCAAAACAAAAATCAACTAAAGAAACTCCCAATTACAAAAATTAACCTATTTTATACAGCAACGAGCTCTACATAATCAAGATTCATCCCCATATAAACCAGGACTAAAAGATCGAAACCAATCAATTCCCTTTCCTTTTCTCCCACCGGATCACCTTCTTTGCGTCGCTCTTTTGGCCATGCCGTAACCTCATTGGAGGAGGCGCTCGGAACCATAAGCTTAGCAAATGACCCGATTCTCAATTTTAGGATCTTTGGAGCCGATCTTATCAACGAATCCTCCAAAACTCATTGTCGTCATCTTTATAAGGTTGAAGACCGAGACCAAATGGAATGAGCTAGAGATAAGGTTTTGGAAGGATCGACACTAGATGGCGTAAAGCCAAAGATGAATTTCTTTATGTAGAGGGCTTTGCTAGTAGAAACCCTTATAATTTCTTTGCGAAATTAGGAAATGTTAACCATATGTTTTTCACTTATAAATAATACTTATAATTTACTCTTAAATGTGATTTTTATATATATAAAAAAGTAATAATATATATTTATATTATATTGTAAGTTACTTAAAAAGTGTTGTTAAAAATAAATTTAATATTATAAAAATTTTAATATCTTTATAATATAATTTATATTCACCACAATTAATTAAAAAAAAAATAGAACAAGATAGCGACAAATTTTATCCCTCGTAAAAAACTTCTGAATAATGATATATAGTGAGTAATAATTCCTTCACTAAATAGATTTTTTCCTCGCAAACTTTCATTATAATTTGGCTCCAAAAATCTTTCTATCGCCCCAATTTTGCGAGGAAAAAAATATAAATTGTGAAGGATGTTTTTTTCGCTAATAACTATATTGTCATTATACTTTTTTTCTTCAATGTTCCTTCGCTAAACAACTCTTCACAAAATTTCCTTCGCTAGAGGCCATTTTTGGTGTAGTGATTACGACGTGCATGAGTAAATGTCTTATTTGTCAATGGGTCAAAGCAGAGCACCAGAGGTCGAGTAGTCTACTTCAACCATTGGAAATACCGAAGTGGAAATTGGAACACATTACGATGGACTTTGTGGTGGGACTTCCAGTCACATAGAAAGGTTTTGATGCCATTTGGGTTATCGTAGATCGACTAACAAAGATGGCTCATTTTCTACCGATCAGGATCCGATATAGTTTAAATCAGTTAGCGAGCCTAGATGTAAAAGAAATTATTTTGTGACATGAAGTGCCAGTATCAATTTTCTCTGATCGAGATCCGTGCTTCACGTAAAAATTTTAGAAGAGATTACAAGAAAGGATGGGAACATAGCTAAGGTTGAATATTGCTTATCATCTGCAGACAGACGAACAAAGTGAGCGAACGATACAAACGTTGGAGGAAATGCTTAGAACTTGCATGATGGACTTCAAAGGAAGTTGGGATGATCACCTACCTCTAGTAGAATTTGCTTATAACAATAGTTATCATGCGAGTATAGGCATGCCACCGTACGAAGCTCTTTACGGGAGAAAGTGTAGAACATCGTTGTGATGGGATGAAGTTGGAGAGCAAAAAATGCTAAGGCCAGAATTAGTTCAACAAACTGCAGATGTGATGACATTGATAAGAGCTAGACTAGTAGCTACACAAGATCGTCAGAAGAAGTACGCAGATTTGCATCATCAATACCGTGACTTTGAAGTCAGAAGTTACATTTTCTTAAAAGTATCTACCTGGAACGGAAAATATGATTCGCCAAGAAGGGAAATTGAGTCTGAGGTTTATAGGACCATTCGAGATACTAAAGCGAGTGGGTGAAGTGGCGTATAAAGTTGCATTACCACCTGAGTTGGAACACATCCATAACATGTTTCACATTCCCGTGTTGTGTCCGTACAAGCCTGATTATAAACACGTGATTTCTTATGAGCCCTTTCAAGTGGAGAAGAATTTAGCATATAAAGAAACTCCTGTCCAGATATTAGATATGAAAGAACAGACATTAAGAAATAAAATTATATCATCTATAAAAGTACTTTGGCGAAACCACAACGCCGATGAGGCCACGTGGGAATTAGAAGACAAGATGCGAATGGATTATCCCCATTTATTTGTGTAACCTTGTACCAATTCCGAGAATGTAATTTTTATAAGGGGGAGGATGTAAGAACCGAGAATTTCATGAATAAATAATTATTTTTAGATAATAAGAAAATGAATATTTATTTGAATATAAATATTGATTTTTTGTCAAATGAGTAACTCGATTAATTCAAATTGAATTTATGAGAATTACAAAAAATGTAAAGTTATGGTGAGAACTGTGGAATGCCTTGTGTGGCATAAGAATGAAAATTAAAGTGGTTTACTTTAATTAAGGAATAAATGAATTGAGAAGTGAATAATTAAATATCATATTATTAATTAATTATTATTGTGAATAATAGAATACTAATGAGTAAAGTAAGTTACGTAATTAATTGTCTAGTGTGACAAGATAATAAAGAAGTGTACTATCTATTAAGTAAAGAGATTAATTAATTTAGAATATTAATTTATTGCAGCAGTGACCAAGTCTGAGAAATTCCCAGAGTGTATGTAGCAATTTGCATATACTTCAGATATAAACCATTTCACCATTGTGCAGAAAGCAAGACTAGGAAAATAATCTCCACTGTGTGCATGAGTTGTAAAGATGTTTGTTGGCATTAATAAAGAATAAGAAAGATAATGGATCAATTACCATTATTATTAATGTGAACATTATTATTAAATATTATTTCATGCCACTATGTGTAATATAGGAAAATGTGGGTAGTAGTATTATATAATTACCTACTACTTAAGATTAAGTGAGGCGTGACATTTAATTATGTATAACACTATACAAAGGATATATAGTTAATGTGTGATGCCCCCCAAAATAGGTATACAACACCCATTCTGAGTCACCAAATACATGGTATAGAAAGCAAACTACAACTTTAATAATACAATTGTCGTGCAAAATACGACAACACATACTGTGAGTTTAAATACAAATATTGTCTTCTAGATAATATCCACACTCAAATAAGTCCTCATTACAATTATTCATACACTGTTTTACAGAAATAGTGAGGACTGCTAAAACATCTTTCTAGAACCATCACTCCATACCCCGACTAGATCCTGCTATGTTCTCGCCTCCTGAGAAGAAAAATGGAACAAAAAGGAAAAGGGTGAGCTCAACTAGCCTAGTAAAGAATATCATGACTAAGATAATATACAACAAATTATCATTAGTCTTCAACAAGGAAAAATCTGATATAGCTAACATCTACCACAACATTCTTCAATGATTTAGAGATTAACTTCAAGATCAATTCTATTTCCTTTAATAGTTAGTTAACTATAACGATCTATATATATATATATATATATATATATATATATATATATATATATATATATATAACTCCTTTCCACAAAATCACATAATTCAAGGTATATATATAACACATACATGCATTCCTTTAATCTTCACTTATTGTCGTGTATCGAATTACTCAATAATTCTCTAACCACTTTAAAGGTATATCGATTTTCTTCTCTCATCAACAACGTACATATATACAAGTCTAAACCTAGCATGCGTCGAGTCTTTAATAGTATTTAATATAGTACACTGAGTGGTTTCCCACAAACAACAAAGAAATTAGTTTCTGTCTCGTCTACACTATTTTCACAGTGAGTTAGATCGATTACTAATTCGTATATATCTCCGCTCTCTGAAGGAATTGTTTAGCCCAGCTTCTATACATCCACCATTAAAGAGTACGGTTGCACTACCTTAAACTTGATACTTACTCGTACATACACTCAAGAAATTGGCGATTATCAAAGTTATTTAATGTCACCAACTTACTATAATAAAATAATTCTATAAATTATTTAATATCAATAGATAAATTTTTATCCATCTTCTTACTAATTCATTTCTACAATTTATAACAAATATATAATAATGATATATATTCATTAAACACAACATCACTTATTACATAGCTCATATTACCCTATGTAACACAATACCACATACCTCGTAACACATTTATATATTCTTGTTCGAACCCATCTCATGCTTTAAGAATTTTATCTACTAAATTCTTATTTTAATATTTTCTAAAAATTCGAGTTCTTACAATACCGGTTCTACCCATTCTTTTATTTCACCTATTTGCGCTCAACGTTTAAATTTGTCTCCGGAGAAATTAGACATTGACTTATCTATTGAAACGTCACTAGGAGAAACCTTCATTACATCCACTATTTATAAATCTTATTTGATTCAAATCGGCACCCTCACATTACCTTTTGATCTCATCTCTTTGAAAATACTTGCAATTGATATGATTTTAGGGATTGATTGGTTAACTACTCATCATGCTAAAATTGATTATTTTCGTAAGGTTGTTAGTTTTTATATTCCTAACAAACTTGTTATGTGAATTCAAGCAACCAAACCACTGAAGTCAATCACTGTCATATCAAGCCATAACGCCATTCGTTTATTAAAAAAAAGAAGTCAATCTTTCTTAGCCCATGTCACGGATTTAAACAAAAATACGTCAGATTTGAATGATATTTCTATTTTTAATAAATTTCCTGACGTATTCCCTGAAGAACTTCCTGGCCTACTCCCAAAGCTTGAAATCGAATTTTGTATTGACCTTAAACCCGGTACAAAACCCATTTCCAAAACCCCATATTTAATGCTTCCTATTGAACTTCAGGAGTTAAAAATCCAACTGCAGGAACTTTTAGACATAGGTTTCATTCGTCCTAGTACATCGCCTTGGGGTAGTTTTATTCGTAAAGAAGAAAAATGGAAGTATGCGACTTTATATTGACTATCGAGAGTTGAATCATGTAACTATCAAAAATAGGTAATCGTTACCTCGCATTGATGACCTGTTTGACCAGTTGCAAGGTGCTAAATTCTTTTAAAAGATCGATCTTCGTTCCTGATATCATCAGTTAAAGATTAACACTGATAACATTCCAAAGACTGCTTTCAGAACTGGGTACGTGCATTATAAATTCCTAGTCATATCTTTTTGATTGGCTAATGGTCCTGCTGCCTTCGTGGATATGATGAACTGAGTATTCAAGGAATATTTAGATCATTTTGTGGTTGTCTTTATTGATGACATCCTCATATACTCCAAAAGATGTGAAGATCATGAGCAACACTTGAGGCTGATACTTCAAAAGCTTCGTGAAAACATGTTATATGCCAAGTTGAAGAAATATGAGTTCTGGCTTGAAGAAGTAGCATTCCTTGGGCATGTGATATTGAATCATGGAATATCAATTTATTCGACAAATATTGAAACAATACAAAGTTGGGAGCAACCTAAGTCAGAAACTAAAGTACGTAGCTTTCCGGGCTTAGCTGGTTATTATCGGAGATTCGTGGAAGGATTTTCTCGAATCGCCACTCCTTTAACTCAGCTGACTCGAAAAGATACAAAATTCAGTTGGAGCAAGGAATGTGAGAAGAGTTTTCAAGAACTCAAAAGGAGACTCATTTCAGCACCTGTCCTGACAATACCATTAGGTTCTGAGGCATTTTTCATCTACGGAGATGCTTCAGGTAGAGGTTTAGGATATATTGTAATGCCCTAAAATCCGGTCTATTTTCACACCCAGATTTTGTACGTCACGATCCCACTTCTTTCCAAACATACATCATTATATAGCTAAATATAACAACATATGTTCTCAAATCCTAGGTTCTAATACCGTATAACCTCGTTCATTACAAATAATGATAATTACATTATTCTTTACATCTTACAAGAGTGACTTTCATCTGCCACCAAGGATAAATAACTGTTCATTAAACTAGTCTATAGTTCAATTAAATTATTCTACATTACAAGTCTTGACTTGATCTTCACGCACATTCATATACTAAATAGCACTTCTTCTGGATATCGGCCAACTTGATCTTTACGGGATCCTTAAGTTCTTTCTAACATCGTTCGCTGAAAATGTTTTATTTAAAACAAGTGTGAGCATTCAATTACTCAACAAGTCATAACAGTTGAATAAACAACATCAAGAATTTAAACATTCTTTTAAAACTTCAATAACTGAACAAAGGTTATGAAGTAGCTTGAATAATAGGAATAATCTCAATTTCTATCATTTTAAAACATTAGTCACATTCAATTTAAAATACTTTCATTCTTCTACTTTTTCCATACCCATCCTGTCTGGCTAGAATCATTAGCACAGACTTAACAATAATGATTCATGTATAAACAAAACATTCTCATATTAAATAGTTTAATCATAGAATAGTTCAGCTCAAAGAAATACTGATGTGTTAAAATTGTGGCATAAGGCCACATACATTCTACCATCTTGTACAAATATCACACATTTGCACATAGACAAAACTTCTTATGTTCAACATCTGAGACAGTTTAAGAAACTAGCATTCATTTAAAATATGAATGAAGTTAGAAAACTTGCCTTACGTACAACTATAACTTATAGTTTACGCTGAACTGCTTATTCCAATTCCTATATAGTACATAAGGAAATAGCACAAACACCAATTAGTCATATACGTAACTTACGCATTGGTTTAAGCTTAAATTTACTTCTTAGGGTTCGCGTTCTTGCAATTAAAGTTTACGCGACAAACTTTCTTTATCGCTTTATGGCTTCATGACATGCGGAGATGTCTTGCTCATACAATCATCATCTTTGATGATTTACATTCTTATCTTCTTCTTATAAATCTTCTAGGACTCAGCACACATCGTGTCTCTGCTAGTAGTCCATATGGTACTCTAAGTGGTTTCCCATAAACAACCAACAAACAAGTTCCCGTCTCATCTACACTATCTTTCAAAGTGAGTTAGATCGGTTGCCAGTTTTGTATATACTTCCGCTCTTTGAAGGAATTGTTTAGCCCAGCTCCCATATGTTAATCATCAAAGATTATGATTGTACGACAACCTAAACTCATCTTAACTTATTTGAACCATTAAAACTATAACGTTCATTAAGTTGATTTCTCATTCCTCATGACTTTCTGGAAACTAAATGCCATACCTTAGGATCCATTCTTATTGTCTAAGTTATAGAGTCTTTTGTATACTCAAAATGATTATTCAATGTTAATACAATGTGATCATAGCAATAAGCATTTTACATTACCTTATTCATAACTTATAACGTCCGATGCATTCGACTCGGAACTTCCTCCAAGTTATAATCATTACTCGGCTTCTTAACGATCTATGTCATTGTCTTTAATTCAGTTCTTCACCGTTCATAGGTTTAATCATTGGTCTTCATTACCTTATGGTCAAACCATACACGGGGTGTAGGTTCTACCGGTTTAATATTCGCGCACACTCAACCCTCACGTCGGTTAAAGTGTTTACTGCTTACATCTCATTCTAACATTCTCTATCCGACTCACACTCGGACTTTCATTAATCTTATTACTCTTTGTTATGGCTTTCTTGATAATTCATATCATCCAACTTTCGTCAACATCTAAGTCATACAACCAATTTATACTTAGAACCTTCACCCAATATGAATACGATTCACAAGGATCATTTACGTATTCTACATTCACATTGCTCATCTCTTAATCTCTCTTTCAACATTTTTCTAAGGTTTCAATCGTTTTCATTCGTTATCCATTATATGAACCCAACGTTCATTATTTTTTCATAATGTTGAAGCCATACTTTTCGTTTTATGCTAAGACCGATCGTTTATCGCAACAGCATTGCGTTCACAGCATCTCTACGCTTTACCCTTATCTCTCATTACAACATCATAACATCGAAATGTTATACATTACCCTCATTTTATACAATCACAACAATCCCCCACTTTCATTTTATCGTGACTACGGTCCCTAGATATCGGTTACGTATTTTGTGATTACATTCGTTGTCTTTTAATCATATTCAATTCTTTCTATTCAACCTTCATTTAAGGTTTAAATCACTTGTTTAAGTGTTACATTACATGAACTACACATTCTTTAGCTTTCCGTACACTTCCCCCAAGAGTTGAGTTGTTAAAAGCTCTTCTCTAGGCCTTGACTTGCACCGGTGTTGCGGCACCGGTCCCCTTCCATTCTCCCCATGATGCAGCACCACTCAGCAGTAGTTGATTTCCTGGGTTAGCATTGCGGCACCGCCTCCCAAGGCTTATATGGCGCTGCGGCGCCAAGCATCAAACCTTGAAAAAAATTTCTAAGTCTTGAACTAGTTTGAGACGCTTACTTCAAAATCTTATAACTTCTTCGTTATAACTCAGAATGAGGTCATTCCAAAGCCATTCTCTTCCTTATCTTACGTACTTCAACTTCCCTCAGATAGAAATTTATTCTGAATCCATTAACATGCGATTAAATTGGCTTAAATTTCATTACTCGTTCATTTTATGTTCTTAACGCTCTCCATTCGTTCGTTCGTAATTCGGTCATCACAACTCGGAACTCATTCGTTCTTGAGTCCATGACTCACGTTTTTTACGTTCTCTTACATTCGTATGAAACCCTATATCTTTGGGTTCATTTACACACTTTCTAGTTCTCGTTTGTCTTTTATAAATTTTTTTCCAGAACATCGACATAGCTAAGTTTAATCCGTTCTTCATGAACGTTTCTACCATTCCTAACCAAGCAATAAGTAACTAACTTAAACACGATGGTTTTAAACTTGTCCATCAAAAACAAATTATACTATGATGGTTTTAAATTTGTCCATCAAAAATGTTCATCGTGTTCTTCGCATTCTTCATTCGTTCTTCATTTTTAATCGATATTTTGATTACGATTTCACTTTTTCTTGGAATTTGGTGTTATAAAAAACCATTCCTTATTTATTACACTTAATCATTCATATGATTCATTCAGATCGCTCAAATTCATTACGAAATTTATACTTCCTTACAGAATTTATAAACTAAACTTCTAATTCTTATTTCTTCTTTTTCTCATGATTTCAACCATATGAAAATCATTCATAACATCTTTTACTTATATTTTCATTAAGCTATGTTTCTAACATAGAAAACTTAAAGAGAATTTATATTAAACTAGGTTTTGGATTACCTTTCTTCTTTAATCTTCTTCCATTAGACAAAGTTTGCACTCGGGCTAACTTTTCCTCTTCCTTTTCCTCCTCATCCCACTTCTCTCGCTGTCTCTCTCTCTCTCTCTCAAGTGTTGGTGAATTTTTCATTAACCAACAAATGAGCTTAAGCTTTTCTTATATAGAAAACCAAGGTTAGGGGCAAAATAGTCATTTTGCCCCCAAAGTTGCTATTCTCACCTCCTTACAATTCACACCTCCTTACTATTCACAAAGCTTCTCCTGGAAGCTTTGTGGTTCAGTCTTTCGGGATTCGTCCGACAGTTTTAAAAATTGCGATTCTCGGAATTCAAATATTTTTTGATATTTCATCTTTCCTCTTAACTTTTTGACATTCTTCGGAACCCTGAAAAACTGAAAAACACTTTTTGATGTTAAGCATTTTCCTTCACGTTTTCCCCTAACGTAGTTAAACGAATGAGAAGTACATAACAATACTTTTCGTCATTTTCATTTCGTCCGATTTTTACACGTTTTTTGAGAAAAACTTTAATCGGCGTACTTAACTTTTCACAATATATTATTGTCAAATCTTTCGACAAAATGTCATTTCGACATACCGAACTCTCGGAAAGGCTTAAGTTATTCAAACCCTAACCCTTAGGGTTTCGTCGGGTGAATAGTGCTTATTTCATCTTTTTCCTCAGAAATATTTTTTCTCAGAAAAATTTTATTTTCATCATGAAAATTCTTACTCGTTTAGTCTAGCTCGTAGCCAGAATCCTCCCATTTTATAATCATCCTAGTTTCTAGAACGATTAATAAACACATAGCACAAAATATTATTAATAAAAGTATATTTTATTAATAACTAATTCTTTAAACTTAAATTCTGGACAATCTGATTCTCCGGGTTGTCACATGTGTTCTCATGCAATATGAAAAAGTCATATCTTATGCCTCACGACAACTCAAACAATATGAGAGGAATTATCCTAGGAATGATCTAGAGTTGGCAGCAGCCGTTTTTGCACTAAAGATTTGGAGACATTACCTGTATGGGGAGAAAGTGGAGATCTATACAGATCATAAAAGCCTCAAATATTTCTTCCCCAAAAGGAACTCAACATGCGGCAACGACATTGGCTCGAGCTGTTGAAAGATTATGATCATACCATTCAATACCATCCTGGGAAAGCAAACATGGTAGCTGACGCGTTGAGTGGAAGATCATATGCTGGTACGAGTGCGATATTGTCAACGCAAAGGCCCATTTTGTATGACTTACAAAAGATGGAGATAGAGTTAAAAACTTCAAGGACCCACGTGATGATGTCAAATATACTAGTAGAATTGACTTTAATCGATAAAGTTAAAATTGCTCAAGCTACAGACCTAGAGCTGATGTGTATGAAGAAGAAAGTGAAAGAAGGTGTTATTCCAGAAGAAAGAATCGTTGAAGAAGGAATACTTTGAGTCAACGCCAGACTTTGTATTCCTAACAACTCTAATTTAAAGTATAAAATCATGATGGAGGCACATAGCACACCATTTGCAATCCATCCTAGAAGTACCAAAATGTATCGTGATCTTCGACATACATTTTGGTGGAGCAATATGAAGAGAGAGATTGCAGAGTTTATCACAAGGCGTTTAACTTGTAAACGTGTCAAAATGTAGCATCAAGTGCCAAAAGGTCCATTGAAACCACTTGAAATTTTAGAATGGAAGTAGGATCACATTAACATGGATTTCATTACTAGTCTTCCCAAGGTTTCCCAAGGCATGAATGCAATTTGGGTCATTGTTGATAGATTAACTAAGTCTGCTCATTTCTTACCTATACAAGAAACTTATTCACTTGAATGTCTTGCTCGTATATATATAAATGAGATTGTAAGACTGCATGGTATACCAGTATCCATAGTCTCTGATCGAGACCCAAGATTTACTCCATAATTTTGGGTTAGTTTGCAAAAAGCTAAGGGCACGAATTTACGATTCAGTTTAGCATATCATCCTCAAACGGATGGACAGTCAGAGAGGACTATTCAAACTCTTGAAGATCTATGAAAACTCTATGTCCTAGACTTAAAAGGAAGTTGGGAAAAGTTCATTCCATTATGGAATTCTCCTACAACAACAGTTATCAAGCAAGTATAGGCATGGCTCCATTCGAGGCGTTGTATGGATGCAAGTATTGTTCTCCAATATGTTGGGACGAGGTGGGTGAAGCAAGGTTGTTGGGACCGAAATTGGTACGCATGACTACGAAAAAGATTCAAATGATCTGGCAACGTATACAAACCTCACAAGATCGACAAAAGAGTTATGTTTGTGATGCCCCCAAATTCGGGTATCTTCCAACCCGACATATGGTGCTACACGGTACTCATAACTATATATTCATTCCATTGAAATACAACATAATGAATGTAATTACTATCTTCTTATTAGAATCAAAGTATAATCCATTCCGAGGTTCATAAACCGATTACATTATTTGTTGTTCGTAATGTATAATACATACAAACATACTAATCTATTACACGTTAAGTATCATTCATAGCTTTGCCCTTATCTTTCTTAGCATTCCCAGTACGTTCATCCTTAACTGCAATCATATAATTCACGCAAGAAGTGAGCATAACAAGCTCAACGAGTTTTAACAAATAATAACATCATCACTATATTCGTGAATTATATGACAAATCATACATAACTGAATAAATAGTTATGAAGTATTATAAAACAATAATACTTTAACAATTCATAACATCAATTCCCAAAGTATAGAATAGAATAGGAATTTCGAACCGCCCAAATTACGATAGACCATGAGCGATAACTTTACTGTTTTCATACTTGAAAAGGATATCACAACACTAAGGTTGTACATCTCAGCATTACTTACGAGCACTTCTAGGTGATCATTTATAGTACTCTATGTTAATCAACATTCATCCGTTAAACGATTTACGTTTAAGTTTTGGCAAACTCGCGTGCCCATCGAATAATCGATGAAAAATACTTTTGTTTGTTCATAGACAAACCTTACCTTCAAATCCGTACCAATTTATTGGCATAGGATAGCGTTAACATTTCTATATAGGAAGATATGTATACAAATCAATCTATATCCTACGAGTAGTCTAGCTGAGTTAAAATTGGCATTGACCTTTTCTTTAAAACCCGTCATGTAATTCAGTACAATGAATCACATAAAACTCGACTAACACAAAGGTTAGACAAGCGTTAAGAAAACTTGCCTTTCAGCGTCTTCAAATAACTTAATCGACTGATCACAGCCTTTACAGAATCTACATGATATATTCACATAGCACACTTTAATTAGCTATCAAACAATTACTCACATTGTTTCTACCAACTTCTTTCTCTTCTATGTCTTTGTTAACTTTATTTCATTTAACAAAGTCAATTCGACTTATTACCCTTCGTCCCGACATTTTAACCAACTTACGTTATTAACCGAACTCTATCATCATTGGTGAAGTACCAATGTGGTTCACCGACTGTAATTCATTGATAAAATTTTATGTTATTCATTCATAAGTTAATAACATACATTCAATTCCTAAGTTTCATTACAATATACCTTAGTATAGGTAATATAGGAATAGTTTTAGTACACTCATTAAGTGTGTAAACTTAACTAAGATAGGTTCCTGAACAATTACAGTTCAAAGCTAAGTTATCTAATAAAAGTCTACCTCGGCGCCTATGACGCCCCCAAATTCGGGTATCTTCCAACCCGACATATGGTGCTACACTTTACTCATAACCATACAATCATTCCATTGAAAAACAACCAAATGAATGTAATAACTATCTTCTTAATACAATCAAAGTATAATCCTTCCCAGGTTCATAAACCGATTACATCGTTCGTTGTTCATAATGTATAATACATACAAACATACTAGTCTATTACACAATGGTTAAGTATCCATCTTCGCCTTGCCCTTATCTCTCTTAGCATTCTCAATACGTTCATCCTTAACTGCAATCATATAATTCACTCAAGAAGTGAGCATAACAAGCTCAACAAGTTTATCAAATGATAAGAGTAATACCACATTCGTGAATTATATGACAATTCCTACATAATTGAACAAATAGTTATGAAGTATTATAAAACAATAATACTTTAACATTTCATATCATCAATTCCCAAAGTATAGAGTAAATTAGGAATTCTGAACAGGTCGATAGACCTTGAATAATAGCTTTCTGTTTTCATACTTGAAAAGGATATCACAGCACTAAGGCTGTACATCTGCATTACTTACGAGCACTTCTAGGTGATCAGCCTATAGTACTCTATGTTGATCAACACTCATTCATTAAACGTATTTATGTTTAATATTTGGCAAACTCGCATGCCCATCGAATAATCGATGAAAAATACTTTTGTTTGTTCATAGACAAACCTTACTTTCACATCCGTACTAATTACTTGGCATAGGATAGCGTTAACATTTCTATATAGAAAGATATGAATATCAATCAATCTATATACTACGAGTAGTCTAGCCGTGTTAAATCTGGCATTGACCCTTTCTTTAAAACCAATCGTGCAATTTAGTTCAACGAATCACATAAAACTTGGCTAACTTGGAAGTTAGACAAGCGTTAAGAAAACTTTCCTTTCAGTGTCTTCAAATAACTTAATCAACTGACCACAGCCTTTACAGAATCTACATGATATATTCACATAGCACACTGTAATTAGCTATTAAACAAATGTTCAAATTGTTTCTACCAACTTCTTTCTCTTCTATGTCTTAGTTAACTTAATATTAATAATAGAGTCAACTCGACTTACTACCCTTCATCCCGGCTTATTAACCAACTGATGTTATTAATCGGACTCAACATTGCTGGAGAAGTACCAACGTTGTTTCCCGATTAGGGTTCATCGATAACACTTCTTATTCAACATTCATAACATACTAACATGCAATAAATTCCTAAGTTCAATACCATATACCTTAGTATAGGTAGTATAAGAATAGTTTCAATACACTTATGAAGTGTACAAACATTACCCTTATAGATCTATGAACAATTGAAGTTCAAAACCTAAGTTCTCTATCAAAGTTCACTTTCATGCATGACATAACAACCTCGGTTCAAGACGGCATTGTATTACGCTTTTCGATAAGAGAGTCTGGTCGGTCGTCACACACGGCATGAGACTTTACTCTATCAGTGGCACTGCGGCGCCATTTAGCAAGATGCAAACTACTTTGCTTTGTCTTGGGAGTTGCGGTGTGGCATTTAACATATTATATCAGCGGCGCGGCTGCACCTCGTGACAAGATAATTTTCAATGATAAAAATTTTGGTGAGATTCTAGGAGCCATAACTTCTTAATTATAAGCCGATTTGGTCCGTTCAAAAGACTACACATCATAAATGACATACTCTATGCGTTCATATAAGAATTTGACACTTTCGAATCCGATAACTCAAAATTGACTATTGAGTTCAATTTCTAAACGTTCATAAACGTTAATAAGCATTCAATGCTCGTTTTCTTTGTTTTAAGTCGGAATCCGACGATTCTCGAACCCACAACTCTTAAATACCCTATCTCATGTGTTGACATTGAAAAACAACGATTTCAAGTCTCACGACATTTGACCTCCACTCCAGAATCTCAACGTTTTCTACGTTCAACGTCTATTTCCGTGAAATTCGCCATAACTTCGTTACTAACATTCTTTAGGCCAAATCACATGGAATACTCCATGGATTTCAAATCTACATCCTAACCAAGCAAGATGCAAATATTAACATATTGATGGAGTTCAATAGTTTATCAACAATCGATCTCAACAATCAATATTTCCATGGTTTAAAACTATATCGAACCTCATGATTCTAATGATCTCATGACTTATAGATATTAAATCTATACTAAGTCATATTTAATCCACTATACAAGACACATACCACCTATTCATGATACTCCATGATAAAAGAAAATCAAAAGAGATGACAATGAGAAACAAGGAGTATTACCTCAAGAACTCTTATGAAATCTCTTGGAAAACTCTAAGTCAAAGCTTCCAAAGTGTATAATTTGTGCGTCTAGCTCTCTTTCTCTCTCAAATAATCTAAGTTGGGCAATTGAAAAACTCTCAGAAATGCGATTGAACACTTCATGAAAGGGAAAGTAGATCATGATAAGCCAGCACTGCGAGTGTCGGGGACAGAGATGCGTGATCGTGTGATAAGATTGTTGGTCATCCCATTCGGTAAGATTGCCTCTGACATCATCGATGGGTTTGGCGTGTCTTAGAATTGGGTTCGGAGAAGCATCTTTTGGGAACTGCCTTATTGGTCTACAAATTTGATTCGTCATAATCTAGACGTGATGCATATTGAGAATAATGTGTTCGACAATGTGTTTAACAGCGTGATGGATGTTGCGGGTAAGACGAAAGATAATGATAAGCCACGGTTGGACATGAAAGATATTTATAAGCGTCCTGGATTAGAACTTTATGAAACTACTAATGGTAAGATGGTCAAATCGCATGCAAGGTACACATTTTCCAAAAAGCAGGTTGAAGATGTGTGCACATGGATAAAGTCTTTGAAACTACCAGATGGATATGCGTCAAACATTGCAAGGTGTGTTACAGGTAGGAAATTACAAGGGATAAAAAGTCATGACTGTCATGTGTTCATAGAGAGACTCATGCCTATAGCATTTCGGGACTTGCTTCATAGACCTCCTGTAATAAATATAGAGGACAACAATGATGTAATCCAGTTAGAAGGTGGAGATTAACCTGATGAATTGGATCCGAGGCGATTATTGTGCCGGATGACGGTGATCTTTGAGGAAGAGTTATTGACCGACACCCGATACGTAATCGAAGAACAGGATGGTTATGAATCTCTGATACTTGTACAAAATGATTCTGACTCAGACAACGATTTTCAAATAATATTATTTAGTAATATTATAGTTTTAATATTATTATTGTTGTTTATTTGCAGAAACGGTATAGATGGGACGATGCACATGAATAAATTATTCAATCACTATTCTGGCAGAAGTGCGTCGTCCGATCTAAAGATAATTTGAACAAGGAACGACAAAAAGCCCTGCACAATACTGAGATTGACCATCCAGGACAAGGTGAGCAGTATATGCATGAGCATAGCCACGGTGGTGCGACAAATTATATGGGTGCGAGATGGGTGACCGAGTGGAGAGCCGAGAGTCGGGTCGAGAGGCGTGAATCGTCGCCTCAAACAGATCCTCGAGTGTATCGACGCAGCGAGAAGGCAAAAGGCACGTGTCAGGCGATAGTATATCACAAACCAGAGTAATACATTCTTTGCCGAGTGGTACGTATGTTATGTTTACTGATCATCTTTTGTAACTAAAATATCATATGTTTACATAATAATATGAGAAAATGAATCTGTAGGAGTCTCGGTCTCAAGGTCAACCTATCAATTGGTTGGATGTGTATGTGGCCACACCGCGATAGTCCGCACTGAGGTCATTCAGATAAGCTGTAATAAGTTCACTTTATCCTAATATGTTGTTTATAAATTGTGATGACCTTTTTTAGTATTTTTTATTTATTTTTAACTATTTAATTGTTCATCTTTTGACAGGACACTTATAAGGGCTTAATGAATAAGCGATATCCTGAAGGCACCCCGCGTCCGTCGATTGATCAAGAATTATGGTAGAGGCGTCCATCGTGAAGAAAAATTATGTCAAAGGCCAAGGACAAAGGCGGCTACCGACCATCGCATGGTGCGGCGGCGCGCCGCCACCCAGTCTACATACCATCGAGTTATCCAGCCTATCATACTCCTGCTGACTGTGTGAGAGCAATTTGTTAGGATCGTGATCTTCTTCATATATGGGTGCATCTGCTTTGTCTCTCGAGTCTGATGAGTCAAGCGGAGGCGATGGCGGCGGTGGCATAGTAGAGAGCAAAGAAAGAAGACGGCAAAGAGAGCGATATATATATATATATATATCGTTTATTATTTAGCTACATTGTCTTATATGTTTATAGTCTCTGAGTCAATGTCTTACTTATATGTAACATATATGTTTTATTACTTTGTTAATTACAGGATCCTAATTTGGATGATCCATGAAGAGCGCCTAGACTTGTTTTTTTAGATTTTTAAATCCTTGTACACTATTAGATTCATTCTTTGGACAATTGTATTGGTTTATATGGATGTTTACGATATCGATTGTATTGTGTTGGATGAATGTTTTGTATTGTATTGGATGAATGTTTATTCATGGATGAATGTTTTGTATTGTATTGGATTAATGTTAATATGGATGCTTGTATATATATATTGTTGTGTTGGGATTGAAAGCAGGTACAAAGCAGATTATATTTGGGAAATCAATAAAACAGGTAATTTTTTTTTTAAAAAACAAACATCAGCGACTGCATGCGGTCGTTGACACTGTATCAACGACCGCATCACCTTCTTTGAATCTAGCGACTGTTGCGGTTGCTATTACCGGTCGCTGCCACGTGTGCCACGTCATGCCTGACAAATGACTCAACATAAGTCAAAATAGCGATGATATCGGTAGCTGATTGCGGTCGCTAATAACACGGTTGCTATTGTTGGTCGCTGATGTCCTTCCAGCGACTAGATTATCTGCGACTAGTATCAGTGACCGCATACGGTCGCTGATACCCATCTGCTGATCGTATCGCGATGCGTGCCGATATCTTGATCGGCCGATATGCTGATCCGCCGATAAGCTTTTTGTTCTAGTGAAGTAAAATGCTTGGTGACCAAGCATTAATCTTGGATTGCACACCAAGGCCGACCCACTCTTGCCCATGGGTCATCCCCATGGGTTGCCCCATGGGTTTTACCCATTCGGTGACCCACCGGTTCGATCCATGGTTCGGTTTTCATGCATTGGGCTTAAACCATCTAACATTGGGCCTTGACTTGGGCTTAACCTAATAATCCCTTGGGCTTGTTCATCCAATTAATTATACTAATTATAATCAAACCCAAATGAATTAACATTAAGTCTTAACTTAATTCTATAATACAAATTGTATCGTATACGTACAATTCACGTATTCTCTCCATATAATACTCGTACGATAATCGTATTGTACTTCGTATTAACTCATCGTATTATGCATAGATACTAAATAGCATTATACTTGTATAACACAAGCTCTAACAATAACGCAATTCTTCTACGCATTTCATTTCCTTCTTGGAAATTAATATACTCAACCCTTAGGTTTTAAGTCCGCAAGCAGAAACTCCGTTTGCCATAAATGAAATATTATCAGATATTTCATCTTATCTCGATATTCTATCATTACGCATTTCTTGGAATTTCAAAATAATTCCCCGAACAGAAATGGATGAATAGTATTTTTACAAAAATTTCTCGGAAAACATTTATTTTTGTATTGGAAATTCTAAACAATTAATTCTAGCACATAGCCAGATTACTAACCACATTAGCACATTCTAGGTCATAGAACAACCTTCACATAGCTTACTAACATAAAAAATCAATTAAGTTTATTTAATTCACATAATCAAATAAAAATTTAATTCTCATAAAAATCTGAATTTCTCGGGCGTTCAGTTGTGCCATGGCATGACTTCCCTATACAATAATGTGGCATGCGCTGGGTTATACCAAACATCTAAGCCTCGGCCTCAAATCGACGCAACGCGAGACTTCTTTATACCAGTGGCACTGCGGCGCCACTTTCTAGTAGTCTTCGACCTTTGTCATCAAGCCTCATAGCGTGGCACTTTAATGCACCTTTGTCTAGCGCAGCATGACGCTGGATCCTCTCAAAGACTAGAAAATTTTTTAAATCAAAATTTTGGTGAGTTTCTCGAATCCATAACTTCTTCGTTATAAGTCCGATTTTGTCCGATCAAAAACCTACACGTCATAAATGACATACTCTATGCATTCATATAAGAATTCGACACTTTCAAATCCGTTAACTCTAAATTCACTATTAAGTTCATTTTAAGCGTTCGTTAAACGTTAATGAGCGTTCAATGCTCATTTTCTTCGATTTAAGTTAGAATCCGACGATTCTTGAGTCCACAACTCTTGAATACCCAATCTCACATGTTGACATTGAAAAACAACGTTTTCAAGTCTCACAACAACTTTTGACTATCAATCTGAAATTCCAATATTTTTGACGTTTAACGTCTATTTCCGTAAAATTCGCCATAACTTCGTTACTAGTGTTCTATAAGCCAAAACACATGGAATACTCCATGGATTCCATAACTACATCCTAACCATGCAATATTAACATATTTAAGTATTGATGGAGTTCAATTGTTTATCAACAATTAACCTCAACAATCAATATTTCCATGATTTAAACCTACATCAATCCTTATGATTTCTATGTCTTCATGACTTATAAAGGTTGTATCTATAACAAGTCATCCTTATTCCACCATAATAGACATACACCACCCATTTATGATTCTTCATTCATAAAGAAATCAAAAGAGATGGAACTAGTATTAAGGAGTATTACCTTAAGGATTTCTTTGGTCTTTTTGAAAAACTCAAAGGCAAAGCTTCAAAGTAGATTCTTTGCTTGAGTCTAGCTCTTTCTCTCTCTAAAAATATATGTTGGCAACTTGAAAAACCCTCAAATGACCAACTCTAGCTTTCTATTTATAGACAAATGAAATGGAGGGCAAAATAGGAATTATCCTCCACCTCCTTACTATTCCTCACTTTGTCACCAAGTAAAATACTTGGTGACCAAGTGATTTTTTTCCTTGCACCCCAAGTGGCCGGCCCACCATGCCCATAGGTCATCCCCATGGGTTGCCCCATGGGTTTTACCCATTCGGTGACCCACCGATTCGATCCACGGTTTGGTTTTCTTGAATTGGGCTTAATCAATCTAATATTGGGCTTTAGCTTGTGCTTAACACATTAATTCATTGGGCTGACCTATATAATTGATTGGATTTGGCATAATCCAAATCAATTGAATTCACTTTAAGTCTTAACTTAATTCCATAATACCAATCGTATTCTACACGTATAATTCACCCATTCTTAACATATAATACTCGTACGATAATCATATTGTACTTCGTATTAACTCATCGTATTATACATACATACTTAATAGTATCATACTAGCATAACACACACTTTAACAATATCGCAATTCCTTCTACGCGTCTCATTTCTTTCTCGGAAATCGTTCTATTCAACCCTTAGGTTTTAAGTCCGCAGGTAAAAACTCCGTTTGCCATAAGTGAAGTATTATTAGATATTTCATCTCATCTTAATATTCTATCATTATGCGTTTCTCGAAATTTCAAAATAATTCCCCGAGCAGAAACGGATGAATAGTGTTTTTACAGGAATTTCTCAGAAAACATTTATTTTCATCTCAGAAATTCTAAATAATTAATTTAGCACGTAGCCAGATTACTAACCACATTAGCACATTCTAGGTCATAGAACGACCTTCACATAGCTTACTCACAAACTAAATCAATTAACTTCATTTAATTCACATAATCAAATAAAAATTTAATTATCATAAAAATCTGATCTTCTCGGGTGTTACATTCTCTCCTCCTTATAAGGATTCTGTCCCCAAAATCTAGCTTATAATTACATAAATAAATGAGGAAAATCTTCCTTCATTTTACTTTCGAGTTCGCACGTTGCTTCTTTAACATTGTGGTTTCTCCAGAACACCTTCAGTGAAGGTATTACCTTATTTCTTAAAACATGTTCTTTCTTCTCAGTAATTTTAATTGGAAGTTCCTCATATGATAAATCTTTCTCTATCTGGATAGATTCATACTCTATTATATGTTTATAGTTCGGTTTATAAGGACGCAACACAGACACAAGAAACACATTATGAATGCGTTCCATTTTTGGAGGTAAGGCTACTCCATAAGCTACCTCTCCTACCCTTCTTAAAATCTCAGAAGGTCCTACAAACCTTGGACTTAACTTCCATTTCTTTCCAAAATGTATCTTCCCCTTCCAAGGCGATACTTTCATAAAGACAAAAGATCATACGTCGAATTCCCTCTTTTCTCTGTGAGGATCTGCATACTTCTTCTGCCTATCTTGGGCTGCTATTAATCAAGTATGTATTATCTTTCCCATGTCCGCCGTTTGCTGAACCATCTTAGGTCCCAACATCTGACGTTCACCTACTTCATCCCAATACAATGGAGTTCGGCACTTCCTTCTATACAACGCTTTGTAAGGCTGCATGCCTATACTAGCGTGAAAACTATTGTTGTACAAAAATTCAACCAACGGTAGATACTCGTCCCAACTCCCTTTGAAATCCATAACGCAAGATCTTAACATATCTTCAGGCATTTGAATTGTCTGTTCACTCTGCCAATCCGTCTGAGGAGGATACGCCATACTCAATCTTAACTGCGTTCCCATTTGCTCTTGCAAACTCCTCCAAAAGTTCGATGTGAATCGTGGATCACGATCTGACATAATCGAAATAGGTACTCCATGTCTAGAAATAATTTCCTTGACATACAACTTAGCTAATTCTTCTAAGTTATACCTAACTCTTATTGGTAGGAAATGAGCCGATTTCGTCAATCGATCCACTATCACCCAAATAGCATCGTATCCTTTCCTTGTTGTTGGAAGTCCCACCACAAAATCCATTGTGACGTGCTCCCATTTCCACTCTGGAATTTTTAACGATTGCAACAACCCGCTCGGTAGTTGGTGTTCAGCCTTAACCTTTTGACAAGTTAAGCACCTACTAACATATTCTGTTATCTCCCTTTTCATGTTTGGCCACCAAAAGTTCTGACGAAGGTCTTGATACTTCTTCGTACTACCGGGATGTATCGAGTACCTCGAACTATGGGCCTCTATCATTATTTCATCCTTTAATTCGGTATCATTTGGAACCCAAGTTCTTCCTTCAAAACGAAGTAATCCCTCCTTATCGAGGTTATACTTAGTCTTTTCTTCATCTTCTATCCTCTTCTTCATATGTTTGCATTCCTCATTGCTCACTTGTACTCCCTTAACCCGTTCTACTATGGTCGGTTGGGTTTCCATGGAAAATAACATTTCCACCACTTCCTCTGGTAACTTAACTTCTAACTCCATTCTTGCCATCGCTGTTATCAACTCATTCTGAGTTGTTAACATTGACAGTTTCTCTCTACCGTTCCTACTTAGTGCATCAGCTACTACATTTGCTTTCCCCGAATGATATAAGATATCACAGTCATAATCTTTTATTAACTCTAACCACCTTCTCTGTCTCATGTTCAATTCCTTTTGTGTGAAGATATATTTCAGACATTTATGGTCCGTGTATATCTCACACTTCTCACCATATAGATAATGCCTCCAAATCTTCAAGGCAAAAACTACAGCTACCAATCCCAGATCATGAGTAGGATAGGCCTTCTCATAATCCTTTAATTAACGTGACGCATACGCAATGGCCTTGCCATGCTGCATTAGCACACAACCCAATCCTTTATGCGAAACATCGCTATATACTACAAAGTTCTATGTATCATCTGGTAAGGACAATATAGGTGCCTCACTTAACCTCTTCTTCAATTCCTGAAAATTGTTTTCTCATCTTTTAGTCCACATATAGTTCACTGACTTCCTTGTCAGATTTGTCAACGGAGTAGCTATTTTAGAAAAGTCCGGAATGAACTTTCTATATTATCCTGCCAACCCAGAAAACTACGAACCTCGGTTGGCATTTTTGGTTTCTCCCACTCATTTACTGCTTCTACTTTTGCTGGATCCATGGAAATGCCATCTTTATCAATAACATGTCCTAGAAACTGCACTCGTTCAAGCCAAAATTCACACTTTGTGAATTTCGCATACAAACTTTCCTTCCTTATTGTTTCCAACGCTATCCTTAAATGTTCATCATGATCTTCTGGCATCTTTGAATAGACTAGAATATCATCAATGAACACTACGATGAACTTGTCCAAATATTGTTTGAACACTCGGTTCATCATATCCATAAATGCGGCTGGCGCATTAGTCAACCCAAATGACATCACCAGAAACTCGTAATGACCATAACGAGTTCTGAAAGTCGTCTTAGGTACATCCTCCTTTCTCACCTTTAATTGATGATACCCCGTGCGCAAATCTATCTTAGAAAAATACTTTGCCCCTTTCAACTGATCTAATAGATCATTGATCCTGGGCAACGGGTATTTATTCTTAATCGTTAACTTGTTCAACTCTCGATTATTGATACAAAGTCTTAACGACCCATCCTTTTTCTTTACAAACAATGCAGGAGCTTCCCAAGGAGACACACTCGGTTGAATGTACTTCTTGTCTAATAGTTCCTGTAATTGAACCATTAACTCCTTCATCTCTACTGGCGCCATCTGATATGGTGCCCTTGAAACTGGTGTCGTACCCGTAAATAGATCAATTACAAATTCAATCTCCCTGTCTGGTGGAATACCCGGTAATTCCTCTGAAAATACATCCGCGAACTCCTGAACTATAGGTATCTGCTCTAAGGATGTTCCCACTCTTTGGGTATCCACAACATGGCACAGGTAACCTACACACCCTTTTCTCAACATCTTCCTAGCTTATGTCATCGATAGACCACAAGAGCGTCTCGGTGATTTACTACCGAAAAACACTACCTTGGTTTTCTTAAAAAGCCGAAGGTTCACACTTTTCCTATGGCAATCTATTATCGCCTTATGGTTAATCAACCAATCCATAGCAAGAATTACCTCGAATTCTTTTAACCTTATCGGTACCAAATCTATCGATAACTTATTACCTCTAATATCTACGCAACAATCCTTATGAATATGTTCAATGGGATTATCTCTTCGTTTGCTACCTTAACATCTAAAGGTATTGCTAACTTTTCAGGAATTAAACCTAATCGCTTAGCAAATCCACATGCTATAAAAGAACAAGTAGCACTCGAGTCAAATAACACATAAGCATTTATTTCATTAACTTGAATGATACCTGATACCACATCTGTTGATGCAACCACATCTTTGACAGTCATATTAAACGTACGGTCTGAGGGTCTACCCACCGATGGTCTTGGTCCAGTAATGGCTAATTTACCACTACCAGAACCCTTATTTCCCTCTAACCCTTTCTTCGGGCAATTTCTTGCCATGTAGTCCAATGATCCACAGACAAAACACCCACGGTTTTTCTTAGGGTTAGGACAGTTGGGTGATAGATGTCCCTCCTGCCCACAGTTGTAGCACACTGATTTCCCCTTTAAACAGACTCCCATATGAGTCTTTTCGCATGTCTTGCATGCCTTCATCCTACGCTTAGGATCTCCCTGTTTTACCCTAGTATTCCCAGGGTTGAAACTCTTCCTCTTAGGCATGTTGTCACTCTCGCTGGCAACTTCCGCCTTACTACCACCCTCTACTTTATTCTTGTTTTTCCTTTCCTTGTGATACTGAGACAATGCCTCACCACCACCTTCAGCTATTATCGCCTTTTCCAGAATGGTCCCGTAGGAAGCACTCTAAAATACCGATATCCTACTATAAAGCCAGGGTTTCAAGCCCTGCTCAAACCTACGCACCTTTCCCTCTTCCATATCCACCTGATGTGGAGCAAATCTCGCCAATTCATTGAATTTGGCAGCACATTGGGGAACTATCATATCCCCTTGTTTAAGTTCCAAGAACTTAATCTCCGTCCTACCTTGCATACTAGTAGGGAAGTAGTTCTCGAAGAATACTTTCTTGAACTGTTCCCAAGTAACTGCCTCTATTCTAGCCCCAGCCTGGTGAGCCTCTCCCACCAGTAGTTGGCTTCCCCCTTCATCATGTAAGTCGCAAAAGAAGTCATTTGCACCTCACCTATGTTTGTAATCACAAACGCCTTCTCAATCTCTTTCACCCATGTCTGGGCCTCTAAAGGGTCCATAGTTCCTCGAAACTCCGGAGGACCCACACTCTTAAATTCCTTAAAGGTAGTTAGTCTTGCTACCCCAGGAGCTACAGGAATTCCTCCCCCAACTTGGTTAAATGATGCCGTTAATAAATTAACGAACTCTTGCATAGGGTTATTAGGACCCCCTGATTTTCATTATGAGACTCGGCCTCTTGATTACGTTGTCTCCTTCTTGGCGGCATAATTCTAATTAAATGAATAAAGTTTCATTATTATCTATTTAACTGTTTGGTTATCAATCCCAAATAACAACTCATACCACAACAAGCACATTAAATAAAAACTTCCTTATATTAATCTGCTTTCATAATCAAAACTATTTACATCATGCTTCCTTAGCCAAAATCTATTACATTACTATCCCACAATTGACTTCTACAAAAATTGGGATTTACAAAAAGACTACCCTTTAATAATACAAAAGAGGGTTTTACGCCACTACCATATATACCAAAAGGATCTAACGATCTACTAATACTGCCGCACGGCATTATCATGTTTCTGATTTGCCAAAATCGAAACAATATCTCGACTTATAGTATGTCGAGTATGCTCGGACTCAATGGAATAACAAGTAATTTTCAACTTAAAATCCTCATGAGCGCATTCGTGGATGTACGACATCGTAGCTATTTTCTGGTCTTTCTCAACCAGTTTCTTTTGAAGCTCTACGGCCTCTTCCTTATAGTCCCTTTCCTTATCTGTCATCAGCACTTTCTCATTGTGCTTCGATTCAAAATCTGCCTCTGTAGATTCCTTCGCCTCATATAGGGCGGTTATCTCCTCATTCTGAATCTATACCACAGTGCGCAGATGCACATTCCTATCCAACACTGCCAGATACAATGATCTCATTGCATCCGGAGGTGTTGTCTCCTGAGTAGGTATCACCGTGTTAATCGATGTTACCTCCATCTCCTCCTCCACGTCGATCATCATATTTAGATATGACGCTAACCCCATTGTCTCCTCGGAGTATTCCCCCTCAGAGATGTACTCCTCAATATCAGAGTCTTCCAGAACCACTAACGGTACCTCCGCCACTGGCATTAGTAATATCTCCACTTGGTTCACCGACTCCTCACTTATCTCGTGAATGTTTCTAAACATCAAACTGTCGTTTGACATCTATAAAACACATAACACGTTCATTAGTACATAATACACAATAGTATAAGAACAAATCATATTTAATTTATTTAATATTAATTTCCATCTTTTAAATCTTTCGGTACTGAGTTTTCTCAATACCTTATTGATTCATTTGACTCAAATTTCTTTCTTCAGACTTTACCTTCCTTACGAGGTTATTAGCCTAAGGTTCTTCCCCCTTAAGTTTTATAACTTAATGCTTTGATACCAACCTGTGACGCCCCCAAATTCGGGTATCTTCCAACCTGACATATGGTGCTACACGGTACTCATAACTATACAATCATTCCATTGAAATACAACATAATGAATGTAATTACTATCTTCTTATTACAATCAAAGTATAATCCATTCCCAAGTTTATAAACCGATTGAATTGTTTGTTGTTCGTAAGGTATAATACATACAAACATACTAATCTATTACACGATGGTTAAGTAACCATCTTATCTTTGCCCTTATCTTTCTTAACATTCCCAGTACGTTCATCCTTAACTGCAATCATATAATTCACGCAAGAAGTGAGTATAACAAGCTCAACAAGTTTTACCAAATAATAACATCATCACCACATTCGTGAATTATATGACAAATCATACATAACTGAATAAATAGTTATGAAGTATTATAAAACACTAATACTTTAACAATTCATAACATCAATTCCCAAAGTATAGAATAAATTGGGAATTCTGAACCGGTCGATAGACCTTGAATAGTAGCTTTCCATTTTCATACTTGAAAAGGATATCACAACACTAAGGCTGTACATCCGCATTACTTACGAGCACTTCTAGGTGATCAGCCTAAAGAACTCTATATTGATCAACATTCATCCATTAAACGTATTTACGTTTAAGTTTTGGCAAACTCGCATGCCCATCGAATAATCGATGAAAAATACTTTGTTTGTTCATAGAAAAACCTTACCTTCAAATCCGTACCAATTTCTTGGCATAGGATAGCGTTAACATTTCTATATAGAAAGGTAAGTATACAAATCAATCTATATCTTACGAGTAGTCTAGCTGAGTTAAAATTGGCATTGACCTTTTCTATAAAACCCGTCATGCAATTCAGTACAATGAATCTCATAAAACTCAACTAACACAAAGGTTAGACAAGCGTTAAGAAAACTTGCCTTTCAGCGTCTTCAAATAACTTAATCGACTGATCACAGCCTTTACAGAATCTACATGATATATTCACATAGCACACTTTAATTAGCTATCAAACAATTACTCACATTGTTTCTACCAACTTCTTTCTCTTCTATGTCTTTGTTAACTTTATTTCATTTAATAAAGTCAATTCGACTTATTACCCTTCGTCCCGGCTTTTTAACCATCTTACCTTATTAACCGGACTCTATCATCATTGGTGAAGTACCAATGTGGTTAACCGACTGTGCTTCATTGATAACATTTTATGTTCTTATTTCATAAGTTAATAACATGCATTCAATTCCTAAGTTTCATTACCATATACCTTAGTATAGGTAATATAGGAATAGTTTTAGTACACTCATTAAGTGTGTAAACTTAACTAAGATAGGTCCCTGAACAACTATAGTTCAAAGCTAAGTTATCTAACCAAAGTTTGCCTCGGCTCCGCAGCGTGACTTCCCTATATAAGACTGGAGTTGCGGTGCGGTTTTTGCAATACCTAGTTCGGTCTGTCTATAGTAAGCACACGAGACTTCTTTATACCAGTGGCGCTGCGATGCCACTTTCCAAAGAGTCATCGACAAGATGTTACCCGGTAGCCATGGCTGCACTTTAAAAGCACTATCTGGCGGCGCCATGACGCGGGACCTCAAACACTGTAAAATTTTAACAGTCAAAAATTTTGGTGAGTTTCTCGGATCCATAATTTCTTTGTTATAAGTCCGATTTTGTCTGTTCAAAAATCTACATGTCATAAATGACATACTCTACGTGCTTATATAAGAATTCGACACTTTCGAATTCGTTAACTCAAAATTCACTATTAAGTTCATTTTAAGCGTTCGTTAAACGTTAATGAGCGTTCAATGCTCATTTTCTTCGATTTAAGTTGGAATCCGATGATTCTTTAGTCCACGACTCTTAAATACCCTATCTCACGTGTTGACATTGAAAAACAACGTTTTCAAGTCTCACGACAACTTTTGACTATCAATCCAGAATTCCTATATTTCCAACTTTTAACGTCTATTTCTGTAAAATTCACCATAACTTCGTTACTAGTGTTCTATTTGCCAAATCACATGGATTACTCCATGGATTCCATAACTACATCCTAACCATGAAATATTAACATATTTAAGTATTGTTGGAGTTCAATTGTTTATCAACAATTAATATTTCCATGATTTAAACCTACATCAATCCTTATGATTTCTATGTCTTCATGACATATAAAGGTTGTATCTATAACAAGTCATCCTTATTACACCATAATAGACATACACCACCCATTTATGATTCTTCATTCATAAAGAAATCAAAAGAGATGAAACTAGTATTAAGGAGTATTACCTTAAGGATTTCTTTGGTGTTCTTGAAAAATGCTAAGGCAAAGCTTCAAAGTAGATTGTTTGCTTTAGTCTAGCTCTTTCTCTCTCTCAAAATATATGTTGGCAACTTGAAAAACCCTCAAATGACCAACTCTAGCTTTCTATTTATAGACAAATGAAATGGAGGGAAAAATAGGCATTATCCTCCACCTCCTTACTATTCCTCACTTTGTCACCAAGTAAAATACTTGGCGACCAAGTGATTTTCTTGCCTTGCACCCCAAGTGGTCGGCCCACCATTCCTATGGGTCATCCCAATGGGTTGCCCCATGGGTTTTACCCATTCGGTGACCCATCGGTTTGATCTACGGTTCCGTTTTCTTGAATTGGGCTTAATTAATCTAGTATTGGGCTTTAGCTTGGGCTTAACACATTAATTCGTTGGGCTTACCTATACAATTGATTGGACTTGGCATAATCCAAATCAATTGAATTCACTTTAAGTCTTAACTTAATTCCGTAATACCAATTGTATTCTACAAGTATAATACTCGTAGGATAATTATATTGTACTTCGTATTAACTTGTCGTATTATACATAGATACTTAATAGTATCATACTAGCATAACACACACTTTAACAATATCGCAATTCCTTCTACGCGTCTCATTTCCTTCTCGGAAATCGTTCTATTCAACCCTTAGGTTTTAAGTCCGCAGGCAAAAACTTCGTTTAACATAAATGAAATATTATTAGATATTTCATCTCATCTTAATATTCTATCATTACGCATTTCTCAGAATTTCAAAATAATTCCCCGAGCAGAAATGGATGAATAGTGTTTTTACGGGAATTTCTCGAAAAACATTTATTTTCGTCTCAAAAATTCAAAATAATTAATTTTAGCACATAGATAGATTACTAACCACATTAGCACATTCTAGGTCATAGAACGACCTTCACATAGCTTACTCACAAACTAAATCAATTAAATTCATTTAATTCACATAATCAAATAAAAATTTAATTATCATAAAAATCTGATCTTCTCGGGCGTCATCGATGGGACGTGGAATTCAATGTTAGAGATCATGTATTGTTACATGTTGCTTCATGCAAAAGAGTTACGAGATTTGGAAAGAGAGGAAAGCTCAAACCTCGATTCATTGGTCCATTTGAAAACCTCGACCGAGTAGGAACTGTGGCCTATAGACTCGCCTTACTGCCAAGTATGTCTCGTGTTCTTAACGTTTTTCACATATCTATGTTACGTAAATATATGAAAGACCTGAACCACATTATTAAATTAAAACCAGACGAGATAGCGAAAGATTTAACGTATAAAGAGGTACTTGTTAAAATCTTAGATAAGAAAGAATATATTCTACGCTCAAAGGTTATACCTCAGGTCAAAGTTTTGTGGAGAAGCCACGATATTGAGGAAATGATCTGGGAGTTAGAATCTGAAATGAAAACAAGGTATCCTCACCTTTTCGACATACCAGGTGTAGACACTTAAAATTTTCTGCGCTCCTATTACTAACATTGCAGGAAGGAAGATTCGTCTTTTGGAGATAACCCTAGAAGACAGCTTACATCCATTTCGGATACTATCGAAAGTTCAGTTCCATCCTGGAAAAAAAATCGGGAACATCAGTTCCAACTCGGAACACAAACTAAGAACATCAGTTCAAACCCTGGAACACAAACTGGGAATGTCATTTTCAATCTCGGAGATAACCCCGAGATATGCAGATCAAAAGACTGGCAACAACACCGGAAAGGACAGTTCTGTCTTGGCAATAACATCGTGACGCTCAGTTCCAGTCCTAGAGACAACACTGGGAGTAGCAACCCCATCTTTTGTGATAGCCTTAAGAGATGTCATTGCAGTTCCGGTGATAACCCCGAAAATGCTTGTTTCAAACATATGTAATCAGCTTCAACCCAGACATCCTGTCAAGGCACACACACCTCAGACCCGGAGTTAACAAACGGGCAGACAGGAACACCCACAGATGACAGGGAGACATACAAACAAGCAGCAGTCCAATCTTAGATGTAACCCTGAGCAACGTCTGCTTTCCACTTAAACCGGCGATAACCCCGGTGAGGAGTCACAACGTCATCTTACCATCTCAACAAGATGATATCGCGGCATACCAACAAGTAGTCCAATCTCAGCTGTAACCTTGAGCAACGTCTACTTTCAACTCAAATCGGCGATAACCCCAGCGAGGAGTCAAACGTCATCTTGTTCCTTCGACAATGGCACATCGTCTCAACACTTCATACATACATACATCCAACAATGTCCCACAAGAGCCGAGGATTGACAATCCCGAGTGACTATTACGTGTGATAGTACTTTGGATAGAATTTGAAGCTTGAAGACCATGGGCATATACCCCTCTTCCTGACTTCGTACAACCTCTAATCCATGTCATTGTGTAACTCTCGACACAAAGCGGTCCGAAGAAGGTCAGATATACCTCGTTTGGATGCTCGGATTGAAGTTTTGCATGTTTGAGCGGACATTACAATGCATGAGTGCACGTACTACGAGACAACAGGACCAGCGAGGCTCAGATGTACCTATAGCAATCCGTCTATATATACAAGCCTTGGGGTCAACCATTTGAGAAGAGGAGGGATGGAAAAAGGCGAGGAAACCCTGTCCATTTTACTCTGCATACACATCTTTTGAGTGTTTCCTTATCTTTAAACACTAGTTAGCTCACATATAGCTATCTTTTATCCGGCGGGAGCTGAGTGTTTATCCATTTAAAGTCATAGAAGTCTACTTCGGCAGCCCACTGTAAGCCTTCTTATATTCTATAAAGCCTTCTTCTCATATTAGCACACACTGTTATACACATTGAGAGTCGTGTTGTGTGCGTTTGCCCGGACTTCGGTGCGTGGGTTTCATTTATGTCTGTACATATATACTTATATATGTATATATTTTATATATGGACTAATATTATTGAGTTATGCCTCGATTGAGCCTAGACTTCGGTCTGGAGCGTTTAATTGCTTTTATATATATATACTTATATATAAACTGTTGTCAGACTTTTTTCTGATGAGCCTGGATTTTATATCTGGTGCATTTAATTGCTTTTATATATATATATATATATATATAAGCGTTGTCGAACATATTCGATGAGCACGGATTTACATCCGGTCGTTTAATCGCTTTATATATATATACATATAAATAATTGTAACATCGGACATATCCGAGCGAGCCTGGATTCACATCGGTGCGTTCTATCGCTTATATATATATATATATATATATTTACATTTATGTCAGGCCTGGAGTTCACTTCGTGGCATTTTACAACTTTATTTACATTACATCACCGCTAGAGTTTACTTGGGCGTTGATCGCTTTTACTGACTTTATTTACATTTTTTTCCCTTTTGAGTTTACTTGTGGCGATTGATCATGTTTATATATATATTTATAGCTTTTTATATATATATATATATATATATATATATAATAATCGACATCGCTTTCCATACAAATTGCGATATCATGTATCATGTGAGCCAGGAATCATGTGATCACAGTTGATTCATTGAATCTAGATTCGGTTCCGTGATGGACATTTTTAGTCATAGCGGTTTGTACATTATTTTATAGTGTCTCGAATTTCCTTGGATGGTCATCATGCCCATGAGGAGTTCGACATCACAGATATTATTTTTCTAGAATGCTTCGCATCTCAAAAATAAAAGCAAACAATCCGAACATTTAATAATAAAATGGAAGTATGAAAAGGTCTCAATTCCTATTGAGCACAGGGTTTGAAAAACCTCTTTTACAAAACTTCATTTCTATATCGTGGTTAAAACTGAATTTTCTATAAATTCAAACCTTTGTATATAGGTGCGAACGAGGCCTCGCACTACTTTCAAATAACTGCACATTGATCCACACACACACACAAACACACACATTCATATCATAATTTATTGAAGAGTGGTGGTCACCGTGGTAACACGGATGTCGGGGGGTGCCTAACACCTTCCCTACGCATAATCAAGCCCCCGAACCCAAAATGAATCTCGATTTCACAAACCCGTCTAGCAGTGTTAAATCACTGGGTCAATGTACAAACCTTTTAGGTTGCGTTGGTGCAACCAATTAAATACACCAACTGGCGACTCTTAAAGTCAAATCGTCGACATTATACATGTCAGACCTTTTTCAGTTGTTTTTTCAAACAAATCTCACTTTCACATGAGAACACCAAAGAACAAGTAACGAAAAGGGACACTCAAAAATCCCGAGCGTCGACGGTGGCGACTCACTGGGACTCCAAAGAAGAGGGCTTAAGCCGCTATTACAAGCTTTTCAAAATTGTTATATGCTTGTGTGTGAATGTTGCATTTACATTTCTGATGAATGTTTACGAATGCATCTTTATTTACTGCACTGCTAAATATTTATCTATGATATTAGTGTTTCGCACACGTCATCATTTTGCATAAACGGTGAGACACGTTGTATGTGAATGTATGTTGTGTGTTTCCTCCATCAGGAGGCTATCCTCTCGGTGTTTGATTACTGGACTCGTGGGAAGAATAATTCCTCAAGGCTCAGGAAAGGCACCACCCAGATTCGCTCCAGTAGAAAGACCAGATTAACTTCCTGTTGAGTAAATCCTCCATGCCAAAAAGCCGCGAGAGAAACCCTAAAATAGGTCAACCTCTGATAAACCAAACATGGAGGAAAGACTCTTCATACTTTCCATTTTCAATTACTTGTAAACGCATTTACTTGTAATTTTATTCCATGTTCATCCATATATAATGGAAAATATGAAGAATAATTGTGCATGCATAACATGTTATCAATTAACAACCGGTTTTGCTGGACAAAATTCCTAAACGGACATGTTATGATAACATTTGCATTATCCTAAGACTAAACTACGTAAGACTTTTGTATGGAAGCAATTGGGCCTGTTAGCCTCTCAAAGTCCAAAAAGGCCACATGCCTACAGCCAATCATGTTTTCTTCTGACCAGTCTAATGCTGTTTCCCGAGAAGAATTTGACGAATTGAGTAAACAAATTACATACTTGGTCGTTCTGCTGAAAGAATTGCACCAGTCCACTCAGGGTACGAAGATACCTACACATACAGAATCCTCTATGCAAGGAGTTCAAGGGCTGGAAAAAACAATTCCAGAACATCATTTGGATATGACCAACAAAGGCCTTGAAAACACCCATCTCAAAGGAGATTCAGACACCGGTGATATCAGGAAGAAGGTCCTCCAAATGGAGGAAACCATCCGCGTTCTCAAATGGATTGGAACACATGGCAGTTTTTCATATACAGACCTTTGCATATTCCCTGGTGTTCAATATCCAGAGAAATTAAAGACCACTAATTTTGAGAAATATGACAGATTAGGGGATCCTTATACACATTTAAAAGTGTTCATTAGAGAACTTGGGTCTTACGCAGAAAATGAAAAGCTCCGAATGCAGCTGTTTCAGAAAAGTATAACTGGAGAAGCCCGTTCATCGTATACCAGATTAGATAACTCAAAGATCCATAGCTAGGAAGAGCTGGCTCATGCCTTCCTTACTCAATACAGCTTTCAATCTTAGATGGCTCCTGACCGGTACCAAATTACCAAGGTCAAGAAACAGTCTAATGAGTCATTTTAGAAATGCGCTAAAGGTGGAGGCGCCTTCTTTGCAAAAAAGTTATTCCTTCCATGACAGAATCAGAAATGGTCATGACCTTTATAGATGTACAGGAAGCTCCTTTCTATGAAAGAGATCTAGCTGGTATTGGCAAACCATTCTCTGAAATGATCAAACACGGCGAGATGGCTGAAATGGGATTGATGTCCGGTAAAATTCAAGACCTAGCCGCTCTTAAAGCTGTTGTTGAGCACATCCAGCCCGGATCTTATGGAAACAACCCCCGAAGGGTCCATAAAAAGAAAGAGGAGGATGTTTCCTTGATACTACAAGGACAAAAAGGCAATCAAAGCATGCCTATGTAGAGGACAAACTACTCCCCTTTTCCAGCACAATCTTCAAACCCTCCATTACCTAAAAGTGGAGAAGTAAAGCGACCTCGAACGTTCACACCCTTAGGGGACTCGCTCGAGAATATTGTTGCTCTTCTGACTGCTTAGAAGACAATTACACAGCTTCTTCCACTAGCCAACCCTAATGGGAGGGGTTTTAATGCTACTCGGAAGTGTGCTTATCATGCCGGGGAACCTGGACATAGTACTCAAGATTGTTGGGCCTTGAAACATAAGATTTAAGATCTAATAGACAATAGTGAGATCGTGGACACTAAACCAGATCAACCTCATGTGAAAGATAACCCTCTTCCTCAACATAAAGAAGAAGAGGTCAACATAATCAGTTGGAGCACTGTATAATGCTCCAATTCTAATGGCGAATCATCCCAACCCATCATAGACGGTGTTGACAAATGGGATTATGCAAAGTTCCAGTTTACCATAGAACAAAAAATGAAAGCTCTTTGCAAAAAAATTGAGTAATTGGCAGAACTGGTGACCCACCAGCATCAAGTAACACGCCAATTAATCAGGCATGAGCATGCTTATCTCCTTCCATTTGTTGTAAATACTTCATCAACACCTTCAGAAAGCGAAGCTGTGGAGGATAAGGTTGCAAAGCGAGCAAATGCTAAAGCCCGTTGGGATTTTGCCAATCAGAGGGAATTCACCTATTTGGGCCAATCTAGGGAGGAGATACTTCAAATGTTGATCAACGAAGGAAGAATTACATTCCTTCTCCCTCCCATCAATCCCCACTCAGGGTGGTTCAATCCTGATGAAATGTGTCAATATCATTCACATTCTTGTGGTCACAGAATAGAAAAATGATGGGCACTCCGCCATCTCATTCAGAATCTTATTGATAGCAGTGTCCTGCAAATAGCAGATGATTACACTGTTTAACTCAAGGGTGGGAATGCATATCCTACCAAATGCAAGGGATCAGTAGCAATTATATCCAAAGTGGATGATGAGACTATCAAAGTGTTTACCATATAACCAATTCAACTCAAAGGAGCTGACAATCCTTTGAAAGTGGCCGCACCAGAGCCAATTCCTTTATCTTTCAGACCACAACATCCTGTTGTCAGCTTAAACAAAGTCCCATGGAATTATGGAGAAGCTGAAGGATCCACGTCTCATACTACTTCTATAGTGTTGAAGAAAAATCTACAGTACCTTCCTCAATTGGTTGTCAAACCTACTTGCAAAACAAAGGGTAAGTTGCCCATGGAGAAGATTGAAAAATTCCTCCGTAATATGGGCCACAATGAAGCCAAACTGGTTTTAAGCTTGCGAGAAGCTCTAAACCAGATTTCGATACTGGATTTGGTTTTCTCTTCCGAGGATCATCAGAAGATCTTATTGAAGGTTTTAGAAGAAGCCTACTTGCCAAAATCAGTGGATGTGGAAAAATTTCAACATTTGGTTGATCACATTTTCAACAACAATGTGATATCCTTCACTGATGACAACATACCTCCCGAAGGGACCTGTCATTGCAAGCCTTTGCATATTGTTGTTTTGTCTTCCGGGTACATGCTAGCAGGAGTATTGATAGATGGAGGCTCATCTCTAAATATATGTCCTTATGCCACCTTAATAAAGGTGAATATCAATCTCAAGCGGATCCAAAGTAGCCATATGGTCATCAGAGCTTTTAATGGATCCAGGCAAAATTCTATTGGAAAGATTGAATTGCCAATTGAGATTTCTCCCAATACATTCAATGTACCTTTCCACGTCCTCAAGATAGAAACAGGATACAACCTGCTCTTGGGGAGACCATGGATACACATGGCTGGAGTTGTTCCCTCCACCTTACATCAACAACTCTAATACATTATCAACAACAGTCTAATCACTGTCAACGCTGAGCCGGATTGTCCTGAACAAGGAGCTCTACCAATTATCAGCTTCAATTCAGAAGTTGAACATGCCAGTTTCCATACTCTGGAAGTGAGTAACATGCAATACCATTCTATTGGAGCACCACTTCCCGTACCCAAGATTTTTGCCGAGGTTATGTCGGCCACTCAAGAAATGATTTTATTGGGTCATCAACCTTGACAAGGGCTTGGTAAAGATAAGCATGGTATTAAGCACCCTATCCAAATGTCCAGTCAAATTGGAACAGCTAGACTAGGCTATTCTGCCAGTTCTAGTTCACTGGAATCCTCATAAGCACAAGCAGGTTCCTCGAGCTTCCACCGCACGGCGATTTTCTATACCTTTACCCCATGAGTTAATGCAATCTCCAATAAAGGTTCCAGCCCATGTTGTGGCTATGCTATTTCCGAAACTATTTCCAATCAAAACAAAAGAGGTGCTGATTCCTGATCCCGAGGCAGAAGAAAAGGAATGGAAACGTAAACATGACCTTACCTTGATGATGGCAGGTATTCGCGTCATTGTTCATGATGAACATACAAACAGATACATCTCAGACGATGATTGCCCAGATGTCATGGTTATCATTTGGGAAAAGGAGGACAATGACGATCCTTCCATCACTGCAGTCCATCAGAACTTTGCCCTCTATAATTGGAGCAGCACTCCATGCATTGGTCGATGAGGGACTCTGAATTTAGATGTGCCTGTAGTTGCTGATAAGGTGCCTTCTCTCCACAAGGGCTGTAACTTTGATGCAAAGTTGGACTCAAACTTGATGGACATCCAAGAGGACATTGAGACACCTCAAGAGATTAAGGAATGGGTCGTAGACAAACCCAAACCCAATCTTGATCAAACCACTCCTTTCAATCTCGGAACTTTAGACAACCATGAGCTAATCCAGATTGGTTCAGACCTTACCACAAATTAACGGAATGTCATGGTTGCACTGTTAACCCAATTCCAGGATGTGTTTGTATGGTCTCATGAAGATTTGGTGGGTTTGTCCACTGACATTTTTCTTTATCGCCTTCCCATTAAAGAAGGATTCAAGCCAGTTAGGCAAAAACTCAGGCGATTGAAACTTGAGTGGAGTTTAAATGTTAAAGAAGAAATTGTGAAACAATTTCAAGCTAGCATAATCATGGTGTCTACATATCCGGAGTGGATATCCAACATTGTTCTCGTACCTAAACCAGGAGGAAAGGTGCGAGTCTGCGTGGATTACCGAGATTAGAACAAAGCTTACCTTAAAGATAGCTTTCACGTGCCCTTTATCCACATTCTTATTGACAATACTGCTCAATACGACATGTACTCCTTTGCTGATTGCTTTACGGGGTACCATCAAATTATGGTCGCTGAGGAAGATCGTGAGAAAATTGCTTTCATCACACCTTGGGGAACCTTTTTCTACAGACGGTTGTCATTCGGCCTCATCAACGCTGGGGCAACCTATCAGCGAGCTATGATGGCTCTTTTCCATGATTTAATGCACAAGAAGATAGAGATCTACGTGGATGACATCATTGTCAAATCCCGGAAGGAGGATGACCACTTAGACCATCTCATAAAACTTTTCAAAAGGTTGCTTAAGTATAACTTGAAGTTGAATCCCGCCAAGTGCGCCTTTAGTGTTAAGTCAGGCAAGTTGCTAGGTTTTCGAGTCAGCCACAAAGGGATTGAACTGGATCCTACCAAAATCTAGGCCATCAAGGAAATGCCCATTCCTCAGACAAAGAAGGAAATACGGGGATTTTTGGGAAGGATTAACTTCATTAGAATATTCATTTCTCAACTCACAGCAACCTGTAAGCCAATCTTCAAGTTGTTAAGGAAGAACTCCTCCATGCAATGAAATGATGAGTGTCAGAAAGCCTTCCTCACAATCAAAAAGCAACTGATTAACGCTCCTATTTTGGTACCACCTAGGAATGATGTTCCTCTGTTCATGTACCTATCCATAAATGACAATGCCATGGGCTGCATGCTGGGGCAAAAAGACAATGAAGGCCAAGAACGAACTATCTATTACCTCAGCAAAAGATTCAGCATCAGTGAACACAAGTACACTCTGATTGAGAAGACGTGTTGTGCTTTAGCATGGAATTCCATGAGGTTACAACATTACCTCCATGGTTACACAACCCATCTCATATCCTGAATGGATCCTCTCAAGTATGTGTTTAGTAAGCCCATACAGAATTGTCGACTGTCCAGATGGCAGTTGATCCTACAGTAATTTGACATCGTCTATGTGATGCAAAAGTCTGTCGAAGGTCAAGGAATTGCGGATCAACTGGCAACCGCACCTGCAGAGGATTACAAACCCTTAGAAACATACTTTCCTGACGAAGGAGTAATGACAATTCAGCTACAACATCAGTACGATACATCCCGTATGTGCAGAATGTATTTTGATGGAGCTGTTAACACAGAAGGCTCTGGAGCTGGAGCAGTTCTAATATCCAGTATGGGGTAGCAGTATCCCATCGCCATCAAATTGCAGTTTGTCAGCACCAACAACACAGCTGAGTATGAAGGCTGTATCATGGGGCTAAAACTTGCCCAGTCAATAGGAATCAGGCGGTTAACTGTCTATTGGGATTCCAAATTTGTAATCAAGCAAACCACAGGAGTCTATCAAACCAAAGAATTGCATTTACTGCCTTACCATCGACAAGTTTTACAGATGGCTTTGGAGTTCGAAGAAATCTCCTTTCTACACATTCCTCGTAATAAGAATGATTTTGCAGATGCATTAGCAACGTTAGCCTCCTTGGTTACATACCTGACAAGGAAAACATGTCAAACATCATGTTTACTCTGTAAAAAGCCCCAGTCTATGGGAATTACATTGGAGAAGTATCAGATGAGCTACCTCCCATCCACAACCCTTGGTATCAGTACATCAAGGACTATCTACGAGATGGATCTACACCTGCTAAGGTTAGCCTAACTAAGAAGAGGCGGATTCATCGACTTGCTATGAAATTCTACCTGAGCGGAGATGCACTCTACAAAAGAGATGCAGGATTAGGTGTCCTCAGATGTCTTGACAAAGACTAAACTCAGAGACTCATGGATGAGATCCATGGTGGAGTATGTGGCCCTCACATGAGCGGACCCCTACTTGTCAAGAAGATCCTCGTAAGCAGGCATTATTGGCTTACACTTAAAGTCGACTGTGATGATCACGTCAAGAGGTGCTATCAATGTCGATTCATGGAATGCTATCCATGCCCCTCAAGGAACTCCTGATATGAGTTCGCCATGGCCCTTCTCAATGTGGGGAATGGATGTGATCGGGCCCATCGAGCCCAAGCCAGTAATGGACATTGATTCATATTCACCATGATCGACTACTTCACCAAATAGGTAGAAGCAGCATCCTTCCCCAGGGTTACTAAAGAAGTTATCATTGTTTTCATCAGAAACAATGTCATCTGTCGATATGGACAACCAGAGGTCATTGTATCAGACAATGCTAAGAACCTCAATAACAAAATGATAGAGGAGTTATGCAGAAAATTCAACATCAAACATCTCAACTCCTTCATCTACCGTCCAAAGATGAATGGTGCTATTGAAGCGGCTAATAAAAACATCAAAAAGATCATGCAAAAAATGTCTGCCAATCATAAAGGATGGCCTGACCTCTTGCCTCTGACTTTATTAGCATACGGAACTTCTATGCGTGCTTCCACTGGGGCAACCCCCTACTCACTAGTCTATAGGATGGAAGCAATGCTCCCCATAGAAGTGGAAATGGAATCCCTCCGAGTATTGAGGGATGCTCAGTTGGATGAAGACCAATGGGTACAAGATAGGTATCACCAACTGTCTCTAATAGACGAAAGGCAATCCGCGGTTTTCTTCCGTGGTCAGTTATATCAGCAAAGGATCGCACGATCCTATAATAGAAAAGTCCGACTATGGCAGTTCAAACAACATGACTTGGTTTTGAAGAAGATCATTGACAACCAAGATCAATCTAAGGGAAAATTTGCTCCAAACTGGGAAGGCCCATTTGTTGTCAAGAAAGTATTGACAGGAGGTGCTCTCAGTTGCGCAGAAATGGATGGCGATGAATTTCACGCTTATCAACTTCGGACACCGTGAAAGCGGTACTATATCTGAAGTTACCATCAAACAAACATCCTGGTTTTGACCATCAAATCACCAGTCATTCCGGTTTTGAACACTTTCCTTTTTGAATACTCTTCTGCCCCTCAGGGAAACATACACTTCAAACCAGCAGCCTGGTATTACTTCATTTCAAACCTTTCACAATTTTGGTTATCCTAAAGACGGGATTAAACCTTTCACACTTACAGTTTATCCTGAAGACGGGATTCAACTTTTCTACGCCAGCAGTTTATCCTGAAGACGAGATTAAAATTTTCTACGCCTGCAGTTTATCCTGAAGACGGGATTAAACTTTTCTACGCTTGCAGTTTATCCTGAGGAAGGGATCAAACTTTTTCACACCTGCAATTTGTCCCCATTATGGGATCAAACTTTCTTCTCCCCGTAGTATAGCCTGCACATGGGATTCACACTTCTCTTCACCTTCAATTCGTCCTGAGGGGCAAACTACATCAACCTGATCTCCCTGATACCCGAGGGTACGTAGGCAACTATATTCTCTATGGCCCGGTCGCAATAAAGAAAAACAACAAAAACATTTCTGCCCTTTCTCTACAAAACAACAAAAACAACAAAAATACTTATACACCCATCTGCCTTTTACATTCAGCGTTGAACCTCTTACACCAAGTTCGAACTACGCAGACTTGATCTCATCTTTAATAGGAGTACGTAGGCAGCCATTCATGGTGAAGTCTAACCCCTACCAGAATAACATACTTGTCACACGGTACTGGGATCTACCTTCAATTTGCCCCATTTCATCGGTTTTAGATCAAAGGGATGGAATTATCCAACCTCTTCTCACAAATAGAAGATTTGGTGACCATCTAAGCTACGATCGTGCCTCAAAGACCAATACCAACCCATAAGAGATGGAATTAACTAGGCTTCTCACAAATAGAAGAACTGGCGACCATCTGTGGTGCGGTCAATCTTAGAGAGGAAGAAACCATTCTCCTCTCCATTTCTTCATACAGATACCAGTCCCCAGACACCAAAGATGGTAGGGATTTATAAAAATCAATGATCTGTTCTGAGAGATCTTACGACGTCTTAGTGTCCATCTATCAAGGATATGTTTAGAATGCATCAAGATCACAAGGCCTTGAAGAAACAGGCAAATATCAAGTAAGTATCAAGGCATAACTAAAAGAGAAGTGAATCAAAATATATTTTCTTGCCATACATAATACTGTTTGATATATACATATGTGTTGTACATGACAAAATGGCTAAGCTAGTCTGTGCAGGAAAATACAAAGCTATCTACAGATCTGTATACATACGGACTATCAGATCTAATATAACATCCCTCTCTGAAGACGGAGGTAACACTGCAAGCTCCTGCCCAAGGGTATCTACACGAGCTAGCAGATCAGAGGCTAACTGCATGGTGGCATAATGCTCATCAATGTAAGCACTCATGTTGGCAAGACTGACAGTCATCTGGGATCTCACTGAAGTGTTGTTTGCAATGGTCACATCCCTAGCAGATAAGGCGGCATCCCGCTCCGCAATCAATGCATCCCTGGCTGATCTAGTCTCCTCCCTCTCTAACAGAGCAGTATCTCTCACATCAAGAGCTGTCAACATCGCGACCCTAGCTTGATCTCTATCATAGGTCATTAGATGTAAGTTTTGCTCCAATCTTTGTCATAGAATCTTTGAAATGTGATGGCACTTTTCGGGGTGGGAGAATCCATCACAAATCTTTGGCGACAAAATGATCAAATCATCGATGGAAATAACAGCCTCCTCTATAGGCTCCTCATCTGCAGAATCAATCCCACCTTTGTGGATATCGCGGCGAAATGCGATCTCTGTCTCCATCTATGAAAAATACTCTGCAGAAAAACACGGATGGTCGACAGAAACTCTTCACCACTCACCGATCCCAACAGTATATAACATGGATCGTCCTCCGCCGATAAACGATTGTGACATGAAGTTACCGACTCACCGCCCTCATAAGGATGAAAATCCTGAAACTGGTCAAACTGACACATCACGGCCAATGGGTGGTAAGTGATCATGCCCCTCAATCCAGCCAGAGGGAGATAATCCAGGCCCGAAGCATGAGTAATGAAGCTGTAGGGTGAACTAAGCCCTGAACACGGCAATATGGCAAACGGATCCTTAATCCCTGCCAGAAAAAGCCCGACCACGATCGCAAAGATCTCAGACACTCCGTAGGCTGAAAGGAGTATGACATGGCTATATCATGGGTGAAACAAAACCCCTATCGTCTAAATGTGCCAATCGGTCTCAAGTGTGACATAAACCACACGCATCTGGCATATTAGAGCTACTCTGTAAACACTCTATCGGATAAATGCAAAGCGATATGTAGGTCGACCTCAATGTCTCTGCGATAATCGCCAGACAATGGTATGACCCTCCCCGAGAGCTCTCTCATCGCCATAATGACGCTGAGATATCAATTTTCATCCATGTATCATGCATGGCATGAAGACGTATGACAATACGCATAGAAGCAGTACATCTACTCTGGCTGAACGCCAATGATCCTCCGGTGTGGTGAAATCCCCAAAATGTCGTGCATAGCTGTCCTCAGAGACAAACCTGTCAAATAGGAAACGTTGGGATATCACGTGGCCGGATGTAATCTCGTCCTGGACAACTCTACGTCTCAATCCGGTGAGGGTCATGAACTGTCTGCTCATGTCTCTAATAGCCATATGCACGCAAGGTCTGTCCAGCGGCAGCATCGTCAACCGTGCATACTCCTCCAAAGTAGGAGTCAACTCCTGGGTCCCAAATTGAAAAACCTGCCTCTCCGATACCCAATGCTCTAGCATACCCTCTACAAATCCTGTGGGAACCTGAAACATCAATAGGGTCATAGTATGTTGTAGCAAATCAACTACGATCACCATATCTGATGGTGATATACTATCATACCATGAGTGCATACCAGCTACCACCACAAATGGTGAGGTATGATCAATACGGCTAACTGTCGAAGAGGACATCTGTACAAGCCGTGTCATAAGACCATCCAGGGGTCAATGTTGAATATCACTGGACATATATACATGTGCATAACATAATAACAAGCATGGTACAATAGATAGCAAAATGATATAGGGAATGGAAAAACTGTACATACATTCCTAAGTATATAATCATCTAATACATCTCTGTACAACTAAAATACGGGGAAATGGGGTGAAGCTACCCAACATACAACAGAGGCCTATCAAAAGAGATAGCGAGAAATACATCAGAAAAAGTCAAGAGTGTCGATGTCACACATCATCGACATCGCTCTACTGATTTAAATCCTCTGAGTCCTTTGGATCTCTATCTCTGAGGGATGTCGGCGATACAAAAGAGGATCCATGCTTAAGCAAAACCATATGGGTCACCTAAGGGACCAGCGCTAGAGTTGGAAGGATCAAAAGTATCTACCTCTGCAGGATCTAATGCGCAAATACCGAATGAAAAAATTTGACCAGTCCAGATGCCAAGTCAACCTGTCAATCTATGTCACATGAGTAGGATCTCTGACACAGGCTAGCCAATCCGTCATCATCACGGATCCTGGAACCATATCCCCCATAAATTATGTGGGAATGGTGCGAGCTCCAATGGTACGAGGGATCCACCAATGCTGGAACATCTCCTGAGAACAGGAGCCCTCTAACAATGTAAAACCGTCAATCCCCATCAATGGGATGTCAATGATGGGTGACTGCGAAACAGGCCAATAACGCCTGATAGGAGGCAAGATTGGCATACGAATCACTTCTGTAGTGCTCCTAATAGCACGCTCTCCTAAATAGAGCTCCCATCCTCCATCTGTAAAGAGAAGAATCCTGCGGGTGGAAATGACGTACTCTACTCCAGTCGGGTACCCATCCTCAAAACCAACTCCCAAATACTCTCCAGAGTAGGGACTCCCTGTGATGACATCGGCTGTCAATAGCTCCACCTGTAGGCAATAATGAGTGAAACCCTCAGCAACAGGGACCTCCGCTAGTATGGAATTATGCCATCACCGTCCTCGTGGATAGGTGTCTAAACCTAATACACTCACAGGACGCAAACAGGGAAGCCTCTCATATGCCCAAAACTTCTAACACAAAGGCAAACATCTGCTGTCAGTCAACACTCTTAACCTATATATGGGAAAAGACAAGAGAAACACTCACCAACAGAAATGGGTAGAATCCTAACCACGCCTCAGTTAAGCCTTGCGATCGCATGCGCATTCCCCAAAAGAAGTAGGTAAAGGTGTAGGAACCCCAATTATACTCTCCTATACGGTCCACGTGTCGAGTGGTGCTGATTAAAGTGAAGGACACCATAGAAGAGTTATCTGCTATGAAGCAGCCCCTAATGATCATCATGAACAATCACCGGAGAATGCGATCCCTGACTCTCACATCACCGGGTATGGGCTCACTCAATAGCCCGCTCATAGCATCTATGCTCAAAGGACCTTTACAAACAGTCCTGCCCTTGAGCGCTTCCGCCGGAACTCCCAACAAGGATCTGACGGCAGTAGGCGTAATATCCGACGTGCAAGGCACCGGCTCCCATCCAAACTCCATACCTGTGATAAACCGCCAATCCATCGACGTCATCATCATCACCTGACAGTCCAGCAAATAGAGTGACTGAGTCTGGTGGAACCACCGGTCAGACAATGCCCTGACGTAACCTAGGGACAACGATGGGGTAGAATGGAGAAAACCTCCCGAGTCCCCAGCCATAGACGATCGCTCTATAGAGTGGAAGCTAAACCAGTTCCCTCGAAGCTGTGTGAAGCTGGGAACCTACATCAAATGTAGATCAACATCATACTCCTTGACTCCTCATCAATAGGAAATAAGGAAGATTAAAGATCTAACTTCATACCTCGTTTGCTTGCAGGTATACTGAAGGATGCCTACTCAAGTCACCCAGAAGATCTGGGTTCTCCACTTGAATACCTGGCAATTCCCTATAGGGAACACGTACAGCAGGAGCAGGAACCTCGATCTGGGCATCCTCCTCCTCGTCCTCGACATTCGGCACTTTAACTCGAATAGGATGTATCACCGCCTTCGCCAAACGACGAGGCTATCTAATAGATTAGATCGGTGCTATTAGGTCAACCAAGGATAATTCTCGAGTCATATGATATCTATTATAACTTAGATGCATGGCCTCCCATGTATGAAGGTTTCCATGAGTATTTTCCTAATATTTTAATTTCTAAGACAGTTATTGACTATATCTTTATATAAGATACCATTGTAAGGTATCAATGTGAGGTGTTATCCAAGTAAATGGATGAGAGTCACAGTTGGTATCTACAGTATATGTGTTGTCGTATTTTGCACGACAATTATAATAATGAAGTTGTAGTTGTTTCTATACCATGTATTTGGCGACTCAGAAAGGGTGATGTATACCTATTTTGGGGGCGTCACAGTTGGTATCAGAGCTTAGGGATATGGTCGCTGACGAAGATCTGAGTCTAGAACTAGGAGGGGAGAGACGAGTAATATACTTCGCTAGTATGTGACTTACCTAAGCTGAAATTTCTTACTTGATAAATTGATAAATTATGATATGTCAATTAACCCTTGTTTTGAAGCTTTATTCTAGAATGATTTCTGAAATACACGAGATGAGCAATAGAGAAATCATGATGACATGGAAGATGGAATCTGAAATGAAAGATAGGTATTCACAACTCTTTGAAATATCGGGTACGTGAATGTCGGGGACGAAATTTCATAACGAGGGGAGATTATAAGACCCCGAATTTTATTAAATAAAAGTATTCAATTTTTCTTATAATTACTATTCAGTAAATGGTTAAATTGATAAAAGGTTAAAGTTAAGGGTGATATATATATAAATATTTTAAATAAGCAAGTGGTTATAAAATACTCATTGATGTCGGGGAATATTCGTTTGGTCGTGGAATATTCTTGATGTCGGAGAATATTCGTACGACAGCGCAACCATTTGTGGGCCCCATAACAGAATAAATGTCGGATAAAGAAAATGACAAGTATGAGTTTTTTTTATAAATAACGGCGTAGTTGTTAATGTTAAAACTGTTGGAATACCTAGTGGGTAACGTAAAGTAATACGCGTTGTTGCACAGTAACACATGGTATTGCGCAGTATTTTTATATTATTGATTCTTACGTAAGAATGCAATACTCAATAATTGTTAAAGTAATTACTGTTAAATATTTTATTTTATTGAGTCAATAATTGCTTCGTTGATATTTTATATTATTGTTGTTTCAATAATTGTCACTGCACAATATTTCCATTATCAGATCAATAATTCATATTATTTGAATAATATAGTTAGATATCATTATTGGCAATGTCTAAGGAAGTTTTGTCTAGGAAAGGGGTTTGGTCATCTAATTGCGTGCCAGTAAGGAGAAATCCTTATCGGAAAGCCACCTCTTTCCTAGGAAAGACCTGGTTGTCATAATTGTCATTCTGTAATATTATTTGTGAAAAATTAATTATTAATTTATATGATAAGGAAATATTTATTTTAATGGGGATATAAATGGAGAAATTTTTAGAAAAGTGACAATTGTTGAAAATTGATATTTTATCTTTTCTGATAAAATAATTTATTCAAATAAATTATTATATTACATTATAAATGTATAATGTGGTTATATAATAATATAATAATGGTGATATTTTTACACTAAATTCACGGTGCACGAATCAAATGAGAGAAATCTAGAAATCAAAACAAAGAACAAAATATGGAGATTTTTTGGAAAAATTAGTTTATTACTTGATTTTTTAAAATCTACAACTCTTTGTGCATAGTGAGTTAGGAGATGAGCCATATATCAAAAAAAAAGCCCTGGAAGTAAGCTAAACGCAGAAATTTTAATCACCCAAAAATCCTTTGTAGATTTTTTGTGGTGAATGTTTAAATGAAACTTGTCCAAAGGAGTCATAGTCTGAAAAATCAGTTATCTTAAGCTATATTGCATGAGTTATAATTTTTAATCCGACCGTTGGATCATTGTGATTTTTGGATATGTTATACATATATAAGTTGAGTATATGTCCACAAATTTTGAATTTTAAGAGGTGACTGATTCAGAAATTGTTTTTATAAATGATTTTGGTGGAGATTTCTAGAAGGTGGGACACACTTGTCCTTTTATCTCTTGATTTTTGTTGAATTCAAATGTGGTGTGCGTAAATGTGGTGGGTGGAAAGCCACCGATAACCAGTTTGTCAACTTTGGTGTTTTGACATTTTTCTATAAATATGATGCTTAGTTAGAAATTAAAATCACACAAGAATATGAAGTTTTCTCTCTCTCTATATTATCGAGTGTATTCTTGTGAGTATTTAGATACTTTGAGAGTTCTTTATTCAAATTGCAAGTTTCCTTCAAAGATTACATCCGATATTTCAGATTAAATCTTGTTTTTTTTGAGGTAAGGGATGTTATTTTCTTCGTAAATGATATTATTTCTTTTGATATCATTATACCAAAATATTGATATGAATTTTATTGTGAAATTTTTACCTTTTCGTGTCGGGGTTACTATTCATGTATACGGCACTATTCATGTATATGGCACTATTTACGTATATGACATTATTTACGTATACGGTACTATGTACGAATACGGTATACTATTCACGAGTTATTATTCATGAGTTATGACACCCCCAAATTCGAGTATCTTCCAACCCGACAGATGGTGTTACACGGTACTCATAACTGTACATTCATTCTATTGAAACGACATCAAAATGTGTGTATCAACGACATTCTTATTACATTAGTAATATTACATCCCGTTCCTAGGTTCTATAACTTTTACATTCTTTGTTCATCATTCTATGATATATACAACTTACTAGTTTATTACAAGGTAAACTAATCGTTCAGCTTCGTCTTGCCTCTATCCTTATAAAATCCCTCGTTTCGTTTGGTCCTAGCTGCATTCATATGGTTCAAGCAAGAGTGAGCATAACAAGCTCAGCAAGTACAACCATTTCTTTTAAACAACATGCTTGAAACATAGAAATCATATATCTTCAATAACTGGATAATAGTTATGAAGTACTATCAATAATTTAAAATAGCATTTCTTTTCTTTTAAAATGTTTTACAATAACAATATTGAGTAAAACATCAATTATGGCTCAAGACCATGAGCATTTCATATTTTCTTTGAAAAGGACAACCCGACACTAAGTCCGTAAGTCCGGCATATCTTACGAGCACTTCTGGGTGATTAGCCCATAGTACTCTATGTTGATATAGACTTAAGGCCTAACTGCCACCTTCCGCAATGATTGCCTTCTCCAAAAATGTCATAAAGGAATCAATCTGGAAGACTGATACCTTATTATACAACCACGGCTTCAACCCTTGCTCGAAGCGTCTCGCCTTTCTTTCCTCATCCACGACTTGGTGCTCTCTAAATCGCGCTAGTTCATTGAACTTAGCTGCGTATTGCGCCACCGTCATATCACCTTGTTTTAACTCTAGGAACTTCACTTCCATCCTACTCTTTATACTCTTCGGGAAATAGTTTTCGAAGAACAATGTAGTAAACCTCGCCCATGTTATCGTTCCTTCTCACGCTCTCTGCTAATTAGTTTCCCACCAATAGTTCACTTCTCCCCTCATCATGTATGTGGCAAATATTGTCCTCTGATCTTCACCCAAGCGAGCTATAGTGAAGGCCTTCTCGATCTCCTTGATTCAGGTTATACAACTATCGGGTCAGTGGTTCCCGTGAACTCCGGGGGTATTACACTCTTAAAATCTTTGAAGGTTGTTACTGGGACAGCTTGGGGAATGGGTGGTACGGGTTTGTTTCTTCCCCTTAGAGCTTCTCCCAATAAATCTACTAGTCTTTGTATCGGATCTACTGGACCTCTCTCATCATTAACTGACTCTTCTGGGACAGTTATTCTACGTCTAGGCGGCATTTTTTGCATCACAAAATTTTTCATTTTATTATCTAATTATCATATTTAGACACTTCTCGATAGAAAAGAACTACAGGTTTATAACACGTTTCTGAAATAAGATAATTTATATTCATATGTCGAATGGTTACAGTACATGTTCTTTTGTAGCATACTGCTATAAATGATAACACATATCCCCCAGTATCACAAAAGACGGGGACAACACCATCTTACTACCCCTCTAACATTTTTCAAAAGTTGAGGTTTTACCACTACCTCACGTCTTACACAAAAGACTGAGATTACAACAACATATTAAACAACACGTAAATAAAAATACTACACTACTAGTCTTTTTCCTCTAGACTCAATCTAACATCCCACGCTCCACGGCGCTCTGATATTCCTTTTGCGTAATGTGCACCACCATATCTCGACTTATGGTATGCCGGGTCTGTCGTTGCTCAGCTGGGTAGTGATGTACCCCATTGATCAATCTCTCCATGGCCGTGCGTAGAGCATATCCGATCTTATTCATCTTCCTCCTCTTGCACCACACTTCATCCTCTAGATCATATGCCCTATCATTGACTTCCTCCCACTTGTCCTCGAAGTGAATCCTACCCATCACCTCCATCTCTAACTAAGTTCGGAGAGCCTCCATCTCTGTCCTCTCACTCAAAACTTCATGCTCTAATTCCTACAGCTTTCCTTCCATCTCAACATTCCTTGCCACAGCTCGCTGAAACAAAGCTCCCATCTAGATCTCTGCCTCCTTACGGTGATCAATTTCCACCTCCATTTCCTGCAGTGCCAATTTTCTCTGATGGTCCTCGTCCCTCAATTTCTAGAACGCAGAATCCCTCTCCTTAGTCTCAGCATCAAGCTCCTCTACTCTATATCCTAACTCTAATATCTGCTCCTCATATTCTCCTAACATCCGATCCTCAAAAGTAGCCTCGTCGGAGTCCTCCAAAGGCTCGGGCTCCTACTTCGGATCAGACTACACCTCTTCCTCATCATCATCGTCATCGTTAGGGACCACTACTGATATAGGTTCTGCTATCAAGGGTGTCTCAAATACTACGTGGATATCACGCGACTCCTCCTCTAATACTCGACTAGGACCTCCTATGTCAGTCATCCTACAATCACCAACATAAGACAAGATAAACAACAACTCCATCAGAATGTTAAATAAACATAAGTTCATTGTATAGAATGAAGTTACATTTTATAATACACTAAATCCCTTAAGGAAGACTCTACATGAGTTTTATCTCCTTCCTAACTTCTAAGTTCTCCTAAGTTATAATCTAAGGACACTCGCTCCTAAGGTTTATAAGTAAAGCTTTGATACTAACCTATGACGCCCCTAAATTCGGACCTCCACTTGGTCGCTCGAATTCTGTTCATCACGCTCTCATGGAAATACCATAATAACTAAAATAACACATTCATAACGAAAAATCTAATTTAGAATAATATACAATGATTTACTATAATTATTCCCCCGAGTCTCGCAACCTACAGTACTTAATAGATTACATAATAATATCAACTTAAAGACTTATTACATAATCCTACTAAGCTTATCATAGTCTGAAAACAGTCTTAACACAACATAATAGTTTTAAACATAAAAGGAACAAGCTAGTCGGTAGCCTTTCCCTTGCCCTTGTCCTGCCCAGATATACTTCCATGTTCCGCCTTAACTGAAAGGTTTTAAATAAGAAAGGATGAGCACAAATTTCCCAGCAAGTAATATACAAGAAGGGTGTAGAATATAATATCACAAGTTTGAATTGTCGAAGTATTATCTCTAAGAGAGTTCAGAGTTTCAGAATAATATCATGAATAGTGAATATCAACAATTCCTGGAATAAGAATGATAATTTAATATAAATCAAAAGATATAGATGAATTCAAAGACTATCAATGTATCCAACTGGATAAACAATTTATACTGAGTAGTCACTAAGGAATATTGAACCTCCACTAGAGTTACCAATAATAAATCGATAACCCAAAAATATCAAGTACTATAGATGATCAGTCTACAATACTTTACGTTATGCATAACACCACAATAATATTCATTCATGTGTTGGGGTTTCCAACAATATACACTCCCCTTACCATAAGGGTTGTTCAACTCAGTTTTCAGGATTTTCGCACAAATCAATTGGTTTGGACAGTTTTATAAACATGCATATAGTCTAGCCGAATCAAATGGCATCAACTTTTTCACAATATTCAAGAACAATACCAAGTTCAATATGAATAATAGCTTTCACAAGAGTTAAAACATACTTGTTCAATTGAACGAGAAAGTAATATAACTTGCATTTAAGGAGATAAGGTTCGGATACTTGCTCAATATAAATTTGAGTAAGGTTAGAGAACTTGCACAATCAAAGAGTGAAGTTCAAGGAAACTTGCACAATGTAAAGGATAGTTCAGATACTTGCCTTAAGCGTAGTTTATCCACGTTAATAAATCAGCACTTTTGAATCCTAATATAGAGTATTATAAGTACAAGATGCTCATTAGCTAACACATTCATTAATCAAGTTTAGACACGATTCAAGTATGCACATATGGTACAAATCAGATTATAAATTCCTCATGAATCAAATACCTAGTCATTTTATAAGTAAATTACGAATACTCAAGGTTAAGCCCTTTTTACCCATGGACCTTCCTATTATGAGGCAACCACCATCATATCATCTAAGCATTACTTATATACATGTATCAGTAGGTTTAAATTACTTTTAGTAATATAGGCTTCTCACAAGTTAGCTGTCCAAAATCAGAATTCACTATCTCAGATTTCAGATTCAAGGCAGAAGCTTTGCCGCCATGGTTAAACCTAGGACCAAGTAGCATTTACTGCCATCCCTCAGCCCAACCTAAAACTCAATTTCTTTGCCTTGGTCTCTGTTCGATTTGAGCACACAATCATACATAATATATTTTGACATGTTAAAGGCCTTCTCATGCTTCTCAAGTCAATCTAGGTTCCTTCTTTCATAATAAAATTATAAATTGATCATTTCAACAATTTAGGGTCATTCAAGGTCATGAAACCACAAAGTCTATCATGCTTGCTCTCTAAACATACAAGATAGTTATAAAACTCATATGAGGCATTCTTGTAAAATCCCAAATTTTACGAATAAAGATTTAAATTTCTCGAATTTTTTTTTTTGAATATTATGGTGTGAATTTAATATAATATTATAGTTGTGGGTAATATTTATAAATTTTACAAAGTATGCAAGTTGTTATATTATTCGATTGGTCTGGGAATATTCTTTATGTTGGGGAATATTCGTACGACGACACAATCATTGGTGGACCACACAACAGAATTATTGTCGGATTGAGAAAACGACAAAAATATTTTTATGAAAATAACGGTGGAGGTTTTACCGTTAATACTGTTGAACTACTCGGTAGTAAAAGTACAGTAATACGCGTGGTTGTATAGTAGCACACGGTATTGATTATTGATGCTTATGTGAGAAGTCACTCAGTTTTGTTCAATTATTGCTATAGTAGTTGCTGTATAGTATCTCACGTTATTTGATTCAATTATTGTTGATTGTTATATATATATATATATATATATATATATATATATTATATAAGTTTTGTTTTATTAGTATTATTAATGTAATAAAAGTAAAACTTTTTTATATAAAACATAATACTTTTATAAAGTTATTCGTTTTATTAGGCTAATAGTAAAATTTTTTATATAAAATGAATACTTTTATAAAGTTATACATTTTTATTAGACAATAATTAGATTATATTATATTTTATTATGCATAGTGTTTGTATAGTGTCTGCATAGTGTTTGTATAGTAAAATCTTTTTAAAAGTTATTCGTTTTATTAGATTATACATAGAATATATTATATTTTATTGTAAACCAATCTGGATCGTCCGTTTAAAGTAAATCGATCTGGAATGTTCATAGATTGGTTACTATTCAGTCCATTCTTCTATAAATAGAAGCTCATTCCTTCATTATTTGTTACGAATTCTTCTATAATCTTGAGCGTATTTCTTTAGCGTTTAAGAAAGCTTTGAGTGTAGTGCAAGTTTCTTCAAGTATATCCCTGCCCTACCATCGAAGTACTCTTCTTTATAAGGTAAGGGGTATTATTTTTTTTATATTCATGAAGAGAACTTCTGTTATTCCATTCTTTATTATTTTGTTGGAATAACCTGTATACGCGGTCTACCCTATACTTAGTGATTTCTGTTGTTATTCCATTCTTTATTATTCTGTTAGAATAACCTGTATACGCGGTCTACCCTATACTTGGTGATTTCTGTTGTTATTCAGTTCTTTATTATTCTGTTGAAATATCATGTCTGCGCATTTTACTGTAACACGGGTTCCATCTTTATTATTCTCATTGAAATATCCATCACTGTATGCGTTTTCTGTACGGACCGATTCGATTATTTATTATTCATTTGAATAACCTGCATACATCTAAGTACCGCATGCATGGTGATTTTTGTTGTAATTCCATTCTTTATTATTCTGTTGAAATATCCTATCGGTGCGTATTACGCCTGACCTGGTTCCATTATTTATTATTCTGTTGGAATAACCTGTCTGTGCAAAGTACCTCATGCATCATGATTTCTTTTGTTATTCCATTCTTTATTATACTCAGTTGGTTAAAGTTTTGACTTCTATACTCCATGAAATTAGTGGAATATCCTTGATATTTGTGCTTCATTCCAGTATCTTCTCATGGAAATATTCTTCTGAGCATTCTTGAATTTTACTATACAAAGAAGTATCATGTTGACAATTTGGATGTTATTAGTTCTTGGATAAATTAATTCTTGAACTTGTTTTATTGAATTCTTATATCATTGTCATCATCCTCATGTTTATATTATGTTGAAAGTCATACATGGCTGTAGTGCATAGATGGACTTGGTATGATTATGACCAGGGATTATTCGGTATAATCATGACCGTAATGTTACAAATGATGTGGAAAAAGTCCTCATTGGCCCGTAGTGCATTGATGGACAGTTTTTGGTATGATTATGGCTATGGATTCTCTTCGGCCAAGGGAGCAAAGATGAATATTTTTATGGCATGATCAGGACCATTGATGAATACATGAATATCCTTGGCCCGTAGTGCATGGATAATATGTGGTCGTGATACTAATGAATATCCTTGGCCGTAGTGCAGGGATGATGTGGATTATTTATTAAGCCGAGTCTCAGCGATATAAGTGATGAAAAACCTTTTTAAATCATCAAAGATGGTTGATTTTATTCTCTACTTGACTCTTTTAATGGATTGCTTGTTCCGCTGCAGTTAAACTTGATGTCTATTGTATTTTATCAGTTTAACATTGTTGAAGACTAATGATAATTTATTCTGCATTATCTTAGTCATAATATTTCTTACTGGGCTAGTTGAGCTCACCCTTTCCTTCACTGTTCTCTTCAGGAAATGAGAACGTAGCCGGGACTAGTCGGGGAACGGGTGGTATCCGTGATGATAGTATTAGTAGTCCTCACTATTACATTAAATAAGTGTGACAATAAATGTAATGAGGACTTATTCTGAGAGTGGATATTGTCTAGAAGACAATAATTGTATTAAAACTCATAGCTTTCTTATTGTATATTAAAGATTGTATTTGTATTCTATACCATGTATTTGGCGACTCAGAATAGGTGATGTATGCCTATTTTGGGGGCGTCACAATTCTTGTGAGTATTCATAACACATACGTGAAACTAACACCGCTTTAGTTGAAAATATGCTTCGTTCATGCTTTATTTAAAATATGACACACAAGCATGGTATGTATATAATTATACTACATGAGTGAGTCTAATAGTGACATCAAACATGATCACAAGTGTCAAATTCTAACCTTCAAGGTAGCGTGTTAACATTCACTTCAAAAGTCGTATTTTCCTTTGTAAAGTTTACAAATTAGTTAAACATGTTCATGCTTGCTTACTAATCACAAAAACACAATCTAAAGGTTTATTCATGCATTTCTAAGTCATATTAACATGCTTGCAAAGTCAGTACATAAATAAGTCATTCATATTCGTTAAGTTCGTTTCTAAAGTTCTCAAATTCATTTTAAGCTACACACTTTCGTTAATCATGCTAATCTAGTAAAACATGCTCACATTAGGTTCATATATCTATATATACCCCTTACACATGCTTGCATACTAGTATATGTCACAATGATTGATTAATTCTTGGCAGATTTCAAAAATTGAAGCTCAAAAGCGAACTCGGGGGACAAGGCCAGAATGCGTTAACCTCAGTTAATGTCTGGTATAGACTACATACCACGTCTGGTTCGAGCCAAAATAGTAAACTTCTTGGCTGTTTCATTCATTGAAACACGTAAATTACTCATGAAATTGATTCTAAACATTCCTATTACAGTTAAAACATATTTATATGGTCATATAACAACTATATAACCCATACCCAATCTCATTAACATCTAATTCCATAAATTCAAGAATTCGAATTTCTATACATACGAACTCTGTTTAACAAAACTGAATATAGAAACAAGGAATTTGATTATACCTCTGCAAAATTAATGAACTTGCTACTAATTGAACTTCCAATGTCCTAGAATACTTATATGCTTTCAATCTCACACTTGAAATTCACAGATAATTCTCAGCAACATGAAATGAAGAAGTGTAGCTGCTATTTATAGAAGAACACAAAACCAGACAATTGTTTTAATCTAATGTTTGAACCCAAGTGTAGAAGAAGAAGACAATGGACAAGGGGAAGTTGGCCAACCACCCCACCTCAGATAATAGCCCAACTGTAATCCCCGAGAAAATTGGATTTTTATAACAATTAAATTTTTATTTGATTATGTGAAATAAATGAATTTAATTGACTATTATGTGAGTAAGCTATGTAAAGGTCGTTCTATGACCTAGAATGTGCTAATATGGTTAGTATTCTGGCTTCGTGCTAGAATTATTTTTTTGGAATTTCCAAGACGAAAATAATTATTTTTCGAGAAATTTCTGTAAAAACACTATTCATCTGTTTCTGTTAGGGGAATTATTTTGAAATTCCGAGAAACGCGTAATGATAGAATATCGAGATAAGATGAAATATCTGATAATATTTCATTTATGGCAAACGCAGTTTTTGTCTGCGGACTTAAAACCTAAGGGTTGAGTATATTGATTTCCGAGAAGGAAATAATATGCGTAGAAGGAATTGCGTTAGGGTTAATGCTAGTGTTATACATTTATGGTGATATTTAGTATCTATGTATAATACATTGAGTAAATACGAAGTACAATACGATTATTATATGAGTAGTATATGGAGAGAATACGTGAATTGTACGTATGGGATACGATTCGTATTATGGAATTAAGTTAAGTCTTAATGTTAATTCATTTGAGTTGGATTATTAATTAGCCTAATTAATTGAATGAGCAAGCCCAAGGGACTAGTTGGTTAAGTCCAATTCAAGGCCCAATATTAGATTGGTTAAGCCTAATGTATGAAAACCGATCCGTGGATCAAACTGGTGGGTCACCGAATGGGTAAAACCCATGGGGCAACCCATGGGGATGACCTATGGGGTGGTGGACCGGCCACTTGGTGTGCAAGTCAAGCAAATCACTTGGTCACCAACTATTTTACTTGGTGACAAAGTGTTGAATAGTAAGGAGGTGATGGTAGTTGTCCAAATTGCCCTCCATTCTATTTTCCTATAAATTAGAAGCTAGGTTGGTTCATTTGAGAGTTTTTAAATTGCCCAACCAATATTATTGAGAGGTAAAGAGAGCAAGATTACACAAATCTTACATTTTGGAAGCTTTGACTTAGAGTTTCCAAGAGAGTTCATAAGAAGTTCTTGAGGTAATAATCCTTATCTTTCATTTCCATCTCTTTTGATTTTTCTTTTATCTTGGAGGATCATAAGGGGTGGTATATGTCTTGTATGGTGGATTAAAGATGACTTACAATAGATTCAATCTCTATAAGTTATGAGATCGTAGGAATCATAAGGTTCGATATAGTTTCAAACCATAAAAATATTATTTGTTGAGATCGATTGTTTTCAAACGATTGAACTCCATCAATACGTTAATATATGCATCTTGTTTGGTTAGGATGTAGATATGAAATCCATGATGTATTCCATATGATTTGACTTAGAAAACACTAGTAACGAAGTTAAGGCGAATTTTACGTAATTAGACGTTAAACGTCAAAAACGTTAAAATTCTGAATGGGAGGTCGAATGTTGTCGTGAGACTTGAAAACAATGTTTTTCAATGTCAACACTTGAGATAGTTTATTTAAGAGTTGTGGGTTTGAGAATCTTCGGATTCTGACTTAAAACGAAGAAAACGAGCATTGAACGCTCATTAACGTTTACGAACGTATAGAAAATGAACTCAATAGTGAATTTTGAGTTATTGGATTCGAAAGTGTCGAATTCTTATATGAACGCATAGAGTATGTCATTTATGATGTGTAGGCTTTTGAATGGATCAAATCGGGCTTATAACGAAGAAGTTATGGCCCCGGGAATTTCACAAAGTTTTTCAAAAATTGTTGAAATGATGCGAGGTATGGTAGCCGCCATGGCTGAGACATATATAGTGTAAAGTTGTCATACCACAATGACACGACGGTATTATTTACTTCTAAGAGAGTGCTTGCGCGCTTTCATTTCACGCAAATTGCAAGAGATAGGATGTTAGCCTATTGCTAGCTGGCGCCATGGCCTTGATCCCCTAATCTTCACGTGGGCCGTCTTTGCAGCCATGCAAAGTACAAGGTTCTTGATAGTGACTTAGGCTTTGAACTTCATTTGTTCAGGGACTTAAAGGAGTAATGTTTGTACACTTCATAAGTGTATTAAAGCTATTCCTGTACTACCTATACTAAGGTATATGGTATGAAAACTTAGGAATTGCATGCACGTTAACAAGTTATGAACGATTAACAAAGTTGGTACTTTATCAACGATGTTCGAGTCCGGTTAATAATGTCAGTTGAGTAATAAACTGGGACAAAGGGTAATAAGTCATGTTGACTTTAATAAAGTTATTAATTTAACTTGGACTTAGAAGAGAAAGAAGTTGGTGGAAACATTTATTTGTTAGCTAATTACAGTGTGCTATGTGAATATATCATGTAGATTCTGTAAAGGCTGTGGTCAGTCGAGTAAGTTATTTGAAGACGCTGTAAGGCAAGTTTTCTTAACCCTTGTCTAACTTTCAAGTTAGCCAAGTTTTATGTGATTCGTTGAACTAAATTGCGAGACTTGTTTTAAAGAAAGGGTCGATGCCAGATTTTAACTCGGCTAGACTATTCGTAATATATAGATTGATTATTATTCATATCATTCTCTATAGAAATGTTAACGCTATCCTATGCCAAGTAATTGGTACGGACGTGAAGGTAAGGTTTGTCTATGAACAAACAAAAGTATTTTTTCATCGATTATTCGATGGGCACGCGAGTTTGCCTTAGTGCTGTGGACTTCTTTTCAAGTATGAAAATTGAAAGTTATTGTTCATAGTCTATCTACCGGTTCAAAATTCCTAATCTATTCTATACTTTGGGAATTGATGTTATGAACTGTTAAAATATTATTGACTCATAATACTTCATAACTATTGTTCAATTATGTTGAAATTGTTATATAATTCACAAATGTAGTATTACTGTTGTCCTTGATTAAACTTGCTGAGCTGTCATGCTCACTTCTTGCGTGAATTATATAACTACAGTTAAAGATAAACGTACTGTGAATGCCAAGAGAGATAATGGCAAAGCTAAGATGGATGCTTAGGCATTGTGTAATAGTTTAGTAAGTTTGTATGTATTATACATTATGAACAATGAACGTTGTAACCAGTTTATGAACCTGGGAAGGATTATACTTTGATTGTAATAAGAAGATAGTAATTACATTCATTTTTTTGTATTTCAATGCAATGATTCTATGGATGTTAGTACAGTGGAGCACTATATGTTGGGTTGGAAGATACCCGAATTTGGGGGCATCACAGGTTGGTATCAAAGCCTTAGGTTATAAAACTTAAGGGGGGAAAACTTTAGGCTAATAACCTCGTAAGGAAGGTAAAGTCCGAAGAATGAAATTCAAATTCATTGAATTAATAAGGTATTGAGATAACTCAATATCGAAAGGATTAAAACATGGAAATTAATCTTAAAGATATTAAATGTGATTTGTGTTTATACTATTATGTATTATGTACTAATCAACGTGTTATGTGTTTGTAGATGTCAACCGATAGCTTGATGTTTAGAAACGTGGAAATGATAAGTGAGGACTCAATTAACCATGTTGAGATAGTACCAATGCCAGTGGCGTAGGTACCGATAGTTGTACTAGACGACTCAGACATTGAGGAGTACATCTCTGAGGAGGAATACTCTAAGGAGACCATGGGGTTAGCATCATACCTTAACGAGATGCTAGACGTGGAGGAGGAAATGGAGGCGACATCGGTTAATACGGTGGTGCCTACTCAGGAGCCGACACCTCCAGATGCAATGAGAGCATTGTATCTAGCTGTGTTGGATAGGAATGTGCAACTGCGCACAGTAGTAGAGACACAGAATGAGGAGATAACCGCTTTATATGAGGCGAAAGAATCTGCAGAGGCAGACTTTGAGTCAGAGCACGACGAGAAAGTTGCTTATGACTGATAAGGCTCGTGACTATAAGGATGAGGTCCTTGAGCTACATAAGAAACTGGTTGAGAAAGACCAGAAGATAGCTAGGATGTCATACATCCACGAATGCGCTCATGAGGATTTCAAGCTGAAAATTGCTTGTTATTATATTGAGTCAGGACAGATTCGGCATACCATAAGTCGAGATATATTATCGATTCTGGCAAATCAGAAATATGAGAATGTCGTTCGACAGTGTTAATATGTCATTAGATCTTTTGTGTGTAGTAGTGACGTAAAGCCCTCTTTTGTATAATTAAAGGGTAGTCTTTTTGTAAATCCCAATTTTTGTAGAAAGCAATTGTGGGATAGTATGTAATAGCTATTTTGGCTAAAAAAGCATGATGTAAATAGTTTTGACTATAAAAACATATTAATATAATGAAGTTTTATTTAATGTGCTTGTTGTGGTATGAGTGGTTGTTGTAGTTTAAGAATGATAACCGAGTAGTTAAATAGATAATAACGAAGCTTTATTTATTTAATCAGAATTATGCCACCAAGAAGGAGACAACATAACCAAGAGGCCGAGTCTCATAATGAGAATCAGGGGGGGTCCTAATAACCCTATGCAAGAGTTCGTTAATTTATTAATGGTTGCATTTAACCAAGTGGGGGGTGGGATTCCTGTAGCTCCTGGGGTAGCAAGAATAACTACCTTTAAGGACTTTAAAAGTGTGGGTCCTCCCAAGTTCCGAGGAACGACGGATCCACTAGAATCCCAGACATGGGTTAGAGAGATTGAAAAGGCATTTTTGATAACGATCGTAGGTGAGGTGCAAAAGACTCCTTTTGCGACTTACATGATGAAGGGGAAAGCCAACTACTGGTGGGAGGCTCACCAGGGTGGGGCTAGAACAGAGGCTGTTACGTGGGAACAATTTAAGAAGGTCTTCTTCGAAAACTATGTCCCTACTAGCATGCAAGGTAGGATGGAAATTAAGTTCCTAGAACTTAAGCAGGGGGATATGACAGTTCCCCGGTATGCCGCCAAGTTTAACGAATTGGCGAGATTTTCTCCACACCAGGTGGATATAGAGGAGGGAAAGGCGCGCAGGTTTGAGCAGGGTTTAAAACCCTGACTATATAGTAGAATATCTGTTTTTTAGAGTGTTTCCTACAGGACCATTCTGGAAAAGGCGATAATGGCTGATGCTGGTGGTGAGGCATTGTCTCAGTACCACAAAAAGCGAAAGATCAAGAGCAAGTTAGAGGGAGGTAGTAAGGATGATGTTGCCAGCAGAAGCGACAACTTTCCAAAGAGAAAGAGTTTTAACCCTAGGAATACCGGGGTAAAGCAGGGAGATCCTAAACAGAGGACGGGAAGCATGTAAGATATGCGAAAAGCCTCGCATGAGAGTCTGTTTAAAAGGGAAAGCAGTATGCTACAACTGTGGGTAGGAGGGGATACAACTGTTAGCAGTAACCCTAAGAAGAACCAGGAATGTTTTGTCTAAGGGTCAATGGACCACATGGCAAGAAATTGCCCAAAGAAGGGTTTAGAGCGAAGTAAGGGTTCTGGTAGTGGTAAATTAACCATTACTGGACCGACACCATCAGTGGGTAGACCCTCAGCTCGTACGTTTAATATGACTGTCTAAGATGCGGTTGCATCAACGGATGTGGTAGCAGGTATCATTCTGGTTAATAAGATAAATGCTTATGTGCTATTTGACTCGGGTGCTACTTGTTTATGTATAGCATGTGAATTTGCTAAGCGTTTAGGTTTAATCCCTGAGAAGTTACCTATACCTTTAGACGTTAAGGTAGCAAATGAAGAGATAATCCCCATTGAACATATTCGTAAGGATTGTTGCATAGAAATTAGAGGGAATAAGTTATCGGTAGATTTGGTACCGATAAGGTTAAAAGAATTCGATGTAATTCTTGGTATGGATTGGTTGGTTAACTATAAGGCGATTATAGATTTCCATAGGAAAAGTGTAAACCTTCGGCTTTCTAAGAAAACCAATGTAGTGTTCTTCGGAAGTAAATCACCAAGACGCTCTTATTGTCTGTCAATTACACAAGCTAGGAAGATGTTGAGAAAAGGGTGTGTAGGTTATCTGTGCCATGTTGTGGATACCCAAAGAGTGGGAACATCCTTGGACCAGATACCTATAGTGCAGGAGTTCACGGATGTATTTCCGGGGTATTCCACCGGACAGGGAAGTCGAGTTTGTAATTGATCTGTTACCGGGAATGGCACCAGTTTTAAGGGCATCATATCGAATGGCAACAGTTGAGGTGAAGGAATTAACGGTTCAGTTGCAAGAACTATTAGATAGAAAGTACATTCAACCGAGTGTGTCTCCTTGGGGAGCACTAGTGTTGTTTGTCAAGAAGAAGGATGGGTCGTTAAGACTTTGTATCGACTATCGAGAGTTGAACAAGTTGACGATTAAGAATAAATACCCGTTGCCCAGGATTGATGATCTATTTGATCAGTTGAAAGGGGCAAAGTATTTTTCTAAGATAGATTTGCGCACGGGGTATCATCAGTTAGAGGTGAGGAAGGAGGATGTACCTAAGACAGCGTTCAAAACTCGTTATGGTTATTACGAGTTTCTGGTATTGTCGTTTGGGTTGACTAATGCACCAGTCGTATTTATGGATATGATGAACAGAGTGTTCAAACAATATCTGAACAAGTTCGTTGCAGTGTTCATTGATGATATTCTAGTCTATTCAAAGACGCCAGAAGATCATGCAGAACATCTAAGAATAGTGTTGGAAACACTAAGGAAGGAGAAGTTGTATGCGAAATTCACGAAGTGTGAATTTTAGCTTGAGCGAGTGCAGTTTCTAGGGCATGTTATCGATAGGGATGGCATTTTCGTAGATCCGGCAAAAGTGGAAGCAATTAATGAATTGGAACAACCGAAAATGCCAACTGAGGTTCAGAGTTTTCTGGGGTTAACGGGATACTATAGAAGGTTTATTTCGGACTTTTCTAAAATAGCTACTCCGTTGACAAATCTGACAAGGAAGTCGGTGAAGTATGTGTGGACTGAAAAATATGAGAACAATTTTCAGAAGTTGAAGAAGAGATTAAGTGAGGCACCGGTATTGTCCTTACCCGACGATACAGGGAACTTTGTAGTGTATAGCGATGCTTCGCATAAAGGACTGGGTTGCATGCTCATGCAGCATGGCAAAGTCATTGCGTACGCGTCACGATAATTGAAGGATTATGAGAAGGTTTATCCTACTCACGATTTGTAATTGGCAGCTGTAGTTTTTGCCTTAAAGATATGGAGGCATTATCTTTATGGTGAGAAGAGTGAGATATACACGGACCACAAAAGTCTGAAATATATCTTCACACAGAAGGAGTTGAACATGAGACAGAGAAGGTGGTTAGGGTTAATAAAAGATTATGACTTTGATATTTTATATCATCTAGGGAAAGCAAATGTAGTGGCCGATGCACTAAGTAGGAAGGGTAGAGAGAAACTGTCAATGTTAACAACTCAAAATAAGTTGATAACAACAATGTCAAGCATGGAATTAGAAGTTAAGTTATCGAAGGAGGCAGTGGAAATGTTATTTTCCATGGAAACCCAACTGACCATAGTGGAGCGGGTTAGGGGAGTATAATCGAGCAACGAGGAATGCCAACAGATGAAGAAGAGGGTAGAAGATGAAGAGAAGACTAGGTATAACCTCGATAAGGAGGGATTACTTCGTTTTAAAGGAAGAATTTGGGTTCCAAATGATCCCGAATTAAAGGAGGAAATAATGGTGGAGACTCATAGTTCGAGGTACTCGATACATCCCGGTAGTACGAAGATGTATCAAGACCTTCGTCAGAACTTTTGGTGGCCAAACATGAAGAGAGAGAGATAACATAATACGTTAGTAGGTGCTTAACTTGTCAAAAAGTTAAGGCTGAACACCAACGACCTAGCGGGTTATTGCAACCGTTAGAAATTCTAGAATGGAAGTGGGAGCACATCACAATGGGCTTTGTGGTGGGACTTTCGATAACCAGAAAAGGATACGATGCTATTTGGGTGATAGTGGATCGATTGACAAAATTGGCTCATTTTTTACTAATAGGGATCAAGTATAACATGGATCAGTTAGGTAAGCTGTATGTCAAGGAAATTATTTCCAAACATGGAGTACCTGTTTCGATTGTGTCAGATCGTGATCCACGATTCACATCGAACTTTTGGAGGAGTTTGAAAGAGCAAATGGGAACGCGGTTAAGTTTGAGTACAGCATATCATCCTCAGATGGATGGTCAGAGTGAGAGGACAATTCAAACACTAGAAGATATGTTAAGATCTTGCGTTATGGATTTCAAAGGGAGTTGGGACGAATATCTACCGTTGGTGGAATTTTCGTTAAACAATAGTTTTCACGATAATATAGGCATGCTGCCTTACGAAGCGTTGTATGAAGGAAGTGCTGAACTCCATTATGTTGGGATGAGGTGGGTGAACATCAGATGTTGGGACCTGAGATGGTACATCAAACGGCGGTCATGGTGAAGTTAATACGTACTCGATTAGTTGCTGCTCAAGATAGGCAGAAGAAGTATGCAGATCCTCACATAGAAAAGAGAGAATTCGATGTAGGATCTTTTGTCTTTCTGAAAGTATCGCCTTGGAAGGGGAAGATACATTTTGGAAAGAAGGGAAAGTTAAGTCCAAGGTTTGTAGGACCTTTTGAGATTTTAAGAAGGGTAGGAGAGGTGGTTTATGAAGTAGCCTTACCTCCAGAGATGGAACGCATTCATAATGTGTTTCATGTGTCAGTGTTGCGTCCTTATAAACTAGACTATAAACACGTGATAGAATATGAATCTATCCAAATAGAGAAAGACTTGTCCTATGAGGAACTTTCAGTTCAAATTATTGATAAGAAGGAACAAGTTTTAAGAAATAAGGTAATACCTTCAGTGAAGGTGTTATGGAGAAACCACAATGCTGAAGAAGCAACGTGGGAGCTCGAGAGTTAAATGAAGGAAGATTTTCCTCATTTGTTTATGTAATTATAAGCTAAGATTCTTGGGACAGAATCCTTATAAGGGGTAGAGAATGTAACGCCCGAGAAAATCAGATTTTTTTGACAATTAAATTTTTATTTGATTATGTGAATTAAATGAATTTAATTGATTATTATGTGAGTAAGCTATGTGAAAGTCGTTCTATGACCTAGAATGTGCTAACGTGGTTAGTATTCTGGCTTCGTGCTAGAATTATTTGTTTGGAATTTCCAAGACAAAAATAATTGTTTTCCGAGAAATTTCCATAAAAACACTATTCATCCATTTCTATTCGGGGAATTATTTTGAAATTTTGAGAAACACATAATGATAGAATATCGAGATAAGATGAAATATCTGATAATATTTCATTTATGGGACTTAAAACCTAAGGGTTAAGTATATTGATTTCCGAGAAGGAAATAATATGCGTAGAAGGAATAGCGGTAGGGTTAATGCTAGTGTTATACATTTATGGTGCTATTTAGTATCTATGTATAATATGTTGAGTAAATACAAAGTACAATACGATTATTGTACGAGTAGTATACGGAGAAAATACGTGAATTGTACGTATGGGATACGATTCGTATTATGGAATTAAGTTAAGTCTTAATGTTAATTCATTTGAGATGGATTATTCTTTAGCCTAATTAATTGAATGAGAAAGCCCAAGGGACTAGTTGGTTAAGTCCAATTCAAGGCCCAATATTAGATTGGTTAAGCCTAATGTATGAAAACCGAACCGTGGATCAAGCCGATGGGTCGCCGAATGGGTAAAACCTATGGGGATGACCCATGGGGTGGTGGGCCGGCCACTTGGTGTGCAAGTCATGCAAATCACTTGGTCACCAAGTATTTTACTTGGTGACAAAGTGTTGAATAGTAAGGAGGTGATGGTAGTTGTCCAAATTGCCCTCCATTCTATTTTCCTATAAATAAGAAGTTAGGTTAGTTCATTTGAGAGTTTTTCAATTGCACAACCTAGATTATTGAGAGAGAAAGAGAGCTAGATTACACAAATCTTACATTTTGGAAGCTTTGACTTAGAGTTTCCAAGAGAGTTCATAAGAAGTTCTTGAGGTAATAATCCTTATCTTTCATTTCCATCTCTTTTGATTTTTCTTTTACCTTGGAGGATCATAAGGGGTGGTATATGTCTTTTATGGTGGATTAAAGATGACTTACCATAGATTCAATCTCTATAAGTCATGAGATCGTAGGAATCATAAGGTTCAATTTAGTTTTAAACCATGAAAATATTATTTGTTGAGATCGATTATTTTTAAACGATTGAACTCCATCAATACGTTAATATATTCATTTTGTTTGGTTAGGATGTAGATATGAAATCCATGGAGTATTCCATGTGATTTGGCTTAGAAAACCTTAGTAACGAAGTTATGGCGAATTTTACGTAATTAGACGTTAAACGTCAAAAATGTTAAAATTCTGAATGGGAGGTCAAATGTTTCCATGAGACTTGAAAACGTTGTTTTTCAATGTCAACACGTAAGATATGGTAATTAAGAGTTGTGGGATCAAGAATCGTCGGATTCTGACTTAAAACGAAGAAAACGAGCATTGAACCCTCATTAACGTTTACGAACGTATAGAAAATGAACTCAATGGTGAATTTTGAATTATTGAATTCAAAAATGCCGAATTCTTATAAAAACGCGTAGAGTATGTCATTTATGATGTGTAGGCTTTTGAACGGACCAAATCGAGCTTATAACGAAGAAGTTATGGCCCCGGGAATTTCATAAAGTTTTTCAAAAATTGTTGAAATCTAGTAATGAGGTTTGGCGGCACGGCGCCAGACATAGTGTAAAGTCATTGTCGGCAGCACCAAGAGCCTGTGGTATTTATATCGCTAAGTGATGCTTGACACCACTATTTCACGTCGCGTGTGTAGGGAGACCGGATGTTAGCCACCGCTAACTGGCACCACAAACACCAGCCTAGTCTTTGCATGGGGCGTATGCCATGCAGTATGAGTAAAAGGTTCTTGATAGTGACTTAGGCTTTGAACTTCATTTGTTCAAGGACTTAAAGGAGTAATGTTTGTACATTTAATAAGTGTATTAAAGCTACTCTTATACTACCAATACTAAGGTATATGGTATAAAAACTTAGGAATTGCATGCACGTTAACAAGTTATGAACAATGAACAAAGTTGGTACTTTATCAACGATGTTCGAGTCTGGTTAATAACGTCAGTTGAGTAAAAAACCGGGACGAAGGGTAATAAGTCATGTTGACTTTAATAAAGTTATTAATTTAACTAGGACTTAGAAGAGAAAGAAGTTGGTGGAAACATTTATTTGTTAGCTAATTATAGTGTGCTATGTTAATATATCATGTAGATTCTGTAAAGGATGTGGTCAGTCGAGTAAGTTATTTGAAGACGCTGAAAGGCAAGTTTTCTTAACACTTGTCTAATTTTCAAGTTAGCCAAGTTTTATGTGATTCGTTGAACTGAATTGTAAGACTTGTTTTAAAGAAAGGGTCGATGCCAGATTTTAACTCGACTAGACTATTCGTAATATATAGATTGATTATTATTCATATTATTCTATATAGAAATGTTAACGCTATCCTATGCCAAGTAATTGGTACGTACGTGAAGGTAAGGTTTGTCTATGAACAAACAAAAGTATTTTTTCATCGATTATTCGATGGGCACGCGAGTTTGCCAAAAATATTAAGCGTAAATACGTTTAATTAATGAGTGTTGATCAACATAGAGAAATCTTGTAGGTGATCACCTAGAAGTGCTCGTAAGTTATGTGGATGAACGGTCTTAGTGCTGTGGACTCCTTTTCAAGTACGAAAACTGAAAGTTATTGTTCATGGTCTATTGACCGGTTTAGAATTCCTAATCTATTTTATACTTTGGGAATTGATGTTATGAAATGTTAAAGTATTATTGGTTCATAATACTTCATAACCATTGTTCAATTATGTCAGAATTGTTATATAATTCATGAATGTGGTATTACTGTTACCCTTGATTAAACTTGCTGAGCTGTCATTATCACTTCTTGCGTGAATTATATAACTGCAGTTAAAGATGAACGTACTGTGAATGCCAAGAGAGATAAGGGCAAAGCTAAGATGGATGCTTAGGCATTATGTAATAGTTTAGTAAGTTTGTATGTATTATACATTATGAACAATGAACGTTGTAACCGGATTATGAACCTGGGAAGGATTATACCTTGATTGTAATAAGAAGATAGTAATTACATTCATTTTGTTGTATTTCAATGGAATGATTGTATGGATGTTAGTACAGTGGAGCACCATATGTCGGGTTGGAAGATACCCGAATTTGTGTGCGTCACACCAGCCATCATCACAGTAACCTCTAGCTTCAATAATTTCTTCTTAACCTTTTTCATTTTTGTTGAGTTTCACGTAATAGGTAGGGGATAGGCCATTGGCCTAATACGTAACTAGCAACTGAGACTCCTAATTAGGGACAAGGTTTAAATCTTAGTTAACCTCTTAGCTCACTTTAGTTACTTTGTTATACAAAAATGGGTTTTAATGTCTAAGTGTTACTATAATAGGAAATTTGGGAGCAATTATACCCTCACATCATATACTTCATGTACATTAGTTTATTCTAATTATTATTTAAAACATGTAGGGAATCCATTCAATTAACCACTACTAATCAAATATCTGCTTAAAACTATATTATTCCAATTAAACTTACTTATTGAAATAATTTATAATTCTTTGACATGAGTACATCTTTTAATGTTCCCACCCATACTGATTGTCACCTAAACAAGTGTTTAAGTAACTTATAATTTTTTACACTTAATTATATAGCTTGTATATATTACATAGTCTTATTAAGGTGTCACACCACACTTTCTTTTTAATGTAAGAACTATATAATATCACATGTCTTACACATAATTTAAATGAATCATACAATTGTAGTCATGCAATTTACTTTACTCACAATAATCACATATAGTAAAATAATTACCCTTATCAAGTACTCAATATCCTACCACAACCATTAACTATCAATTAAAGGCTTACTTAATAATTCCTTCGTCAAACATAACGTACTTTATTTCATTGTTTATTAATGTCACACATATCACATAATTGTTCCATTTCATTTCTAAAGTGGAAAATAAATTTTTCTCTAACTGACCATTGGCGCAAATTGTGCGATTTATCTTGCTAGGATGGCACAATTTGCCAGTAGTGTCCCGACATTGTTAAGACCTGGTTTAGCTTGACCAGTGTCAATTTTCATCGCTAAATTCGTTTTATACGACATGAATTGATGTCCACAAAAATTTTACTACAAGTCTACGAGCGTATTGATTACTTATGTGAAATCACATAATCTTACACGATTAATCTTTTAGATTCTCGTTTTAATTTGCTTAATGGATTTCCTCATTTCATAATATGCCACACAAGGCATTTCACAATTCTTATTATCAAATCACACTTCTTAATATGCATTGATCTAATACGAATCAATTGAATTAACCGACTCACAAAACAATAACACTTATATTCACAGAAATATCATTTCCATTAATATATTCATTTAATAATACGTGGAAATTCTCGGGTATTACATGAATTACAATCAAAGAAGGTTTAAGTTCAAGTTCTCTATTCAATTACATGCGATATTAAGCATATCTCTACCCTAACATTCATCAAGATTCTATTCATTCACAGAATTCAAGAACACATGTTATATTAACTAAGTCTAGACTCGTACTTCCTCTCTCAAATCCATAGAAGTCCACACAGGATTGTTGATCAGGCAATTCATACATTCAAGCACAAATTAATATAGATAAACTGGATAATAGCTTATTAAACTGAAAATCAAAGTTACATAACCATCGTTTCACTTAATGATCCATCATAAGCCTAAAAAGTAATTTAGTTCATCATAAATGAAATAAAAACTGAATAAATTAAAGATATCATCCTTTCAATTACAAATAAACTAAAAGAAAAGAATAAATCCAGAACCACCCTTTTCTTCAGGTCAATTTGCAACTGTTATGAATATTCTTCAAAATCTTCTCTTCAATGCTTGCTTTAAAAAAAAGTAATCTTGCTCTGTTAATTGCCTTCTAATGTATATCTCCCTCAATCTTTGTTATTTTTTGTTGGATATAACACTAAGACATGTATTTTGATTAAAATTCCATGTTAATACTAGTCCCAAGCTATACCAAATACTAAACAAAGATATAGCAGTCTTTGAAACCAACTGAACAACTGCATGCTCCGGACCCCCGCCTCGGCGGGGGTGTTACTTTACAATTAGCCCGCCCCAGTGGGGCATAGCTTCTGTCTTCCGAGATCTGGACCCCCCCCCCACCCCGGAGGGGGTGTAGGGCTTAAAAATGCCCGCCCCAGCGGGCATACCTTCTGCTAGTTGATCATGTAATGCTCCTTTACTTGCCATAATGTACCTTAAATCCACCCTTTTTGATCACTTGCAACACCACAAAACCTACACACAAAATAACAATAAACAAGTAAAAACAAACATAAAAACAAGGAATTAACACCGATTAACCTTGAATTAGGAACCGATTCGTGGGTATAAAACCCACTTATCAAAATCCCCCAAACTTAAATTGTGCTAGTCCTCGAGCAGAAAACAAACTAACATACTATGCAATGCAATGCAATGGTATATAATGCATCTAATCTAAATGCCTACGCATCCATCAGTCATCATAGAATCAAAGCATTTAATTGGCCTCAGAGTAATTAAGTAAACATGACAACACTTCATATCAAAACCAATCGATAATTCCTTATTAATCCTCGAATCTTAAACCATTATCACTGGTATAGTGTGTGTGTGTGTGTGTTCAACATCCGTGCCAATTGATACAAATTCAAATTCAATACATAACCAATTTCTTATAAGGAATCATACAGAGCAAACTCAAAAGTTTCAAAAGAAGACGAGTTCCAACTAAAACCAAGCAATCACCACTATCCAGGGTTCACAAAGGGTACTTATGCTTTATTTTTATTCATATATATATAATTTTTTTTTCTTACGGGGGCTTTTTGCTCTTTTCCCGTTTTATTCTTCTTTTTTTCCCATGACTGTGCAATGTCTCATTCAATTAGGCTAACAGTGCTACCCCTTAGCGAGGTTTCAACCAACGACTCCCAGACTATATAAGACCTTAGGGCGCTCGGTGTAGAGACACTCCCTCGGGCGTACTTGCTCAAGTAACAAAAGCCCCGAAACAAAACTAGCCACGAATATTAATTATTATTTTTAGATAAAGCTTATGTACCCCACGTTTATCCCCCCAAACTTAGGTTTTTACCTAAATCTTCGTCTTCACTACTTATCCTTATTATTTTCTCATTTACACTAACATTATCCTTTAGAAACTCTTTATGTATCAATTTAAACTAATCAGTCGACACAGATGTTATTAGTGTGCTACCCTTTTTATATCAGTTTCAAATACGAACAAGATCCAATTCATATCAGAAATCACATAAAGGTTCTATAATCAGTATTGTACTTGTCGACTTAATCTCAATCTCATCATAGGCCAACATAAAATAAACTATAACAACTGATGAACATATGCAAAATTAACACAATACTTAACTAATTTTTTTTTTATATATGTATGGTAAACATACATGAATGCAACAATAAATAAAAACAATTTATGCTCCTAAGCTACTATGCAACTACATTATTACATGAATGTAACATTTGATAATCCTAAAACTAAACAATGAACTACTATGCAAACCTAGCTAATGAAATTAAATATGCAAACATGAAATTAAATCCCCCAAACTTGAAAATTACAATGCCCTCATTGTATAGATATAGCAATAAAAATATGAGGACTTCCCTGTAATCACTTAAGCCTAGGGTGGTGGTGGGTGTTCTTCTTCATCGGAGTCACTTGGTGGAAATCGTGGCATTGGGGCTGGCTGCTGGTATGTGAATTGAACAATGGGATTGAAGCTCTGGAGTGTCACGTTCAATGAGACGAATGATAGGTTCATGGCTTCAAACATGTGGTCCTGCCTCGCTGCGAGTTGACGCATCTCTCTTCGTGCTATCTTGTTTTGCTCATCCACTTGACGTTGAAAGTTAAGAAACTGAGGGCTAGATATAGATTCGGCCTGTGGTGGTGACTCTTTTCCTTCCTATCCCATTGGTGCTGCCTCCTGCAACTCTTTGTCATCCGAGCTGTCAGAAGCATCAGCCTCGTCCTCCGAAGTGGATGGAAATATAAAGCCTAATCCTCTAGGATGTGACTCACCTCCGGGCCATACCGCATACTGTGCAATCATTCTTTAATCCAATGTTTGAAGTGGCATTTGGGTGATCTCATCATCGGACCATCGAACTCCCGCTTGCCTACACAACCCACAAATGAGTAATGGGTGTGGCAAGCCACCCGAGAATTGTCCTCGAAAGCACCGTCAGATTGAAAAAATGATTATTGCCCCAACGTCGATGATGAAATCTTGTACAATAGCATACAAGAGCACTGCCTTCTCCTTGGTCATGTCGGACGTGTGTGTGGATGGAAATAATTTGGTGCACAAGAATGCATACCATATATTGTCATACCTGCTGAGATCCTTGCTGTGAAAAATCGTGCCTCCTTTGTGACCTTTGATCCATGTGGTACCCTGTTTTGTCATTTCCCTCATAATAACCAAGTAATCCGGATCATGATCATGTAAATGAGCATACTGGAAATGTTTAGGCACCCTTAACTGATAGTATGCGTTGATGGCATCGGCACTGAATGGGACTAATCTTCCCCGCACAAAAGCGTTGAAAGGGGCCTTGGCCTTGGTATATTTGATAGTATCCGTGAACTTGTTCCACCCTTTCTGGTATATTTGTTGCATCATTTCACCGTCGACGTGGTCCGGTGCCAACCCCCGCTCCAGTGTGAGAGCTTTTGATACCACATAATCATAACGGTGGCGGCGGCGACACTTATGAATTTACGTCGGTTGAAGGTTCATGATGGTGGTGTTGTTTCGGAACTCTCTTATGACGCCCCCAAAATAGGTATACATCACCCATCTTGAGTCGCCAGATACATGGTACAGAATACAAATACAATCTTAAATATACAACATGAGCTGTGAGTTTTAATACAAATATTGTCTTCTAGACAGTATTAAAACTCAAAATAAATCCTCAATACATTTATTGTCACACTATTTAACATAATAGTGAGGACTACTAATACTATCATCTGGACCGTCACTCCGTTCCTTGACTAGTCCTGGCTACGTTTTCATTTCCTGAAGAGAACAGTGAAAGAAAGGGTGAGCTCAACTAGCCCAGTAAGAAAATATTATAACTAAGATAATACAGAATAAATTATCGTTAGCCTTCAACAGTGTTAAACTGATACAATATAACAAACATCAAGTTTAAATGCAGCGGAATAAGCAATCCATTAAAAGAGTCAAGTAGAGAATAAAATCTACTATCTTTTATGATTTAAAAGGTTTTTCATCACTTTTATCGTTGAGACTCAGCTTAATAAATAATCCACATCATCCCACACTTTTCTGCCGAGGATATTCATTAGTATCACAACCACAAATTATTCATGCACTCACGGGCCGAGGATATTCGTGTATTCATCAATGGTCATGATCATGCCAACAACTGTCCATCAATGCACTATGGGCCAATGAAGACTTTTACCACATCATTTGTAACATTACGGTCATGATTATACCGATTAATCCCTGGTCATAATCATACCAAGTCCATCTATGCACTACAGGCCACAGATGACTTTCAACATATTATAAACATGAGGATGCTGTCAATGATATAAGAATTCAATATAACAAGTTCAAGAATTAATTTATCCAAGAACTAATAACGTCCAAATTGTCAACATGATACTTCTTTGTAGAGTAAAATTCAAGAATGCTCAGAATAATATTTCCATGAAAAGATACTGGATGAAGCACAAATATCAAGCATATTCCACTAATTTCATGGAGTATAGAAGTCAAAACTATAACCAACTAAGTATAATAAAGAATGGAATAACAAAAGAAATCACCAGGCATGCGATAGACCGCACAGACAAGTTATTCCAACAGAATAATAAATAACGGAACGGTCGTGCGTAAACGCATGCATGAGGATATTCAACGAGAATAATAAATAACGGAACCGAATTAGAAGCGTAAATGCACGATAAGATGTTCCCAACAGAATAATAAATAACTGAACCAGGTCATGTGCGCACGACAGACATGATGTTCCAACAGAATAATAAAGAATGGAATAATAGAAGAATTTCACCATGTATGCGGTACTTGGATAGGCAAAGTTATTCAACATAATAATAAAGAATGGAATAATGAAGAATTTCACCATGTATGCGGTTTCAGATGAGCGAGTTATTCAACATAATAATAAAGAATGGAATAACAGAAGAATTTCACCAAGTATGCGGTACTTCGCATAGATAGGTTATTCCAACATAATAACAAAGAATGGAATAACAGAAGTTCTCTTCATGAAGACGAAAGAAAGAAATAATACCCCTTACGAATATAACAAATAATATCCCTTACCTTAGAAGAAACTAGATATAGGAGTAGTGAAGTAGTAGAATACTTTTCTTCTTTCTCTCTATAGTTTCTCCCTATAGAGTTTCAGTGAATTCGTAAGAAATAATGAAGGAATGAGCTTCTATTTATAGGAGAATAGACATAATAGTAACTAATTCATGAACGGTCCAAATTGATTTACTTTTAAACGGACGGTCCATATTGATTTACTATGCAGTATTAATAAAATATTCTAATAAAATAAAATCTTTTAAATAAAATATAATATATTCTATTTATAGTATAATAAAACAAATAACTTTATAAAAGTATTACATTTTATATAAAAGATTTTACTATGAAAAAAACACTATGCAGAATAATATACAAATACTATGAATAATAAAATATAATATATTCTAATTATTGTCTAATAAAATAAATAACTTTATAAAAGTATTCTATTTTATATAAAAAGATTTTACTATCTGAAAACTCTTATGCGAGCACTATGCAAATACTATGCATAATAAAATATAATATATTCTAATTATTATTCGATAAAACAAATAACTTTATAAAAGTATTACATTTTATATAAAAAGATTTTACTATGCAAAATACTATGCAGACACTATACAAACACTATACATAATAAAATATAATATATTCTAATTATTGTCTAATAAAACAAATAACTTTATAAAAGTATTCTGTTTTATATATAAAGCTTTTCTATTTTATTACATTAATAATACTAATAAAACAAAATTTATATATATTTATATATATAGGGAAAAATGCAAAGTTGACCACTGAACTTTGGGGATTTTTGGGTATTGAGCCCTTTTCTTTTGGTCAACGCAAATTGAGCCTCTTTTTATTAAAAAATTTGGACTTTGAGCCCTAAGCGCCACATGTGCGTTGATTGCCTACGTGGCGCCTACATAGCAGCTATGACGTGAATATTTTTAATTTTATTTTACACATGACAGCTATGATGTGGACATTTTTGAAATTTTTCCCAAAAACATGTAGCTCCGCAGAATTGAACTTGAAACCTCAAGCTTAGAAATTTAGACCAATAACCAATTGAGCTACACAACCAAGTTGTTATAATTTTGCAATTATTAATATTTATAACTAAACAACTAGATCTCCAAATTAAAATAAAATAGATCTCCCCAAATTATTATTATTATTATTATTAGTATTGTTATTTAAAAAAATTAAAAATTACTTAGAAAAACTAATTAGATTATTTAAACAAATTCAAAAATTACTTAAAAACTAATAAAATTATTTAGACAAATTAAAAACTTACACTAAAAAATTAATTGTGGCCTTGGATGTCGGCATCAGATCATCAACTCATCAACGACACAACACCATAGATTCCGGCCAACATAACCTCAATGGCTAACCTTGAACAGCTTCAACTAGTGCACATAGAACACCCATACTATAACACCCATCATCCAAATTGAACATATTAACAAATTAGAAGCGAATCTGGATAAATGGTTACACAGATTTATATGTAGCCACATACAACTACAATAGATCCCCAAAAATGAAACACCAAATTAGTCGAAGATAGAAAATAAAATCCCCAAATCAACTTAAAATGGAATCGGTTGATTCAGATCTATCCCAATATGAGTTGAAATGAAACAAATCTGAACAACATCCAACTGATTACGCGATAAAGAATAGGTTGGGAAAAAGATAGATTGAATAGACCCATCAAAATCAATTTGAAAATCAATATACGAAAATTCACACCAAAATCATATCTTATAAACCGATTTAAACAATTATGATTTTGATTGAAATCACCAAACGAGAGATAGGAAGCAAAGAATAATCAAACATAATAATGCAAAAAAATAAGCGATGAATAATAATACTACTACTACTACTACTAATAATAATAGTAGTAGTAGTAGTAGTAATAGTAGTAGTAGTAGTAGTAGTAGTAGTAGTAGTAGTAGTAGTAATAATAATAATAATAACAATAATAATAATAATAATAATAATAACAACAACAACAATAATAATAATAATAATAATAATAATAATAATAATAATAATAATAATAATAATAATAATAATAATAATAGTAATAATAGTAATAATAATAGTACTACTACTAATAATAATAATAATAATAATAATACTAATAATAATATTACTAATAATAATAATAATAAAAATAATAATTTTGGGAGATCTATTTTATTTTAATTTGGAGATCTAGTTGTTTAGTTATATATATTAATAATTGCAAAATTATAACAACTTGGTTTTGTAATAACTTTTTATATTTTATATAAAAAGATTTTACTATGCAAAACACTATCGAGCCTATTATCAAATACTATGCATAATAAAATATAATATATTCTAATTATTGTCTAATAAAACAAATAACTTTAAAAAGTATTTTGTTTTATATAAAAAGATTTTACTATGCAAAATACTATGCAGACACTATACAAATACTATACATAATAAAATATAATATATTCTAATTATTGTCTAATAAAACAAATAACTTTATAAAAGTATTCTATTTTATATAAAAAGATTTTACAATGCAAAATACTATGCATAATAAAATATATTATACTCTAATTATTGTCTAATAAAACAAATAACTTTATAAAAGTATTTTGTTTTATATAAAAAGCTTTTCTATTTTATTACATTAATAATACTAATAAAACAAAATTTATATATATATATAATATATATATATAGGAAAAAATGCAAAGTCGACCACTGAACTTTGGGGATTTTTGGGTATTGAGCCCTTTTCTTTTGGTCAACGCAAATTGAGCCCCTTTTTATTAAAAAATTTGGACTTTGAGCCCTAAGCGCCACATGTGCGTTAATTGCCTACGTGGCGCCTACATATGACTATGCACGTGAATATTTTTATTTTATTTTACACATGATGACTATGATGTGGACATTTTTGAATTTTTTTCCAAAAACATGTAGCTCCACAGAATTGAACTTGAAACCTCAAGCTTAGAAATTTAGACCAATAACCAATTGAGCTACACAACCAAGTTGTTATAATTTTGCAATTATTAATATTTATAACTAAACAACTAGATCTCCAAATTAAAATAAAATAGATCTCCCCAAATTATTATTATTATTATTATTAGTATTGTTATTTAAAAAATTAAAAATTACTTAGAAAAACTAATTAGATTATTTAAACAAATTCAAAAAATTACTTAAAAAACTAATAAAATTATTTAGACAAATTAAAAACTTACACTAAAAAATTAATTGTGGCCTTGGATGTCGGCATCAGATCATCAACTCATCAACGACACAACACCATAGATTCCGGCCAACATAACCTCAATTGCTAACCTTGAACAGCTTCAACTAGTGCACATATAGAACACCCATACTATAACACCCATCATCCAAATTGAACATATTAACAAATTAGAAGCGAATCGGATAAATGGTTACACAGATTTATATGTAGCCACATACAACTACAATAGATCCCCAAAAATGAAACACCAAATTAGTCAAAGATAGAAAATAAAATCCCCAAATCAACTTAAAATGGAATCGGTTGATTCAGATCCATCCCAATATGAGTTGAAATGAAACAAATCTGAACAACATCCAACTGATTACGCGATAAAGAATAGGTTGGGAAAAAGATAGATTGAATAGACCCATCAAAATCAATTTGAAAATCCAATATACCTGAAAATTCACACCAAAATCATATCTTATAACCGACGAAACAATTATGATTTTCGGTGAAATCACAATGAGATAATCTAGGAAGCAAAGAATAATCAAACATAATAATGCAAAAAATAAGCGATGAATAATAATACTACGACTACTACTAATAGTAGTAGTAGTAGTAGTAGTAGTAGTAGTAGTAGTAGTAGTAGTAGTAGTAGTAATAATAATAATAACAATAACAATAACAATAACAATAACAATAATAACAACAACAACAACAACAATAATAATAATAATAATAATAATAATAGTAATAATAGTAATAATAATAGTACTACTACTACTACTACTAATAATAATAATAATACTAATAATAATATTACTAATAATAATAATAAAAATAATAATTTTGGGAGATCTATTTTATTTTAATTTGGAGATCTAGTTGTTTAGTTATATATATTAATAATTGCAAAATTATAACAACTTGGTTGTGTAATAACTTTTATATTTTATATAAAAGATTTTACTATGCAAAACACTACTTATCTTGAGCACTATGCAAATACTATGCATAATAAAATATAATATATTCTAATTATTGTCTAATAAAACAAATAACTTTATAAAAGTATTTTGTTTTATATAAAAAAATTTACTACTCTGCAAAACACTATGCAGACACTATACAAATACTATACATAATAAAATATAATATATTCTAATTATTGTCTAATAAAACAAATAACTTTATAAAAGTATTCTATTTTATATAAAAAGATTTTACTATCGCAAAACACTATGCATAATAAAATATATTATACTCTAATTATTGTCTAATAAAACAAATAACTTTATAAAAGTATTTTGTTTTATATAAAAAGCTTTTCTATTTTATTACATTAATAATACTAATAAAACAAAATTTATATATATATATAATATATATATATAGGAAAAAATGCAAAGTCGACCACTGAACTTTGGGGATTTTTGGGTATTGAGCCCTTTTCTTTTGGTCAACGCAAATTGAGCCCCTTTTTATTAAAAAATTTGGACTTTGAGCCCTAAGCGCCATACATAATGCGTTAATTGCCTACGTTAAACTACATGCAAACTATGACGTGAATATTTTTTATTTTATTTTACACATGACAGCTATGATGTGGACATTTTTGAATTTTTTCCCAAAAACATGTAGCTCCACAGAATTGAACTTGAAACCTCAAGCTTAGAAATTTAGACCAATAACCAATTGAGCTACACAACCAAGTTGTTATAATTTTGCAATTATTAATATTTATAACTAAACAACTAGATCTCCAAATTAAAATAAAATAGATCTCCCCAAATTATTATTATTATTATTATTAGTATTGTTATTTAAAAAATTAAAAATTACTTAGAAAAACTAATTAGATTATTTAAACAAATTCAAAAAATTACTTAAAAAACTAATAAAATTATTTAGACAAATTAAAAACTTACACTAAAAAATTAATTGTGGCCTTGGATGTCGGCATCAGATCATCAACTCATCAACGACACAACACCATAGATTCCGGCCAACATAACCTCAATTGCTAACCTTGAACAGCTTCAACTAGTGCACATAGAACACCCATACTATAACACCCATCATCCAAATTGAACATATTAACAAATTAGAAGCGAATCTGGATAAATGGTTACACAGATTTATATGTAGCCACATACAACTACAATAGATCCCCAAAAATGAAACACCAAATTAGTCAAAGATAGAAAATAAAATCCCCAAATCAACTTAAAATGGAATCGGTTGATTCAGATCCATCCCAATATGAGTTGAAATGAAACAAATCTGAACAACATCCAACTGATTACGCGATAAAGAATAGGTTGGGAAAAAGATAGATTGAATAGACCCATCAAAATCAATTTGAAAATCCAATATACCTGAAAATTCACACCAAAATCATATCTTATAACCGACGAAACAATTATGATTTTCGGTGAAATCACCGACAGAGATACCGGAAGCAAAGAATAATCAAACATAATAATGCAAAAAATAAGCCAATGAATAATAATACTACGACTACTACTAATAGTAGTAGTAGTAGTAGTAGTAGTAGTAGTAGTAGTAGTAGTAGTAGTAGTAGTAATAATAATAATAACAATAACAATAACAATAACAATAATAATAATAACAACAACAACAACAATAATAATAATAATAATAATAATAGTAATAATAGTAATAATAATAGTACTACTACTACTACTAATAATAATAATAATAATACTAATAATAATATTACTAATAATAATAATAATAAAATAATAATTTTGGGAGATCTATTTTATTTTAATTTGGAGATCTAGTTGTTTAGTTATATATATTAATAATTGCAAAATTATAACAACTTGGTTGTGTAATAATTTTTTATATTTTATATAAAAGATTTTACTATGCAAAACACTATGCGGAGCACTATGCAAATACTATGCATAATAAAATATAATATATTCTAATTATTGTCTAATAAAACAAATAACTTTATAAAAAGTATTTTGTTTTATATAAAAAATTTTACTATGCAAAAACACTATGCAGATACTATACAAATACTATACATAATAAAATATAATATATTCTAATTATTGTCTAATAAAACAAATAACTTTATAAAAGTATTCTATTTTATATAAAAAGATTTTACTATGCAAAACACTATGCATAATAAAATATATTATACTCTAATTATTGTCTAATAAAACAAATAACTTTATAAAAGTATTCTGTTTTATATAAAAAGCTTTTCTATTTTATTACATTAATAATACTAATAAAACAAAATTTATATATATATATATAATATATATATAGGGAAAAATGCAAAGTCGACCACTGAACTTTGGGGATTTTTGGGTATTGAGCCCTTTTCTTTTGGTCAACGCAAATTGAGCCCCTTTTTATTAAAAAATTTGGACTTTGAGCCCTAAGCGCCACATGTGAGTTAATTGCCTACGTGGCGCCTACATAGCAGCTATGACGTGAATATTTTTTATTTTATTTTACACATGACAGCTATGATGTGGACATTTTTGAATTTTTTCCCAAAAACATGTAGCTCCACAGAATTGAACTTGAAACCTCAAGCTTAGAAATTTAGACCAATAACCAATTGAGCTACACAACCAAGTTGTTATAATTTTGCAATTATTAATATTTATAACTAAACAACTAGATCTCCAAATTAAAATAAAATAGATCTCCCCAAATTATTATTATTATTATTATTAGTATTGTTATTTAAAAAAATTAAAAATTACTTAGAAAAACTAATTAGATTATTTAAACAAATTCAAAAATTACTTAAAAACTAATAAAATTATTTAGACAAATTAAAACTTACACTAAAAATTAATTGTGGCCTTGGATGTCAGATCGGATCATCAACTCATCAACGACACAACACCATAGATTCCGGCCAACATAACCTTAATGGCTAACCTTGAACAGCTTCAACTAGTGCACATAGAACACCCATACTATAACACCCATCATCCAAATTGAACATATTAACAAATTAGAAGCGCTTAATCTGGATAAATGGTTACGAGATCTATATGTAGCCACATACAACTAGCAGATCCCCAAAATGAAACACCAAATTAGTCGAAGATAGAAAATAAAATCCCCAAATCAACTTAAAATCGAATCGGTTGATTCAGATCCATCCCAATATGAGTTGAAATGAAACAAATCTGAACAACATCGAACTGATTACGCAATAAAGAATAGGTTGGGAAAAAGATAGATTGAATAGACCCATCAAAATCAATTTGAAAATCCAATATACCTGAAAATTCACACCAAAATCATATCTTATAACCGACGAAACAATTATGATTTTCGGTGAAATCACCGATAGAGATACCGGAAGCAGAGAATAATCAAACATAATAATGCAAAAAATAAGCCAATGAATAATAATAATACTAATAATAATAATAATAATAATAATAATAGTAGTAGTAGTAGTAGTGGTGGTGGTGGTGGTGGTGGTGGTAGTAGTAGTAGTAGTAGTAGTAGAAGTAGTAGTAGTGGTAGTAGTGGTAGTGGTAGTAGTGGTAGTGGTAGTAGTAGTAACAATAATAATATAACTAATAATAATAATAGTACAAATAATAATAATAATAATAATAATAATTTGGGGAGATCTATTTTATTTTAATTTGGAGATATAGTTGTTTAGTTATATATATTAATAATTGCAAAATTATAACAACTTGGTTGTGTAGCTCAATTGGTTATTGGTCCAAATTTTCAAGCTTGAGGTTCTAAGTTCAAATCTGTGGAGAATAATGTCCACATCATAGCTGCCATGTGTAAAATAAAATTAAAAATATCCACGTCATAGCTGCCATGTAAGTGCCACGTAGGCAGTCAATGAACATGTGGCGCCTGCGGCTCAAAGTCCAAATTTTTTAATAAAAAGGGGCTCAATTTGCGTTGACCAAAAGAAAAGGGCTCAATACCCAAAAACCCCTAAAGTTCAGTGGTCGACTTTGCATTGTACCCTATATATATATATATATATATATATATATATAAACTTTTGTGACTTCATAAAAAGACACCTCAATATATTTAACAACATTTATCCTCATTATTATAATTCACAATATTAATCGACACTGTGTCGTTCTCGGAAAAGGGGCTTTCAATAAGAATTTCTCCTATTATTAGCGCAATTAGGTGACCAAACCTCTCCTCGCGAGAACTTCTAGACATCGTTAATATTGTAAATAATAATATTAATAACTCGTCATCTCAATTATTGATTTAATAATATATAAAATATCCACAATAATTGAATCAAATAACGTGAGATACTATGCAAAGAATTATCGTAGAATAATAATTGAACAAAAGCGAGTGACTTCTCGCCAGAAGCATCAAAAATTAATACCGTGTGCTACTATGCAACAACGCAGCGTACATCTTTGTACTTTTTTACTACCGAGAGTAGTTCAAGCAGCTTTAACAGTAAAACTTTCGCTGTTATTTTCATAAAAATATTTTTGTTGTTTTCTCAATCCGATAATAATTCTGTTGTGGAGTCCACCAATGATTGTGCAGTCGTACGAATATTCTCTATTAAAACGAATATTCCCCGACCAATCGAATATTATACAATAACTTGCATACTTTTTAAAATTTATAAATATTACCCACAACTATAATATTATCTCAAATCCACACCATAATTTTAAAAAAAAAAATTCGAGAAATTTAAATCTTTATTCATAAAATTTGGGGTCTCACAATCTCCCCTCCTTATGAAATTTCACCCTCAAAATTTACGTACGTACTTGGTATGACGAACAGATGAGGACACTTCGTCAGATTCTAACTCTTGAGGTATAACCTTTAAGCGTAGAATATATTACAGGATTTTAACAGGTACATCTTCATACGTTAAATTATCTGACATCTCATCCGGTTCTAAATCAATAATGGGGTTCGGGTCGTCCACATATTTACGTAACATCGATACGTGAAAAACGTTATGAACATGCGACATACTTGGCGGTAAAACGAGTCTATAGGCCACAGTTCCTACTTAATCGAGGATTTCAAATGGGCCAATAAAATCGAGGGTTGAGATTTCCTCTCTTCATCGATTCTTGCTTCTAGAATAACGCCCTCTTGAACCTTCTTCTTCACATTTCATCAGATTCGGACGTGTAGCTTGAGCGGCTTTAACTTTATCGATTAAATTTGATTCTACTCGTATATTCATTATCTTCACATGGGGCTCTAGAGTCTTTAACTTTATCTTCATCATTTATAAGTTATATGAAATGGGTTTTGTATTGGGGTCAATACAAAATTCGATTTCACGCTTTAAGGGTAGGCTAAGAAGTCTTCAAGAATACGTCAGGAAATTTATTAATAATAGAAATATTATTCAAAATTGTGACTCTCATCCAAGACTTGGATAGCACATGTAATGAAGGTTTCTCTTAACGGAGTTTCAATAGATAAATCAAAGTATAACTTCTCTGGAGTCAAATTTAAACGTTGAGCGCAAGCAAGAGAGATAACAGAATGGGTAGAATCGGTATCTAATAAAGTATAAAATTCGCAAAAATTTATAATTAACTAACCCATGCTAACTTTGTTCGGGTTACTCACTTTTTGAGAAGTCACAAAAAATGCTCTTTCTGAAACCACTGACTTTGTTTTGTCCGTATCCGCCTTTGGTGCTATCGTCCCAGCTGGACTTGACTTCACTATACGACAAAATCAAGCTAAATGACCTTCTCTTCTTAAAATTTCCACTTCTATTATATTGGCCATGATTACCACCGAAGTGGTTACCATTCTTGGCATGATAATTTTCCCCATGATGGCCATCTTTGTTCCGATGGTCGTTTCCACCGGTACGATTATTATCGTGTTGTTGGTCGTTGCCTTTTGGTTGTGCTGACTCATTATTACGCTCCAATAACTGAGCCTTATTCACAATATCTGTATATAAACAAAGTTTGTGAGAAATGAGGTATTGACGTATATCGGGTATCAAACCTCTTAGAAACATCCACTTCATTCGCCCCTCATTATCGACCAAATGGGATGCAAACCGGGAAAACTCCACAAACTTAACCTTGTACTGCGATACGGTCATATTATTTTGCTCCATTGCTTATCTCAACATTTTCAGATGCCATTTTCAAACACTGTCACAAAACAAGGGTTAATTGACATATCACATATTATCCCTATACTCTGACCGACCAATTAAATACCAAATAAACTTAGGTAGGTCATACTAATGAAGGAATTCTCTCTCCCTCCTAGTTCTTGTCTCACATCTTAGCCAGGATCATATCCTAAGCTTTGATACCAACTGTGACGCCCCCAAAATAGGTATACATCACCCATCTTGAGTCGCCAGATACATGGTACAGAATACAAATACAATCTTAAATATACAACATCAGCTATGAGTTTTAATACAAATATTATCTTCTAAACAGTATTAAAACTCAAAATAAGTCCTCAATACATTTATTGTCACACTATTTAACAGAATAGTGAGGACTACTAATACTACCATCTGGACCGTCACTCCGTTCCCTGACTAATCCTGGCAACTTTCTCATTTCCTAAAGAGAACAGTGAAAGAAAGGGTGAGCTTAACTAGCCTAGTAAGAAATATTATGACTAAGATAATATAGAATAAATTATCGTTAGCCTTCAATAGTGTTAAACTGATACAATATAACAAACATCAAGTTTAACTGCAGCGGAACAAGCAATCCATTAAAAGAGTCAAGTAGAGAATAAAATCTACTATCTTTTATGATTTAAAAGATTTTTCATCACTTTTATCGCTGAGACTCAGCTTAATAAATAATTCACATCATCCCTGCACTACGGCCAAGGATATTCATTAGTATCACAACCACAAATAATTCATGCACTACGGGCCAAGGATATTCGTGTATTCATCAATGGTTATGATCATGCCAACAACTGTCCATCATTGCACTACAAGCCAATGAGGACTTTTACCACATTATTTGTAACATTACGGTCATGATTATATCGATTAATCCCTAGTTATAATCATACCAAGTCCATCTATACACTACAGGCCACATATGACTTTCAACATAATATAAACATAAGGATGATGACAGTGATATAAGAATTCAATAAAACAAGTTCAAGAATTAATTTATCCCGGAACTAATAACGTCTAAATTGTCAACATGATACTTCTCTGTAGAGTAAAATTCAAGAATGCTCAGAAGAATATTTCCATGATAAGATACTGGATGAAGCGCAAATATCAAGGATATTCCACTAATTTCATGGAGTATAGAAGTCAAAACTTTAACCAACTGAGTATAATAAAGAATGGAATAATAAAAGAAATCACCAGGCATGCGATAGACCACACGCAGAATGAGTTATTCCAGCAGAATAATAAATAACGGAACCAAAGTTATGCGTAAATGCATGCAGACGAGGATATTCCAACGAGAATAGTAAATAACGGAACAAGGTCGAGGCAAAATTACGCACCAAACAGGATGTTCCAACATAATAATAAATAAGCGGAACCGTCATAAATAAACGCATTTGCAGACATGATGTTCCAATGAATAATAAATAACGGACCGTGTCATGCGTAGCATATGCATGGGATGTTCCAACAGAATAATAAAGAATGGAATAACAGAAGAATTTCACCATGTATGCGGTACTTCGCATAAATAGGCTATTCCAACATAATAATAAAGAATGGAATAACAGAAGAATTTCACCAAGTATGCGGTACTTCGCATAGATAGGTTATTCCAACATAATGACAAAGAATGGAATAATAGATGTTCTCTTCATGAAGACGAAAGAAAGAAATAATACCCCTTACGAATACAACAAATAATATCCCTTACCTTAGAAGAAACTGGATATAGGAGTAGTGAGGTAGCAGAATACTTTTGTTCTTTCTCTCTATAGTTTCTCTCTCTAGAGTTTAGTGAATTCGTAAGAAATAATGAAGGAATGAGCTTCTATTTATAGAAGAATGGACTGAATAGTAACTAATTCATGAACAGTCCAGATTGATTTACTTTTAAATGGATGGTCCATATTGATTTACTGTGCAGTATTAATAAAATATTCTAATAAAACAAAATCTTTTAAATAAAATATAATATATTCTATTTATAGTCTAATAAAACAAATAACTTTATAAAAGTATTACTGCTTTTATATAAAAAGATTTTACTATGTAAAACACTATGAATAATAAAATATAATATATTCTAATTATTGTCTACAATAAAACAAATAACTTTATAAAAGTATTACTTTTTATATAAAAAAGATTTTACTATGTAAAACACTTATATAATAAAATATAATATATTCTAATTATTGTCTAATAAAAAAATAACTTTAAAAAGTATTACATTTTATATATAAAAAGATTTTACTATGCAAAACACTATGCATAATAAAATATATTATATTCTAATTATTATCTAATAAAACAAATAACTTTATAAAAGTATTACATTTTTGTATAAAAAGTTTTTACATTTTATTACATTAATAATACTAATAAAACAAAAATTTATATATATATAATATATATATATATAAACTTTCGTGACTTCACAAAAAGACACCTCAATATATTTAACAACATTTATCATCATTATTATAATTCACAATATTAATCGACTGTGTCGTTCCCAAGAAAGAGGGGCTTTCAATAAGAATTTCTCCCTATTGGTAGCGCAGCAATTAGGTGACCAAACCTCTCCTTGGCAGAACTTTTAGACATCGTTAATATTGTAAATAATAATATTAATAACTTTGTCATCTCAATTATTGATTTAATAATATATAAAATATCGATAATAATTGAATCAAATAACGTGAGATACTATACAGCAATTACTATAGCAATAATTGAACAAAACTGAGTGACTTCTCACGTAAGCATCAATAATCAAAACTGTGTGCTACTATGCAACCACACGTATTACTGTACTTTTACTACCGAGTAGTTCAACATTTTTAACGGTGAAACTTCTGCCGTAATTTTCATAAATTTTTTTTTGTGATTTTCTGAATCCGACAATAATTTCGTTGTGAGGTCCACCAATGATTGTGCCGTCGTACGAATATTCTCCGTTAAAATGAATATTCCCCGACCAATCGAATATTATACAACAACTTGCATACTTTTCAAAATTTATAAATATTACCCACAACTATAACATTATCTCAAATCCACACCATAATTTTAAAAAAAAAATATTTCGAGAAATTTAAGTCTCTATTCTCAAAATTTGGGGTCTCACATCTCTCCCTGTTGCCTCTTTGATGTTGGTTTAGATGCCATTCAATTCAGGAAGCCTTAGCAATAATATTCCCCCCCCCCCCAAACTTCACTCACGCAATATGTCAAACACTTGGTGTGCACAATGTTTTATCCCCCAAACTTGATGATTTTGCTTCAAATATAGTGATAGGAAAGGAGGAATTAAAAGACAAAGTGCTCACTCTCAATTGATGTATAACTACCCTCAAGAAGAACCCTAATTCGTAGCTTTCTAAGTTTGAGTTGAATGTATGTGATGAAATTGGGTTATGAGGGAATTAATTTATAGAGATTGTTTGATGGAGAGGATTATGAGTTGGAGTAATGGATTGAAGTAGTGGGTGCGTGTGTTAATGAAGTGTGATGGTAGATTGTAACTTGCCAAAACGTGGGTATATGAAGATGTAAGTGTGGTGGGGGTGGGAGTTTTAGTGGGAAAATAAGATGCAACTATCGAAAAAAAATATGTTGCTTCAACTTCATGACACCCTCCCCGGCGGGGGGTACTATGCTTATTAAGCCCACCCCGGCAGGCATGCCTCTTGTTAATTGAATTAGGACCCCCGCCCCAACAGGGGTGTTGTGCTTTAAATACCCCTTGACGGGAATGTTCCTTGATAAGCGGTGTTGAAGACCCTTACCGTATGCAGTATGGTAAACTTGCAGGGTTCATTTCCTACGTGGCATGTATTCTGTAAGTGACCTTTGGTTTACTTGTTGTTACTTCCTTAATGCCACTCTTCAATGCTTAATTCATCTATTAGCACCTTCATTACCTGCTCATTATGAAAACATAATTATCATTAGCTCTTGCACAAATTAAGCATGAGAGATTAGATTATCTAGAACAATACAACTAAATATCTACATAATGAACTAATTTATATCCTAATTATTACTCAAAACTCTAATCTAACTAGCATGGATAAAAATATGAAAAATAAAAATACGATTGGGTTGCCTTCCAATTAGCGCTTGATTTTAAGTCATTCAACCTGACTACTCCCTGTTTATGGTATGTCTGATAATGTGATTGCGATGACATCCATGTTGGATTCGCCACCCTAATAATGCTTCAACCTTTAACCGTTAACCTTGAACATTTCCAATGGGTTCCTACTGTAGAGTTCAATGGCGCCATGTGAAAAAACTCTTTTAATGGTAAATGGGCCCGACCATCGTGATTTTAGCTTCCCTGGGAACAACCTCAACCTTTAGTTGAATAGTAGTACTGATTTCTCCAGCTCGAACGTTATTTGCATAATTTTCTGGTCATGTCATTTCTTGACCTTTTCTTTGTATAACTTTGAGTTCTCGTAAGCTTGAAGTCAGAATTCATCGAGCTCATTTAGCTGAAGTAGTCTCTTTTCACCCACAGTTGCTTGATCGAAGTTCAGTTTCTGAATAGCCCAGTAGGCTTTGTGTTGTAACTCCACAGGAAGGTTACATGCTTTCCCATAGACCAGTTGATATGGTGACATACCAATGGGTGTTTTGTATGCAGTTCAGTAGGCCCATAGTGCATCGTCCAACCTGAGAGATCAGTCCTTTCTATTCGGGTTCACCACCTTTTCCAAGATTCTTTTTACCTCCCTGTTTGAAACTTCTGCTTGCCCACTTGTTTGGGGATGATATGTTATCGCCACCTTATGGTTAACCCCATACTTCACCAAGAGAGCTGTAAATGATCTGTTTTAGAAATGACTACCTTCATCACTTATAATAGTTCTTGGCGTGCCAAATCTTGTAAAGATATTCTTTTGCAAGAATTTGAGGACAAATTTGGCATCGTTAGTTGGGAGTGTTACGGCTGCAACCCATTTTGATACAGAGTCAATCGTAAGCAATATGTACTGATTGTTAAATGAGGAAGGGAATGGCCCCATAAAATCCATGCCCTATATATCAAAAATCTCCAATTCTAAGATTATTTGTAGTGGCATCTCATTCCTTTTTCGATATGTTGCCCACCCTTTGGCATCTATCACAACTTTTTACGAACTGGTGGGCATCTTTAAATAATGTACGCCAAAAAAACCCAGCTTGAAGCACTTTTGTCATTGTTCTCTCACTACCGTAATGTCCCCCGTATATAGACGAATAACATTCATGCAAAATATTATTCACCTCATTGTAGGGCACACACCTTTTAATCATCTTATCTGCGCACTGTTTAAATAGGTATGGCTCATCCCACATATGCCACTTGACGTTATGTAGGAATTTCTTTTTCTGCTGACGTGTAAGATTAGGGGGAAGTATATTGCTCATTATATAGTTAACGAAATTCGCGTACCATGGGAATTCCGCATTGACTCCAAATAGTTGTTCATCCGGAAATGAATCATTAATTACATATTTATCCTCATCATCTTTACCTTGATTTTTCAGTCTTGATAAATGATCAGCAACTTGATTTTTCATCCACTTTCTATCTTATATTTCTAAGTCAAATTCCTGAAGAAGGAGAATCCATCTGATAAGGCGTGGCTAAGCATCTTTCTTTGAGATTACGTATCGAATAGCTGAGTGATCTGTATAAACTACAACCTTTAGTGTCTTAATTGCATAGTATTTGGGTCTCCGTTAGTGTCTTAATTTCATAGTATATGGCATGAAATACCTTATCTCAGCATTGGCACAAGACAGCCCCAACCGCGTAGTCACTTGCATCACACATTAACTCAAACGGCATTGTCCAATCCGGTGCGACGATAACTGGGGATGTAGTTAATTTCTTCTTCAATAGCTCGAATGCTAACTTACAACCCTCATCAATCTTAAAAACTGAATCCTTCTCTAAAAGACTGCACAATGGTTTTGCAATTTTAGAGAAGTCTTTTATAAATCTCCTGTAGAACCCAGCATGTCCCAAAAAACTACGTATTCCCTTAACTGAAGTTGGTGGTGGAAGCTTTTCAATCGTTTCCAACTTTGCTTTATCAACCTCTAATTCTTTTGCTGAAACCTTGTGACCCAAAATAATGCCTTCCTAAACCATGAAGTGGCACTTTTCCCAGTTAAGTATTAGATTTGTTTATGTGCATCTCTTTAACACCATCACCAAGTTCTCCAAACATGCATCAAAATTGTCTCCATAAACAGAAAAGTCGTCCACGAAAACTTCCACATTCTTCTCCACCATGTCCGAGAAGATGGCCATCATAAACCATTGGAAGGTAGCAGGTGCATTACACAAGCCGAAGGACATTCTCCTGAATGCGAATGTGTCGTATGGGCACATGAAAGTTGTCTTCTCTTAATCTTCAGGAGCAATAACTATCTGATTATACCCTGAATACCCATCCAGTAAGTAGTAAAATTCGTGGCCCGTGTAATAACCCAATATTTTCAATAAGAAATTTTGTGAATAATTTTTTTATATAAAGGTGGGAATATGTGCAAAGTAAAGTATATGTATGTATGTTATAAATAAAATTATTTATTACATGAATAATTGTAAATAAATTCTTTTTAAGAATTATTGATCATTTTAGATTATATTCTTATAATAAATTAATTTTGTAATAAAATATTTATTATTTATTTTCCATGAAAATATGATTATTGTATATTTGATATGATTATTATGATATGTATTTTATTATATTAATTAAGTTAATATTTTAACTTAATTAATAATGGTATGTATGAAGGTTATGTCATATATGAATTTAAAACACGAAGTCTGGATTTTGAATAAGGAATGAGAATAATAATATAATATTATTTATATTTCAGTAATATAAACATGCCTGATATGTGTGTAATGTTAATTTATGGAACAGTTACAGTAAAACTGTACAAAACCCTAGCATTACTGATAAACTATAGTACAGAAGTCAACTATGACTGTAAAATTTGTTAAGCTATGTGTTATGCAATTAATGATCATTATTATGTTTAATGTTAATTAGGTAAACCCTAATTAATATTTAGAAACCCTAATTACTAAATTAAAACCCTAATTGCTAAGTTATAAACCCTAATTATTAAGTTAGTAAGCTTATGGTAATTAGTACATTATAAAGCCTAATTTATAAGTCCTAAGTGATTAGGAAACCTAATTTAATTAAGGAACCCTAATTCACATTTGTAGAGACTAAGATTTCCATTTTTGCCCTTAATACACAATCCTATATATTGAGCTTAGGAAACCTTAGGGTTAAATCCTAAGGGTCAAACTCTAAGGGTTGATATGAATTGACAACTTTTCCACTAAAAGTAAAAGCCAAATGACATAATTGCCCTTCTTGCCTTATTTAATAGATAACTTGTAAAACTTGCCATAACTTTAGTTGGTGACCAACTCTAGCTAGCCATGTGGTCTAGTTATAGCCTTCAATCAATAAAAATCTGATAAACATGATCAGCCCTAAGCATTTCACCACATTATATATAGATTATGAGAGAGAGAATGTCATACTCAAGCCTCATTTGATCACAACACCCAACCAAACTCTCTCAAGCTCAAAACCTACAAAAATATTTAGTGGATCAGTCCCAAAGCAAAGCCCCACTATCACTTATAGCAGATCAGTAGTCAGATTCAAGGATCAAAGCTAAAAAGGAGGTATAAACCCTTATCTTTAAAATCTTATGATCTGATGTTAGATGTTTTTAATGATTAGTTAGATATGTGTTAGAGGGTGTCTTTTAATGATTTGGGTTGCTAAATAGTGGATCCATAACATTTATATGCTCGAATTTAAAGATTTACAAAATCTGGAAAAACTGAAAATTTGTGTCTGACAGCCTAATGTCAGACCCTGTAGATCTTTCTCTGTTTATGTATTTGGTTGTTTAAGTGTTTAGAGTTGTAGTATGTCATGAGTTCTTTGATATGGAACTTGAATCAGGTCCATATCTGTTACAGATTAAAAGTTATTAATGGTCAAAGGTCGTTAACTGACCATGACTTTACTAATCTAGATAACCCATAATTTTTCCAGAAATCTGACAACGTTTTTGCATGGCTCTGATCTTGCTTTGTTAGTTATGTGCTATGTTATTGTTTTGAATGTGTAGATTGGCATGAGTACTATCGACCCATGTAATTATAATCCTTAAATCCTGCACAGAATCCAAGAAATTTGTTGGCAAAGTAAGCCAAACGAAACAGCCAGATGAAGATTCTTGGTAACCCAGAAATCTTCAAAGGTAGTTCCTGACCACTACTTTGACCATCTTTGATCCATCTTATATGTTGATAAAATGATACGCAATTGTTTGATAATGGTACTCTGACATCACTACTACAAGTTGGAACTCTTAGATCACACAAACAAGACCTAAACTAAAATCTATAAGGATCCAAAGTAGGTACCTTGACTGTTCTTCATTTTCTGGGTAACCCAAAATATGAATAACATGTCTGGCAAGGACTTTGATGGCCTATAACTTTCTGTTAAGATGCAGAATGGCCATGAAAGTTGTTTGTAGTTGTACTACTACATAAGTACTATAATCATAACACATTAGACTGCCTAGAAACATGAAGATCCAAGATCTATGATTAGTCAAACTAGCTACCTTGATAATTGTTATGAATATTTTGGGTTTGATGAAGAACACCTATAGCGACGGTTCTGTCGCTATAAGGCCCATTAGCGACAGATTTATTTACAAAATTAATTATTTTATAAATTAATTAGAGAAAATTTGTTTTTAATTATTAAAAATACAAAATAAATTCCTAAAAATTATTTTAAAGTCTAAAAATAGGTTTTTAATTATTTTGAATATATTTCATTAATATTTATTATTTTTGGAATATTAATGGTATTAAATTTATTTAATTATAATATTAAATAAATTACTTAAAAATGATTTTAATACTTGAAAAATTATATTATGGTATAAGAAAATATTTTAAGTTATTTCTAATGACTTTTAATATTTTGTGATGAATTTCATTAATAAATTAATATTAATGGTAATTAATTTATTTAATAAATGTATTAAATAAATTATGGAAAATTAGAATTAATGTTTTAAAATTATATGGAAATGATTTGAAGTGTTATAAAATATTTTAAGTTATAAAAATAACTTTTGATATTTTGTCATGAAAAATATTAATATTTTAATATTAATGATATTAGATTTATTTAATAATAATATATTAAATAAATAATTTAAAAATTGTTTTATTGATTTAAAATCATTTAAAAGGATATAAATGGTTTAAAAGTATTTTAAGTTATTATAAATGAATTTTAATATTTTAGTGAATAATAATTTAATATTTAAATATTAAGGGTAATTGTTTTAAAATGATTTTAAATATTTTAAAAATCATTTAAGGGTAATATTAATACTTTAATAATATTTTGAGTTATTATAAATAACTTTAATATTTTAGCAATGGATTCATTAATATTTGGATATTATTTAAATATTAATGATAATAGAATTATTTTATATTTAAACCATTTAATGATGATTCTAGAGTTTGAAAAGTCATGATAAATTATAATAATTAATTATAAATTATTATAAATTATGGAATGATAATATGATTGATATTTTAAATAATATTTAAAATACAGATTAGAGTTTTATTAACAATAAACTCGATAATTTCCTTATAAAGCCGTCGGTACACCGAAATGTTACCGAAATTAACCCAAACCTATATAGTTTGACTGTATAAGTGTTTGTTTATGTCTTAATGACTGATATAACTATGTGACAATGTGATTAGGTTATGTATTGACTGTAAGTAATAGTATGATGTGTTATGATATGTTATTCTAATCAATAGAACAATCTTATAAATGATAGGTCGTTGAATTAAAGATAGAACTAAGTTGTGTAAGCAGCAGACTAGTTAAGTATCTTTACCCTTGCATTTACTTTATGTAATGGACACGTATATGCAAGTATCTAAATTACATTATATATTGTGCAAGTATCCTAACCTTTGCATTTCCTTTATGCAATGGACATGAGTAAGAAAGTTTCAGAATTATATTATCATTATGTCAGATTATTAAACTCTATTGTTATTGATTATGTATTCAATCATTTATATTCATACAAGTTCCCAAACTATATTCGTTCATTGTTTATCATTACCATATTACTATAAGATTCAGATATATATATATTTTGTTCGTTAAATTCTAAGTATGGTTATACAAGTGTCCTCACTTGGATAATTATTGTACATGTTGATACTTACTTGTGGATTTCCAGTATGTATACCTTAATTAAAAGTCGTCTAAGCTATTTGACTCGGCTAGACACAGATTTAAGAATATCGTTGAACATGATAGAACCCTAATGCTATAAAAACCAAATTGTTTTGGTTCAGATTCAGGCTAAGTATGAACATCCCGAATCTGGGAAACTTTTGTGCGCCCAAGGCGGAAAAGATGAACAAGAATATCGTTCTGGTATATAGTATTGATCAATACAGGGCATAACGGGCTGATCACCCCCCGTGCCCGTAAGTTATGATGGTTTACAGATGAAGTTCTGTTAAACCTTTTTGAAAATTAAAAACTATGTTCATAGTATGTCAGCTGCTCTCTATTTATAGTCAGTACGTAGTTTCAAAAACTTGAAATAGAATTGATATGTTGATTAAAATTGTTTCAGTTACTTCACAACTATTGCTTCGTTGTAGAAGTGTCACTCAAAGAAAACATTTAATCCTTTCAGCTAATGTTTATTGTTTGCTATTACTTATTGGGCACTCAAATGCTCATTCTTGCTTAATTTAAATGTTTTCAGTTAAGTATAATCAACCAGAGGGCTCTACCAGGAACAAAGGGCAATGAAAGCTTTCGGAATAAATTTGTGTTATCGTATGTAATAGCTAGACTTAAATAAGATGATGATTTTTATTATCTATCTTGTAATAAAATGTTTTAAGGTCGCGTACTTGGGATTTAGACAACTCTGATATGTAAATTAAGTTGATATTTATGACAATATTATTATTATTCTGCTCGAAGAAATGGTATCGTGAAGCACTGAATTCGGGTTTCAAGTACCTGAATTTGGGGGCGCCACAGCCCGCCAATCTATCCAACATCTGGTCAATAAAAGGCAAAGAGAAATGGTCTTTTCAATTTGCCTTATTTAATTTCTTGTAGTCCATGAAAATCCTCTAGCTAGTTACTGTCCTCGTCGGAATTAGCTCATTATCATCATTTGGTACCACGGTCATTCCTCCTTTTTTTGGCACAAACTGCACTAGACTGACCCACTTACTGTCGAAAATTGGGTAGATGATACCGGCATCCAACCATTTCAGTATTTCTTTCTTCACAACTTCCTTCATAATTGGGTTGAGTCGTCTCTGTTGCTCCACCATCGGCTTTGCATCCTTTTCCATCAGAATTTTATGTATGCAAAAGGATGGGTTGATTCCCTTGATATCTGCAATTTTCCATCCTATAGCCGATTTATGTTCTCTAAGCACCCTCAACAACTTACTTTCCTGTAATTCGTTAAGCGCAACAGAAATAATAATAAGTAACGTATTAGAATTACCTAAATACGCATACATGAGGTGTTTAGGTAGTGGCTTTAGCTCAAGGTTAGGTGGCTCCTCTAATGATGATTTCATTCTTGTTGCGGCTCTTTCCTCCGTGTGCAATAGTTCAAATAGTGCTTTAAATCTGCTAACTCGTGGTAGGGAGTCTAACATCTGTAAGTAATCCAAAAATTCTGGATCATCCAAATCTTCATCTCCCAATAATGTCATTTCTAATGGATCATTAGCCAAAATTTTACCCAAGTCTTTGCTGATTATCTGCTCAATGATATCCATCCTAAAACACTCTTCTTCATCCGTAGGGGATTTCATGGCCTTAAAAACATTAAACTTTATTCACTACTACAAAACAGTAAATAGATAACGCGTAAAAAACATTGTAGAAGGTCTTACAGAAACATCGTGGTTAAGAGTGTCATCTATTTGACACATTTATACAACATTTTTAAAACATTGTAGTTTGACGCATTACACAACGTTTTTTTAAAAAAAACGTTGTATATTTGTTTTCCATAAATTCTTGGATGCTTAAAAACGTTGTAGATGATATGATTCCACAACATTTTCTAGCTTAAAATGTTGTGTTTTGGTACATCAGACAACGTTTAGACTCATTTATACAACGTTTATAAAATGTCATCTATTTAGACTACTTTATACAATGTTTTTACAATATTGTAGTTTGACTTTAAAATGTTGTAATACATGATGTTGTAATAGTTGTGGTTCACCTATATTTGAGTTTAAACTAATAACTCCAATGCATAGTATAGAATGCATAATTATATATTAGAAAATACAGGTTAATCCAATTAAAACACAAAACCAAATTCCAAAAGTATATATCTTAAAGTTGCTCTTAATCTAAATAACAAAGCTAAAATTCCAATCTGCAGCATTACATCCAACACAAGTGGGATTTAATAAAACTAACTCAGTGATTTAATAAAACTATCTCTTCTAAGCTCCAACAACCTTTGTCTCTCCCTCTACCATTGTTTCATCAGCTGGTCCTCTCAAGCTTCACACCAACATCCTCCGAGTAGTCACCATAAACCTACACATTTTAAAAGAAAAAATTCATGAAGCCGTGATTTTAACCACATCAACTTACCAATATCGATCCAAGTATGTAACTGCTATGAGTAATGAAGGAAAACCTTGCTCGTGTAAGTAATGGAGGAAAATCTTGTTCGTGTGAGTAATGGAGGAAAACCTTGCTCATCTTGGGCAGAACCATACAGAACAATATCAATCAGTAATAACAGACCATTAACGTCATCGTCTAATCCATAGTGCCTGACAGAACCGTGATGAAGTCCCATATGACTAGAAATGTCCTACAACCAGTTATCACTTTTAAAGCCTAGACTATAAAATTCATCATACGTGCACTTGAATCATACGAACCCTAACACAAAGGACTAAAAACTTTACCTTATTCTCAAGCCTAAATGCAACTAGAAAGTGAAAAATACAACTATATATAAAAATTATGTAAATGAAAATATTTAAGAATAAGTCTAAGTGTAGGCAAAAGGAAATGAACCAAGGCCACATAGCATGAGATTTGTGGGGCCATTAAAAATATAAAAACATAAGGTTGGATCCCTCCAATAGAAAGTTTCATAATTCTCAAGAAATAATCAACACATACACACATATATAAACATGAAGACAATGTTTCACATGTAAGCATTCCTCTTTTCCCAATTACAATGAAGGTTAATAAGAAAAAAAACATTGAATAATATTCTGGGTCCCTTTTTCTTTAATGGTGTACTATCATGCTATTGATCTTGCACAATCGTAATTTTTTTACAGGAGAATAACAGGCCAAAGAGTTGATCAAGCATCTTCTTTATACAACATAAAACAGATGGCCTTCTACAGCCTAGTGTGTCCATAGATTTGCCTCATTTTTAGTCGAGTCTGAGGTTCATCTCAGTAAACTACTTTTCAGTTGTTCACTTCTCAACTCAACTCGACTAGCTTAGATGAAATTTTTTTGTTGAGTTGTTCACTTCTATTTTATAAAAGATCAAAAACTTCAAAAAGATAAATAAAACGATTCATTTTCCACCATAGTCTGAAATTTATTTACTTATCAAAAGCGCATAATGCAACATTCAATCTTTACTTTCAATTGAAATACTAATAATTTAATCTTTTTTTAAACATATATGAACAAGTTTCTTGTTGTATATAACTTGCACAAGGAAAGAAAGCTGAACATGCACGTCAACAGTTGTATACCTTTAAAGCATCATTATATCCAGCAATGGAGTTTCCACATAGGAAGACAAACTTAAATGACACTCCGTCATCTTCCCCCCTTGCATATTTCAATAGCGAAGGCCCAATATTATGCATTGACACAACATAATCTAATGATAGCTCGTTGTAAAAAAAAAAAAAGAACTTCCAACAACCAGAATCAACATATCTTGTTCACCAAATCCCTTAATTGAGATCTGGAGTGGGTTCTATTATAGCTCTCTGCTGCCCACACATCTATTGGTGATCCAGGAATCACAAAGAAGTTTCCAGTGTCAAGTGCACTATATAACATCTGATACATGAAATAATTATAATTGAGAAAGTAAATTAGAATTCTAGTATTCAAGAACAAAAATTGTTTTTGAGTGTCAATAAAAATAAGAATATCGATTTACCAGAATGAAAAATCTGGAAACACAACAACATCAAATTTCATGAAAGCATTCTTCCAGTAAGTAACGAGATGTTCCCAGCCCATGTCCTTATACACAGAAAGGCGATTTACAAGAGTTTCTTCTGTTAGTTTTTAATTATATGATGTTTTGATTGATGACTAATTTAAGTGTGCATGGTTCATAGTGTGTTATTATATTATTAAATATGCATGGATTATAGGTTATAATATTATAATTGATATGCATGAGTTATGGGTATTACATGAACTATTGTTGTTGATTTCTTTCCATTGGTAAGTTGGAATGTTTTAAAATTAAGGAAGATTTGATTTAGAGTTTATTAAGGAATATTTGATTTGGAGTTTATTAAGGAAGATTTGATTTGGAGTTTTTTAAGGATGATTTGAATTTGATTATTAAGGAATGTTGGTATTTATAATTTTTAATGCTATCAAATATTATTAGATGGGTTTATGTTATTCCAGCTGGCTCAAATTTCCTTCATTTAAGGATGATTTGAATTTGAGTTTATTAAGGAATGTTGGTATTTATAATTTTTAATGCTATCAAATATTATTAGATGGGTTTATGTTATTCCAGCTGGCTCAAATTTCCTTCATCTATTATACAGAGTATTTCGTGGGTACTATAATTTATTTAAGGATATACTCTTGCTTAGTGGGACCCATAACTATTAGTGGTACTCTGTATTCTAATTGAGAAAGGAGTCTTACTGAAGTTGTTTAGAGTTGGTGGGTCTCATCTTATCTTATCTCCTTGTTCCTTTATTTAAGGTGTTTTGGTTTGACTTGAAAACATATCCTTGATTTACAAAATCTGTTGGACTCTTTAATTGCTAATATCATGGGGTATACCAACTTTGATATGTGTTTCCTATTCTATCTCTTGTTCATAACCGTTGGTCAATATTGTAGCTAATATTATGGGATTTAAATCATCTGATTTCTTGCTATGGGATTTAAATCATCTGATTTATTGCTAACAATTTTTTTAACGCCGTTGGGTCTCTCTTTATATATAGTCTTATCTCACGGCTAAGTATAGGAGAATACAAGAAGCTAATTCACGTTGCTGTACAGAGAAGAATCCTATTGAGAGCTTTCATTGTTTATTTCCAGCTATTCATTGTACTGTCTATAATTCTTTATGGCTGGAAAATAAGAAGTCTATTGTAATTTCTTCTATCAAATTCAAAGTTCAAGGCTTGTTTGGCTTGATCGATCCAGTAGTGGATAGGGTCTGTTCAAAGAGAGCTTTCAAGGTTGCAGAGGTGCAAAGGTCTCAGTGGTGAGAAAGGTTGCAGAGGTGCAAAGGGGACAGAGGTGTCCATCAGTGGAAAGCTTCTTTATAACAGGGAGTTCTTTTTATTGTATTTAATTGAATATTAAGTTTAATAAAAAGAGTCTCCAATCCTAGTTGGGATTGGGTGTGGATTAGGCCACTAGATTAGAGGATAAATTTGAACCACGTAAAAATCTTGGTGTGATTTTTACTCGCTTATCTCTTTAATCTGTCATTCGTGTTCAGATTTTTTTTGTTATTCACGCCACTATCCAGACACTAAAGCAGACAGGTCTAGCTGTCTGATAATAATAAACGAAGAACATACACTAAAGTAGACAGGCGTAGCTGTCTGAATTAAACCTGTAGCATAAAGTTATAAAAAGTTTTCACCGTTTATCACTTTTAGCTTAAACACCTATTCACCCTCCCTCTAGGTGTGCACATATTAACTGAATTACATTTGGTATCAAAGCAAGGCTCTACTAATATTTATCGTTGCATGTCGTAGGAGAAGATCCTATGGCACACCTAAACTTTCAAGAAGGTCAGTCGACAAGTAAGCCACCGCTGTTGCTCGGAAGTTAGAACTTCAATTTTTGGAAGTTCAGGATGAAGATCTATTTGAACCGTGACCCATGGGAATGGTGGGTAGTCGAACATGGACCAGTCATTCCGCGACATGATGATGGAAAGCCAAAGAATCTCATGGAAATGGACTCAAATGAATTGTATATGGTATCTTATAATTCCAAGGCCATGAATACTCTTTTAAGTGGCATGGTTCACTCAGAGATAGATAAAGTCTCTTCTTGTACTACGGCTAAGGAAATTTGGGACACAATCATCATAAGCCATGAAGGTACTACTAAAGTGAAGGAGGTCAAGTTGAGCATGCTAATGCACGAATACGAGCTATTCAAATTGGAGAAAAATGAATCAATTAGAGATGCCCAAGCAAGATTCCTTACTCTAATGAATTCTCTTAGCATTCTCGGACGAAAGATTGATCAAAAGGAAATCAACCGAAAGCTTATTAGAGTAATGCCAAAGCGATTCGCTCCAAAGGTTACTACACTTCAAGACTCAGTCACAATTAGCACAATGGAAACTCTTACCTTATTTGGAGAACTTGAAGAGTTTGAAAACCAATTAAAATTAGACGATGAAGAAGATGAGGCACCTAAGAAGAGACTTGGCTCTACAAGTCGAAAAGTCGCATAGAAGGCAATGATGAAGATTTTGATGAAGAAATTGAAATGCTCTCAAGAAAACTCGAGAGACTACTTCAAAGGAAGAAACAAAGGAAAAATCAAAAGGTAGCTCAACTCCAGTGAGTAAGTCCAAAACGGAACAAGAAGAAGAAACTGTCCAACTCTGTTTCATGGGACTAGAAGACGATGATCAACTTGAGGTAACGAATTTTCATGAAAATTTTGAAATATCTACATCTGATTATCTTGCTTTACAAAATGAAAATCAAAGGCTTAAAAAGAAAACTGCTTATTTTAAGAACTGCGTAAATGAGCTAATGAATGAAGTTGAGTCACTTATTGAAGAAAGAAAAGAAAATAAATATCTTAAAAAGGAAAATCCAATTTTAAAAGAAAATTTGAAAATGAGAGATGCATGCATAGATGCTTTTAATGATGGAAAAATGATGAATATTCAACATGATAATAATATAACAAATGCAGAAATAGCATCTTTAAAAAATGATCTTGCTAAATTTGTGCAAGGAGAAGAGAACCTAAATGTTATGTTAGGGGCACAAAGGTTCAGTCCTGATAAACAAGGGATTGGGTATAATCCTATTAAAAATATAGAAAATAGGACTAATAATAATATTAGAATGATTAATAGTAAGTCAAGGCATAAACCACTTTATTGTTCACCATTTGTTACTTGTAGAAAATGTGGTTTTAAAGGTCATTTTGATTCTAATTGTAATAAAATTAGAATAAAACAAATTTGGGTGAAGAAATGTGATTTATATGCTACTAACCCAAATGGATCCAAGAAGATTTGGGTACCAAAAAGATAGACACTATTTGTTTGTAGGTGTCTCAAGATCAAAAAAGAGATGGATGATTCTTTACTTTGAGAGAGTAAGTTACCTATAAATTATTTGGCGGAATCTGTAAGTACCTCATGTTGTTTTTTAAATAGAGTTTTAATTAGATATATTTTTATAAAAAAAAGCTCTATGGATTTCAAGGGTTCATAACATCATTTATTATGTCAAATGCTCCATATTTAATACACGTGATAATCTTGATAAAAGGTTGATATATAGGTAACAAATTTCAAAGGTATGATTATATTGTTTACTTGCTATATGTGATTTTGTTATAACCTTGTTCTATTGTCATTCTTTATGCTTATTTTTTAATTTGGCAAATGGGGTGAGATAACTATCTTCAACTTAATTGATATGAATTATTTTTTTGTTGATGACAAAGGGGGAGAGATATAATTTGATGATTTATTTCTTTTTCATAATGACAAAGGGGGGAGATATAATGACAAAGGGGGAGAGATATTTGGGTATATTTAAATTGGTTTGAATTGGTATTCATGTTGATATTGAGATACTAAATTATACTAGAATATGCAATGATGGTTATTTGGATAAAGTAATTTTCTCCTTAATATGCATAAATTTAGGGGGAGCCATATACTTAGGGGGAGCATGTTGGTGCATAAATTGTCATCATCAAAAAGGGGGAGAATGTTAGTTTTTGATTATATCATGTTTTGATTGATGACTAATTTAAGTGTGCATGGTTCATGGTGTGTTATTATATTATTAAATATGCATGGATTATGGGTTATAATATTATAATTGATATGCATGAGTTATGGGTATTACACGAACTATTGTTGTTGATTTCTTTCCGTTGGTAAGTTGGAATGTTTTAAAATTAAGGAAGATTTGATTTGGAGTTTATTAAGGAAGATTTGATTTGGAGTTTTTTAAGGATGATTTGAATTTGAGTTTATTAAGGAATGTTGGTATTTATAATTTTTAATGCTATCAAATATTATTAGATGGGTTTATGTTATTCTAGCTGGCTCAAATTTCCTTCATCTATTATACAGAGTATTTCGTGGGTACTATAATTTATTTAAGGATATACTCTTTCTTAGTGGGACCCATAACTGTTAGTGGTACTCTATATTCTAATTGAGAAAGGAGTCTTACTGAAGTTGTTTAGAGTTGGTGGGTCGCATCTTATCTTATCTCCTTGTTCCTTTTTAAGGTGTTTTGGTTTGACTTGAAAACATATCCTTGATTTACCAAATCTATTGGACTCTTTAATTGCTAATATCATGGGGTATACCAACTTTGATATGCGTTTCCTATTCTATCTCTTGTTCATACCCGTTGGTCAATATTGTAGCTAATATTATGAGATTTAAATCATCTGATTTCTTGCTATGGGATTTAAATCATCTGATTTATTGCTAACAATTTTTATATAGCCGTTGGGTCTCTCTTTATATATAGTCTTATCTCACGGCTAAGTAGAGGAGAATACAAGAAGCTAATTCACGTTGCTATATAGAGAAGAATCCTATTGAGAGCTTTCATTGTTTATTTCCAGCTATTCATTGTACTGCCTATAATTATTTGTGGCTGGAAAATAAGAAGTTTATTGTAATTTCTTCTATCATATTCAAAGTTCGAGGCTTGTTTGGCTTGATCGATCCAGTAGTGGATAGGGTTTGTTCAAAGAGAGCTTTCAAGGTTGCGAGAGGTGAAAAGGTCTCGATGGTGAGAAAAGATTGCAGAGGTGCAAAGGCAAAGAGGTGTCCATCGCTGGAAAGCTTCTTCAGTAACAGGGAGTTCTTTTATTGTATTTAATTGAATATTAAGTTTAATAAAAGAGTCTCCAATCCTAGTTGGGATTGGACGTGGATTAGGCCACTAGATTAGAGGATAGGGGCTGAACCACGTAAAAATCTTGGTGTGATTTTTACTTCTGTTTATCTCTTTAGCTTTCATTCACGTTCTGTATTTTTTTTTGTTATTCATGCCACTATCCAGACACTAAAGCAGACAGGTCTAGCTGTCTGATAATAATAAACGAAGAACATACACTAAAGCAGACAGGCGTAGCTGTCTGAATTAAACCTGTAGCATAAAGTTAAAAAAAAATTCACCGTTTATCACTTTTAGCTTAAACACCTATTCACCCTCCCTCTAGGTGTGCACATATTAACTGAATTACATCTTCTTGAATTATCCATATAAGTGGCATAGAGCAAAAGGGCTCCTGCATAAGGCTGCATAGTTATAAAACTCACAAACCATAGCATTTCAATTCACAAAGTAGCACAATAATAATAGGGATCATACATATCCACAAGGTTTTGTTTTCTCTCCTTTTTCTCGTCCCTTTTTTCTCAGAGATTGGGGAAAGCTAGGAAGCTAGAAAATAACTTAACAGAGGTAGTGTGCAAGATTACTAAACTTATCAATGGTCTAAAGATATAATGAGGTATTAAATAGCGGGAAAGGAAAAACTTGATCTCAGTCAATCAAAATGTTAAAGTGAAGACTACTCTCCTAAGACAAGCTAAAAATGTAAACACAAAAAAAGTTTGTACATTAATACTCACTACAAGGAAATTAGAGTTTGCTGAAGTTTCAAAAATTTTATTAAAAATAATAAATGCACTTAAACCCAGGCTGAATCAGAATATACAACATATGATGGACCAGGATTAGATTATGAATGTTTTAAAAGTTCCAATGCATGGATATAACTTGAGCATGTCCTTCAGTACATAAGGTACAAGTCCAATGATGTTCAACCACATGTGCACTTGAATGGACCATTACTTTCAAAACCAAGAACTTAATTTAATCAAGCGGACATATGGCCAATCGCTATTGGGGAGGGGGGACTTGTACATATTTTACACAGTGCATGTACCCAAATTTTTTCTTGGAGATGCTTAAGGCACATTAAGTCTGTAAGGGTCGACGCATATTGATATGCATGCAAATAATTGTCTACAGAAATGACAAAAACTAGAGGAATAACTGTGTACTATTTTGGCACTTGCGGAAAACCAGCTCATACCTTGAAATGACATCTTTTGCTTCAAGAGAGTAGATACGATAATACCTTCAAAACTGCAGAATGAAGCAAGATAATTCATCAGTATCAAATAAGCTAAGTAACAATAAATACTCATCAAACTAATTCAAAGTTAACGATTAATCAACTGCAACACACAAAAAGAGCATATATACATTGACCAATCAATATGGCCAAAACTCTCGGGACTTAAAATTGAGACTTGACCTCCTATCTTATCCCACATAGATCGTGCTTCACCATCCTCTATTGCATATATCTAAAAAGAAGCAATTTGATGATATAAAAGACAACATTTTTCAATAAAACAAATCCATAGGATTTCAATAACAGCCGTAATGCCCGAAAAAATTGGATTTTTTATGATAATTAAATTTTTATTTGATTATGTGAATTAAATGAATTTTATTGATTTATTTTGTGAGTAAGCTATGTGAAGGTCGTTCTATGACCTAGAATGTGCTTATATGGTTAGTAATCTGGCTACGTGCTAGAATTAATTGTTTAAAATTTCCAAGATGAAAATAAATGTTTTCTGAGAAATTCCCGTAAAACCACTATTCATCAGTTTCTACTCGGGAAATTATTTTGGATTTCCGAGAAACGCGTAATGATAGAATATTGAGATGAAATGAAATATCTAATAATATTTCATTTATGGCAAATGAAGTTTTCGCCTGCGGACTTAAAACCTAAGGGTTGAGTAGAATGATTTCCGAGAAGGAAATGAGATGTGTAGAAGGGATTTCAATAATGATAAAAGTGTTTTACTAGTATGATACTATTTTGTATTTATATATAATACGGAGAATTTATACGAAGTACAATACGATTATCGTACGAGTATTATACAGAAAGAATACGTGAATTATATGCGTAGAATACGATTGGAATTATGGACTTAAGTTATGACTTATAATAATCCAATTAGATTTGGATTATGCCAAATCCAATAAATTGTATATGTAAGCCCAAGGAATTAATGTGTTAAGCCCAAGCTAAAGCCCAATATTAGATTGATTAAGCCTAATTCAAGAAAACCGAACCGTAGATCGAACTGGTGGGTTACCGAATGGGTAAAACCCATGGGGTAACCCATGGGGATGACCCATGGGCATGGTAGGCGGGCAACTTGGGGTGCAAGGAAAAAATCACTTGGTCACCAACTATTTTACTTGGTGACAAAGTGAGGAATAGTTAGGAGGTGCGGGATAATGCCTATTTTGTCCTCCATTTCATTTGTCTATAAATAGAAAGCTAGAGTTGGTCATTTGAGGGTTTTTCAAGTTGCCAACATATATTTTGAGAGAGAGAAAGAGCTAGACTCAAGCAAACAATCTACTTTGAAGCTTTGCCTTAGAGTTTTTCTAGAACACCAAAGAAATCCTTAAGGTAATACTCCTTAATACTAGTTCCATCTCTTTTGATTTCTTTAAGAATGAAGAATCATAAATGGGTGGTGTATGTCTATTATGGTGGAATAAGGATGACTTATTATAGATACAATCTTTATAAGTCATGAAGACATAGAAATCATAAGGATTGATGTAGGTTTAAATCATGGAAATATTGATTGTTGAGGTTGGTTGTTGATAAACAATTGAACTTCATCAATACTTAAATATGTGCATTTTGCTTGATTAGGATGTAGATATGAAATCCATGAAGTTTTCCATGTGATTTGGCTTATAGAACACTAGTAACGAAGTTATGGTGAATTTCACGGTAATAGACGTTAAACGTTGAAAATGTAGGAATTTTGGATTAATAGTTAAAAGTTGTCGTGAGACTTAAAAACGTTGTTTTTCAATGTCAACACGTGAGATAGGGTATTTAAGATTCGTAGGCTCAAGAATCGTCGGATTCTGACTTAGATAAAAAAAACAAGTATTGAACGCTCATTAACGTTTACGAACGCTTAAAAATGAACTTAATAGTGAATTTTGAGTTAATGGATTCAAAAGTGTAAAATTCTTATATGAACGCATAGAGTATGTCATTTATGATGTGTAGGCTTTTGAACGGACCAAATTGACTTATAACGAAGAAGTTATGAATCCGAGAAACTCACCAAAAATTTCTAAGTGTTGAAGTTTTCGGAGTCGAGGGTCCATTTATGCGCTGCATAATGCTTTAAAGAGTCAGCCAGCATGGCACTTGTGATCTGATGTTAGTGCCCTTTATTGGAAAGTGGCGCCAGTAAGCGCCATTTGGTATGAAGAAGTCTCGCATCAGCAGTGGTATTTGAGACCAGGACATGGGTATCAGAACTGGTGTGCTTGCAGCCTTGATCTTTGTATAGAAAGTCACGCCACAAGACCTTAGGAAGCGTAGTATTTGTTAGATAACTTAGGTTTGAACTTCAAATGTTCAGAGGCCTCTATGAGTTAAGTTTAAACACTTAATGAGTGTACTAAAACTATTCCTATACTGCATATACTAAGGTATATGATAATGAAACTTAAGAATTTAACGTAAGTTGTGAGCAAAGAACACAACATATTGTTAATGAACCATAATCGGTAATCAACATTGGTACTTCACCAATGATGATAGAGTCCGAATAGTAACGTAAGATTGTTAATAAGCCAGGATGAAGGGTAATGAGTCGAATTGACTTCATTAAATGAAATAAAGTTAACTTAGACATACAAGAGAAAGAAGTTGGTAGAAAAAAATGTGAATAATTATTTGGTAGCTAATTACAGTTTGCTATGTGAATATATCATGTAAATTCTGTAAAGGCTGAGAATAGTCGATTAAGTTATTTGAAGACGCTAAAAAGCAAGTGTTAATTCCCAATAGGAACAATAGATCTAGAAGGTGGGTTTCAAATACTTTTCTGGTTTATTTTGTATTACTAATAATTTAGCATGTCACAAACATAAGAATCTTTTCAAGCCTAGTGGAATAAGTAAAAGATCCCCTTCATTGATATATTCATAATCATACATACATTGTTCGTAGAGTTAGTTCAGTGGTAAGCAGTTAAAACATACATAGCAGTTATAGCAGTTAATGTACATAATGTAAATGACATAAAGTAAAAGAAACAAAGGGTTTTAAGTGGTTCAGAGACTCAAGCTCCTAATCCACTCTTCTACTTTTAACTAGCAGGATTTCCACTAAGGAAGGGCAGCACCCTGAATCACTAAAATTCCTTTAAGGCCAGCAGCCTTGGGACTTCAGTTCACTAAGAACTCTTCAACGCCAGCAGCCTTGGAGCTTCTCTAGTTCCCTAGGAACTCTTCAAGCCCAGCAGGCTTGGAACTTCATTTAGTCCCTCCAGACAAGGACCCCTCAGGCCCTGGCTTCTTGTTGTTGAGTTGTTTGTTTGTTGGAGTTGGTGTTGAGCTGCTAAGATGTCTTTAAGCTCTAAACATCTTCTGTACTTAGCAGCTTGGCGTGATCATCCTTGAAGTGCAGTGATGGCGTTGGTGATCTTCTTTCTTGATACTTGATCCCTTCTCATGATGAACTTGCTAAGATGACTGTGAGCTCTCCTCTATGGTACTTAGAGTCTTCTCATGATGGACATCAAGATGACATTGATGCTCTTCTATCTCTCGGTAGTTCAAAACACTCTTTTTGTAGTAAAACTCTCACTTCTACATTGTAGAACTCTCACTTCTACTTCTTTCTTTTTTTGTCTCTAAGTGTTCTTGGTGGATCGTAGAGTGAGTCTTCAGACCTTCATTGGTCACTCACTATTTACGTTGGTTAGATCAGTCCACCACTTCTCCAAACTCAGCAACTCCAGCAACCCTCGATCTTTAAAGCTCTTACTGATTTATACTCCTTTCATTGTAAAGTAGCCGTTGAAAGCTATTCAAATAACTTTATAGATCTCGAGTTGACTGAGGTAGACTGCAGATGTTACATGTCATACTTTTCTTACACTACAGTCTACTATTTCACTTACCCCTTCAGAGATGTCACTTTAATGTCTTGGGCAGGTCGAAGACTTTATTTCCTCCTTCTGATTTCTCGATTAGAGGTTGTCCTTTTGCATCGATGCTCTCAATAAGTTCTTGTCCAAATATTACCCTTCAGATTGAACTGTTGCCAATGCTTCAATCTTCAGCTATTCGAGCTCTACAATTCTGATGCATGTCTTCATGGACCATATCGTAGTGTCTTATTGACTAGTAGAGACAACACTACGATCTTAAAGAGTGTTGATTGGATCTTCAATATAGAAAACCTCTTTCTTCTCTTGTGCAGTGCTTCAACACTTCTGTTTGCCTTAGTAGCTCTCAGATACTGATGGCTTGACTTCTTTATTTTGGCCCCTTCTGAATAGCAAGACGCTTCAGATTTGTGGTGTGTCCAGCTCACTTTTTCCTTTTGATCTCCCATTCACTTATCATGAATGGACTGACCCAATGCTTAATCACTTTAGCCTTGTTCTTTAGAAGCTGTTCAGTTTCTCTATATGTACTCCATCAGTTCTTTCTTTGTTTGGTAAACACTACGATCCTGGAAACTTCCAAGATCGTTGTCTTCTGTCTGCTTGACAGCTACTGCACTTGCTAACTTTACTTAGTCAGTTACAGAAGTCTTCTTCTGATCTCCTTGTGGAAGACTTCATCTCGAATGGCTTCACAACTCAATCTTGATGCTGATTGGGTTGGTGCTTAGATCTTCTGTTAGCTTGCATGCCATTCGTTGAGTGCTCTCTGGTTTCCTTCAGGTGGGACGTATCTATGCAGTGCCAACCAGAGTCTTCATTCCTTTGGATATTCTGGGAGTGCTCATTTATTGAGAGTCGTATTTGTTCTATGATTCTGCCTTGGCATTGTGAGCACATCTGTTGAGGTCTTAGTTCTGCAATATACAATTCAGCTTTGGCTGTGCAGACACTACGACTCCAAGATCAGATCTAGACACTCTACGATTTCTGTCGTTGTGCTTGTTATCTTCATCTGATCTTGCTCGACTACGATCTCTGCCTCTGTTATGATTAGTAGACTCTACGACTCTGAGTGTAGTCTACGATTCTTGACTTGCTTTGGCGAGATACTCTATTCGGCTCGTAGGTAAATTTGTCTCTACGATTACGAACATGACTTCCTCAAAGAGATTTTGTTGAGGAAGTTCTCATCGACACACTATGATCCTTCCTCATCTCTCTTGGAAGTCTACGAACTCCGAGATCAGATCTTGCAGACTACGATTTTGCCTCGATAGCTCTTAAAGTTTTCCTTGACTCTCCTGGCAGACTACGATTTTTGGTGCAGTGCTCGACGATCTGAAAAGTCTATCTATTACATCATAAGATCAACCTAACATGCTTGTTCTTTCTATATTTATAGTCCTTGTACATCATTTCTTTTTAAGGACTTTACAAAGCTGTTTTGCTTATATAGGATCAACCTAACACATTTGATCAATTCATTCTAAGTCCTTGTACATATGTTTCTATTATCTATCAAAGGACTTTACAGCTTTTCTTAATGCAAGCATACTTGCATATTCATTCATTATATATATATATATATATCATAATCAAATCATATGTAAATAGGAATATCATTCACATGCTTATTCCTGACAATCTCCCCCTATTTGATTATGACAAAAATAATAAGTGCATATGCATGTTATGAATGAATCTTATATACAGTGAGCAGTTGTATTTCTAAAACAGATAATCATGAATGTCATTAATAATGATGTGGAATTTAATATACTGACATTTTATATCCTGGATCTAGAACATACCTAACTAGTTAGAGATGTACCTCTTTTGTTCCATGTATGCTTCCAGAATGTTTGTTGACCAGCTATTCATCTATTTGATTCCGTTGCTCCTATTCCCCCTAGGATGTGGAGCTATTCATTTCTTCTTCTTCTTTTGGTTTTGGCTCCCCCTCAACCTTAGGCTCATCATCCTTTGGCTCCCCCTTAGATGATAATTCAACTCCCCATGGTGTTGTCTTCTTCTTTTCTTTCCTTTTGCTCTCCTTGCTCTTTCTAGAGTGACTCTTATTCTTCCCTTTTCTATGCCTCTTTTTCTCCCTTTTTTGTCATTAATCATTTGGGAGAGCTGCTCCATCAGGTAGGAGGAGTTAACAACTTCAAACTTGAGGTCTTGTTGTCCTAGCTCAAGTTGCACTAAGAAAGACTAATTCATGTTGTCAATCTTGTCAAAGAGGACTTAGAGTTGCTCTTCATTTGCCTTCTTCGCTTATAGTGCATCTGCCTTTTGATCATTCATGGCCTTTACATAGATGTGATCTGTTTCTCTAATTTTGAGAGATACATCAGCCATCCTTGCTTGGACTCTCTCTTGAACTGAGTTATCTTTTGTTATTGTCAGCTTCTTTGACTCTTCAGTAAATAGAGATATTTTCTCAATCAGTTCATCAGAATTTTTCACCAACTCTTTCTCCACAGATATTTGATCACCTTGTTGGGCAGTCTCTTGCTGAACACCAGATTGGACTCTACGATCTTCATCTTTGGACAGGTTTTCAAAATTATTGAGAATCTAAAAAATTGTTGAGTACCAATCGCTGTGGGCGGATGAAGGAGTGTTAGATAGCTATGCTAGGGCAGATGGAGACATCTTATTTTGGACTTGATCATCATCAGTGGTAGAGTGAACAGACTCTACGATCAATGTCTTGCCCATATTCCTTTTTACATCACAGTCCACTCTACGATCATAAGGAATATAATGATTTTTAGCATGTCGGTAGACTTTGTAGTAAGGCTTGTCATTTATCATCATGGTTACAAAACTCTTCACTCTTGGGAAGTTTTGTGCCACCAGCTCCATGCTTGGAAAATGAGAGTAGCACTCGCTGAAGTAACTTGCATCCTTTTCAGTATGTGCCTTTAGCCAAGGCATCCATTGGAAGAACCATCTCATTAGCAAGTCATCAGGATTGTAAAGGATGGTCATGCAGTCTAGCTCCATGTTGTTCCAGTTTTTGAATATATCTTATGCAGTCATCCATACAACTTTGGGCTGTTCGTTTCCGTATTTTACCCATCTTTCAGCTGGGAGTTCTTCTGGTTCATTAAGGACTTCTATCACAATTCTTCTACTGATTCTTGTAGGAGAGAGGACTGGATAGTCTGCTGGATCCTCTGATTCTTGATTTGTAGAGTTGAAATCATTCTCCATTTCTTCTCTTTCGGAGCCTGAAACATTTTGATCGTTTCCATCAATGAATCCTTCTTGCTGTATTTCATTTCTAGAACCTTCTTTAACAAGGTCTTCCTCTGATTCATCTTCTTCATCACTGGTTCCATCCTCAACACTTACTTCATGTGATACAGACTCATCATCACTTAATTCAATGACAGCATTAGAGTGATCATTTTTCCTTTTGGAGGCAATTTGAGCAAGTAATCTGTAGCTCTTTCTTCTTGTTGGAAGTTTAGCTATAGGAGTTTTAGACTCCTCTTCTTTGTCAGACTCTAAAGCTTCTGCGTCCTCAGACAGACTTTCTTGACGTTCAGCAATAGTGGGGGCATTTCCTTCTTCATCAGAATCAGCATCACTTGATCCATTATCGGGGATGGTTGGAGCATTTTCATTTGGAGATGCAGTTGGGTCAACTTGTATCTTGTCTTTATCATCAGAGTGAATGCTCTGGGGGCTTGTGCATTCTTCTTCATCAGCAAATACTTCATTTTCTTCCATTAATCCAGCTTCACCTTCACTGTTGGATTTGGTTTGTGAGGGCTCAGCCTTGGGATTATCAGTTGCCTTCTCTTCTTCTGACTCTACGTCTTTTTCTTCGTCAGACGTACTTTCTTGATAAGTTGAGACCGGACTATTTACCATCTTAGCTTTCTTGCTGGATGGCCCTTGAAGTAATCTGTTACTTCTCCTTTTAGTGGTCTCTGCAGTTGACACCTTTTCATTTTCAACCTTGTTTTCTGTGGATAGACTTCCTTGATCAGCTTAGTGTATACTCTAGTGCTAGCCTCAAGACATTCTGAGAATCCAACTTTCTTCACAAGTTCGAGAATGTCCCTGAACTTCTTTTCGGATTTTTCAAACGACTTGGTTCCGAGCTGAATGCCAGTGATTACCCGCCAATCTTCCATTTGAATAGTTCGATGAATATGGGTATTTAATTTAGAGGAGTTTATGAGATATGGCTGATTGCGATTTGGGCAAGGCTCTAGAGGGTTAATTGATTTTGGCTTTTGAGAGGATTTTAGGGTTTGAAAATGGGAGGGAGAGAGGTTCGATAGCTTTCGATAACTGTTTGCTAATTTGAATTTTCCTTTAAGGCAGTTCCTTCTGACTCTACATACTCAATGATGTGTCAACCAACCATTGGTTGCACGATGCCCAGTAATGAGTTGTAACTCCCCTATTAACTCTTCAGTTTAATGTCCCTTTTTGAAACAAACTGGCGTCAATGATATGGATTGACCGTTGACCATTTTAGTTTGTAGAGTAGCATGATAAGGCAGCTATGGACTATACGTTTTCCTTTGTTAACTCAACGATCATCTTTTGAGAGATGCTGCAGTGGATGGTTTTGACATTTATCCTCATGTTAAAACTGTATAGCTCAACCACTGATGTACTTTATGAAGGCTTGGGCACTTTTCTTCAGCAGGACATCTTTCCAACCAACATTTGAACTTATCTCCTCATAATCTGAATGGTTGGGCAATTGTCCAGTTCTTCCGAGCTCCTCGTGAGCTAGAGTATCCTCTGGTAAGATTGCGATCGTCGAGTCTGCTTCTACGATCGTTGAGGTTGCACTACGATCGTGGAGTTCTCTTCAACCTCTACTCTACGATCGTTGTCTGACTTGGCCCTTGAGATGAACTTGATTAAGCAATTCTTTTGGGTTATGGTAGCTCAGGAAGGGCCAACCTCTTAGAGTGAGCTAAGGGTTAGGTTTGTCCCTGAGGCGCTTTCCAGATGAAATACTTTAGAAGTGATTTGCACTGATATCTCATTTGACCTTTTCTGGTAGTGAGGTCCTCTACCAACTTTAGACAATTGCATTTGCTGTAATCTCGGTGTCCTTCTACTATTCCACTACGATCAGATGTTTGATCGTAGGCTCTCCACGGTTTTGAGTTGGGTGGCTAAAAGGTTATCAGTAGTACGTTTTGAGATGTTACTACTGACTATGGATCTTCATTTGGTTCATCAGCCACAAAGTTTTGGGATTCTGTAGCTGGTACACTGTGATGCCCCCAAAATAGGCATACAACACCCATTCTGAGTCGCCAAATACATGGTACAAAAAGTAAACTACAACTTCAATAATACAATTGTCGTGCAAAATACGACAACACATACTGTGAGTTTAAATACAAATATTGTCTTCTAGACAATATCCACACCCAAATAAGTCCTCATTACAATTATTCATACAATCGCTTTACTGAAATAGTGAGGAGGACAAACTAAAACATCTTTCTAGAACCATCGTTCCATACCCCGACTCGATCCTGTTATGTTCTCACCTCCTGAGAAGAAAAATGGAACATAAAGGAAAAGGGTGAGCTTAACTAGCCCAGTAAAGAATATTATGACTAAGATAATATACAAAAAATTATCATTAGTCTTCAATAGGAAAAAATCTGATAGAATATAATAGACAACAAGTTTTAGATCAATAAACACAGCGGAACAGCAATCCATTAGAAGAGTCACGTAGAGAATGAATTCTACTATCTTCTAAGATTTAAGAGTCCATCATCAATATTTTATCCCTATAACATCAATCAATTTTATCCCTTATGTAGGATCAACCTAACACATTTGATCAATTCATTATACGTTTGTACATATGTTTGTATTATCTATCAAAGGACTTTACAGCTTTTCTTAATGCAAGCATACTTGTATATTCAATCATATATATATATATATATATCATAATCAAATCATATGTAAATAGGAATATCATTCACATGCTTATTCCTGACAACAAGTTTTCTTAACGCTTGTCTAACCTTTGTGTTAGTCGAGTTTTATGTGATTCATTGTTCTGAATTGCATGATTACTTTTTTAAAAAAGGGTTAATGCAAATTTTAACTCGGCTAGACTATTCGTAAGATATAGATAGATTTGTATACATAAATTTCTATATAGAAATGTTAACGCTATCCTATGCTAAGTAATTGGTACGGATTTGAAGGTAAGGTTTGTCTATGAACAAACAAAAGTATTTTTCATCGATTATTCGATGGGCACGCGAGTTTGCCAAAACTTAAACGTAAATACGTTTAACGGATGAATGTTGATCAACATAGAGTACTATAGGCTGATCACCTAGAAGTGCTCGTAAGTAATGCGGATGTACAGCCTTAGTGTTGTGATATCCTTTTCAAGTATGAAAACAGAAAGCTACTGTTCATGGTCTATCGACCGGTTCAGAATTCCTAATCTTTTCTATACTTTGGGAATTGATGTTATGAATTGTTAAAGTATTACTGTTTTATAATACTTCATAACTATTTGTTCAGTTATGTATGATTTGTCATATAATTCACGAATGTGGTGTTGATGTTATCTTTTGTTAAAACTTGTTGAGCTTGTTATGCTCACTTCTTGCATGAATTATATGATTGCAGTTAAGGATGAACGTATTGAGAATGCTAAGAGAGATAAGGGCAAGGCTAAGATAGATAGTTAACCATCGTGTAATAGATTAGTATGTTTGCATGTATAATATATTACGAACAACAAACAATGTAATCGGTTTGTGAACCTGGGAATAGATTATACTTTGATTGTAATAAGAAGATAGTAATTACATTCATTATGTTGTATTTCAATGGAATGACTGTATAGTTATAAGTACCGTATAACACCATATATCGGGTTGGAAGATACTCGAATTTGGGGGCGTCACAGAGCCATTTTAAAAACTCTCAGCAATAACTTAGAACACAATAATCACGAGCCACTAATGAATAACAAAATATAAGATACTTAAAATATGCACTAACTTATCAAAAAGAAGAACAACTCCTCCTCAACAAGCAATAACATTTTAAATCATCAACCTTTTCTCAACAACTTTTTAAGCTGACGTTTTACTTCTCCTACTCAAGTATTAGCACTATCTACTTCTCAGTTCTATAAAATATTTAATTGATTCACCTTTCCTTCCTCATATTATTCAAACAAACACTGACATAAGAATTTATAAAAAATCATTAATTACTAACACACTTTGCATTTTCCGTCTTTTCTGAAAGTATGGAAACTAAAACCAAAAACCAAACAATAAGTAGTGATTCTTTTCAAATCTTTTTAATTATAAATAACTACAGAACAATATAAAAAACACATATTACATTACCATACAACCTACTAGCTCTTTACGTTACAAAATATCATAGTTTTGTCCTTTCTAGAAGTTCATCTCTAAATTCTACTTTAACATTCAATAGAAAAATGTTTGAGATAGTAAATTAGAAATCCTAAGCTCAAGCTATTACATTATTCTACACAAATCCACACCAAGAACAGAGAGACTACAATGTGTTAGCTTTTCAATCATCCTCACTTTCTCCACATGTGTTAGACTTCTCAATTATATTAATTAATTCACCTTTTATTCATATTTTCCCCCCACATTTTCCGAATTCAACATAAAATGTATCATAATCTTTAACAGCAAATGTTGACAAATTTAGGTGATCAGCCAATTAAATTAGAAGCATTTCATTCACCAACTCTTCTAATACCACCACCGAATCGAACTAATTCCAAAGAAAGATGAAAATAAATACAAGAGACTTATAAGTGCAAGCCTCGGCGGTCGAAAACCGATCATAGGCTGGCTCCGCAACTAATTAAGTCCGCCTCCAAGCTCAAACCTTTGGCGAATTCTCCACGGCACAAACTCCAATGAGCTCCCAAACTTCAACCCTTCCCTTACCAACCTCCCTCTCTCATTCCCCTGCCCAAACACCGAGATGATCAAGGTCTGCAGCACCATAGACATCAGAGCAAAAGTAAAAACCGCAAACAAAACACAAAAGTACAAAAACGATCTGCCTCTAAACGAAAACAACAGGAACTTCCTCGTTCCAGATCGACCGTGGTGGTGGTCCGATTTTGGGGGCCAAGGAACTCGCCGCCCCCATTTTGACGTCGGTTACCTGGACGTACGTAGACGTCGATGACTTGAGATGGGTCAAACTTTGGTCGCCATTGCAGGTTTTATGAGCGAAACAGAGCACAGAAAGACATATAACTATGCTCCGCTCCGTGTTTTAATTTTAAGTTTTTATTTAAGCGATATTTTTTCCTCCGTATTTTTAACATGGATAATATTTTTAAAAAAAAAAACGTTATCTATTTAAAATAAAAATTACCCTTATAAATAGCTAAAAAATTTTCATATGTATCTACAATGTTTTGTTAAAAAACGTTGTGAAAAAAAATACTACAACGTTTTTTATAAAAACTTCATCTTATAAGTGTTGTCTTTTTATGGTTTTGTACTATTAACTTTTTGATCTTGGACCCTCATAGTTAGTTCAGGTTTTTGTACATCGATGCGTGTCCTACCCGTAGTCAAGAATGGTCTCCCTAGGATAATTGGGATGTTCTTTTCTTCCTCAAAATCCATAATTATGAAATTCGCAGGGAATATAAAATTGTCAACCTTGACCAAGATGTCCTCCATAATGCCTCTTGGGTACGTGACTGACCTATCCGCTAACTGCAATGATATGTTCGTAGGCTTTGGAGCAGATAGACCTAATTCTTTATACACTGATAATGGCATAAGTTTACACTTGCTCCCAAATCACATAAACACTTGTTGAACATCGTGTTCCCAATTGTGCATGGAATGGTAAAACTCCCTAGATCTTTCAACATTGGTGGCAATTTTCACTATAAAACTGTAGTACACTCCTTTGTTAATGCCACTGTTTCAAAATCTTCCAACTTCTTTTTCCTAGACAGAATACCTTTCATAAATTTCGCATAACTTGGCATCTGCTCTAGGGCTTCTGCGAAAGGGATGTTAATCTGAAGTTTCTTAAACACTTCCAAAAATTTTGCGAACAGCTTATCTAATTTCTGCTTTTGGACTCTCTGTTGAAATGGCGGTGGAGTATACACAACGGACTTGTCATCTAACTTTGTTTGCTCAACCTGTTTTTCCTCAACCACTTTGTCATCTGGTCTAACTGAATTTTCTACACTTTTCCCATCTAAATGTTTTTCACTTCTCAACGTGATTGCCTGACACTGTTCGTGATTTCCCTTTGGATTTCTTTCGGTGTCACTCGGTAGAGTCCCTTATGGTCTATTGTTTAATGCTAAGGCAATTTGTCCCATCTAATTTTCTAGATTCTTGATGGCTAACTCTTGTGATTTCATGGCCATTGCTTGGTTTTTCATAGCTGCCTCATTGCTTGTTATATACTTTGACAATAACTCCTCTAAATCTGATTTTCTTTCTTGATGTTGAGCTGGTTGTTGTTGTTGATTCTGAAATCCTGGGGGATAAGATGGTCGTGGCGCTTGCTGATGCTGATTATTACTCCATGAAAAATTTGGGTGATTTATATTCCCCGGATTATATGTATTTTGGTACATGTTATCTAGAATCCTGTTGTAGCTAACCATAAATTGCACTGACACTGGGTTTATTGCACATTGATTTTTAGGATGTTAACCCATGCACAATTCACAAATAACTGCAACTTGTTGTGTCTGTACCCCTGACAAAGCATCCAACTTATTAGAAAGCGCTGAAATCTACGCAACTATTGCCCTCACTCCATCTATCTCTAACACTCCAGCTGCCTTTGCCTATGTCAACCTTGCCGTGGGCTACTGGTAGTTGTTAGCCGCCATTGTTTCTATCAATTCATATGCCTCTTTATAACTCTTTGCCATATAAGCTCCACCCGAAGCTACATCTTCTGAGATTTCCATTCAACCCGTTGTAGAATGTGTTCATCTGCAGCCATTAGGGTAATCCGTGATGTGGGCAATTTTTGAGAAACTCTTTATATCTCTCCCATGCTTCATACAGTGATTCCCTGTGCTGCTGTTCAAACATGGTAATCTCATTTCCCATTTTTGTCATCTTTGCTGGTGGGAAAAATTTTGCTAAGATTTTTTGAGCGAGGTCTTCCCATGTAGTTATTGATCCCTGTTGTAGAGAGTGTAACCAACTCTTCTCCTTGTCTCGTAACATGAATGGGAACAAGCGAAGCCTTACTGCATCATACGATACCCCATTATACCTGAAGGTGTCACAAATCTCTAAGAAGCTGACTAAGTTTTCGTTCGGATCATCATTTGCCAAACCCCAAAACTGAACTGAATTTTTAATCATCTGAATAGTCCCAGGCTTGATTTCAAATGTGCTCGCAGCTATAGCAGGCCTGGTGATACTCGACTACAACTCAGTCACCTTGGGTTTAGCAAAGTCCCTCAATACTTTCTGGTCTTCGGCAACCATTGCTTCTTCTTTTTCATACTTTTCAAAGTCTTCTCTTGTTTCCTTGATCCACTTACTTAACCTTTGAAACCGTTTCTCAATGTCGTTGTAAAAACCCAAAACCATAAAAAGACTCATATGTGTAAAATCTCGTTAGATAAATAAAATTTCTCCATTGTGAATGTGTTATGTGTTAATATATACTTTGTTTGACAAATTTGACCAAATAAATTTTTGTCTGAAAAACGTAGTACTTGACACCTCGTGCTTAAATATTTTTTTCCGTAATCGGACTTTTCTGTAAAATTATTTTTACAAGTTGCTTTGTCATGCTTACACTGACAAAACGCTTTGTCGTGCTTGTTAGGATTAGTGAGAAATTTAGGTTAACAACCCTAGATTAACAAACCTTAACCCTAATTAGCAAAACCCTAACCCTAATTTGTAAACCTAACCCTAATTAGCTAAACTAACTCTAATTAGCTTATGTTAACACCTAATCATGGTTAGTAAACTTCAATTAGGTACTAATAAACAACACTTAAAAATTCTAATCATTAGAAACAAAACCCTAATCAAGATTAGTGAAGATTAAAGCCTAATTAAGCTACTAAACAAACATAACTAGCTCACAAGTAAGTTAGGAGTCACCATTACAAGTTCCTAGGCTGCACATGACATGCTTGTAACTCCCAATCATGATAATAGTCATCGGATCAGATATTTGTAGAGGCAAGTTGCACAAAAATGACCAAAAAGCCAAGTTGAAGAATTCTATAAATAGGAACCATAGGGCTAAGCAAACTCATGAAATTCCTAAGCCTAGATACACTTATAAACTTACCAAATCAAGCCTGGGTGATAGCAGCAACAATATCAAAAGCTAGAATCGAAAATTACTCACGAAAAGGTACAAACCCTAGTTCATAATTAGCTCTTTGATCCTATGTTAGATTTTTTGTTTAGATATTTAGAATTATGTATTAGTATGTTAGATAGTATGTTAGATTGGTAGAACACGTTTTTATAACATCTGGATGCCTTAATTAAGTGTTTTAAGAAATTTGGAAATTTTGAAAACTATGTTAGACAGTCGAATGTCAGGCCCTATAGATTTATATGAGTTTATGTTTTGGTCCGTTAATTGTTTAGTATTTGTAGCCTGTTAGTAGGTCTTTAATCTGGAAAAGAAAAAAGGTTCATTTGAACCATAGATTTCAAGTTATAAGCAGTCAAGGTGGGTTGACCGTTCACGGATTTCAGTTTTCTAGGTTCCTCAGAAAACTCAAGAACAGTCGAACCGGCTACTTTGACCAATCTGTTTAATTATCTTCTGTTTGTTATTTTTGTAAGTTTTTGTTATAGATCAATACCCTGTTATATGAACTACATATCTAAGATCCCAAATTGCTAAAATAACTCATAGGATTACTGGAATTAATGGTCAAAAGTCATTGACCGAGCTTGACCAAGTTTTCTGGGTTTTCCAGAAAACTGAAGAACACGAAGAACAAACATTTGGTCGTATTTTTGAGCAGAGATAATTAGAGACCTTAGAGTTATGCTTTGTTCAAGTTAATGTTATATATATGTACCTTGACATATATACTACATATTACAACAAATACAACACATGTAAGACCCCGAATTTTATGAAATAAAAGTATTCAATTTTTTTTAATTACTATTCATGAGTTCTTATTCAAGAGTTACTATTTACTACTAGTTACTATTCATGAGTTACTATTCACGAGTTACTATTCACTATGATAAGTTTTATTCATGAAGTACTCAATAATTGTTATATTAATTCTTTGTTCAATATTTTATTTTATTGATTGATAATTGCTACGTTGATATTTTATATTATTGTTGTTTCAATAATTGTCACGTAACAAGATTTTTTCCATTATCAGACAATAATTCATATTATCTAAATAATATTATTGGATAACATTATTGGCAATGCCTAGAAAGTTACTGTCTAAGGAGAGGTTTGGTCACCTAATTGCTTACGATGAAGGAGAAATTCTTATTGGAAAGCCCCCCTCTTTCGGGAGGCGCTGGTTGTCAATATTGTGATTATGTAATATTATTTGTGAATAATTAATTATTGATTTTTATGATGAGAAAATATTTATTTTATGTGGATATAGATGGAGAAAATTTTTAAAGTGACAATTGTTGAAAATTAATATTTTATCTTTTTACGATAAAATAATTCATTTAAATATATTATTTAATAATATATTAATGATGATATTTTTACGATGAATGTGGGATATATGAGTATATGTGGAGGAGAAGTATTTTGTTACCAAAAATATTTAAAACATGTTTTATGTGTCGGTGGACCCCATTTCTTGAATTGAAATTTGATTATAGCACTTTGTAAAATCGTCCGTTTGTGAATTTGGTCAATTTCATTTGGAATTTGGAAAAACTTTCTTACGAAAAGTTGTAGAGAATTGAATTTCCTATAAAAACACGCGAGATTCGAATTTTCTGATAAAAGAGCTATTTATTATGAATTATTGAAGTTACGAAGTTCAAATAATTGATTTTTGGAAGTTTTATTTATTTTATTAATAAAAACGTTTTTTTATATTTTGTGGCCTCATTAAACATGTGCAAAATCAGCTGATTTCAAATGTCTAGAGGTGGGCTTGAAATTTGATAATAATATTATTATTATATTCAATTTTACGCTTTGGTGTTCTAAACAATTTCTATAAATAGGGTGCTTAGGTTAGAATTGAAAATCACATTAAGCTGAAGTTTTCTCTCTCTATATTATCGAGCGTATTCTTGTGAGTATTTTGAGTATACTTTGAGTATTGCTATCTCTGGTGCAAGTTCGATTCACGTTATATCCGACATTCAAAGATCTTTTCTTTCTCTTTTGAGGTAAGGGATAGTAAGGGATTTTAAGGGTTATTATGTTTTTAGTTTCGAAATTTTTCTTGACCTTCAAAAATTCTGGAAAAATTTGAAATGATATTTTGATGAGTTGTGTAGAGTGTGTCCAAAAATGACGATTTTTGGATGTATAGGTTAGGAGTTATGGATTTTATGAGAAAAGACTATTTTAAAAGTAACTATTTATAACTCCTTGTGATTAACTCCAAAATTGATGAAATTTTTATTGGGAGTACATCTATATAATATCAGTATACCGTATTAATTTCAGAATTTTTGGATAAAAGTACAATTTATGATAAATGTTTAAATATTCGGTGGTTTTGGCCGTATAAAAAATAGTAAATGAATTTTAAAAATTTGAGAGAAAAATATATATTCAATATGGGACTATATTCTTCTAAATTCTAGAAAATAAATATTTTTGGAACTGATTTGTTATTTTTCATGAAAATATTCTAGTTATGAGTAAATGAATTAAATATGTTATGTGAAGTAAGAAAATTGGAAAATATGATTTTATGGCTTGAGAATTATATATGAGGTATATCTGATTTTTGATGAGGGTTTTGGTTATTGGTGATGAAATCTTATGAGTTGGCATTTTATGATGATTAAATGCATTAATTAGTAAAGTGTAAACAATTTAATTAAATTGTTTATAAGTTTTAGAAATGATTAAAATATTATTGTAATATTAATAATATTAGATTATGAGATTTCTAAGTGATTTATAACATTTGGATTAAGGTGTTATAAATATGGATATGAATTTTATTATGAAACTTTATCTTTTAGGTGTCGAGGATTCTTATGCATGTATACGGTACTACTATGTCTGAATACGGGTCTTATTCACGACAAATTGGTTTCTTCTTTGACCAAATTATCGTTGATTTATGAATCTTACTCTTGAAATTAAAACCATGTTTTGATTATATGTTTTTATATAACATTCTTATAACCTTAATGATGATATTTCTCTTTGACTTGAGTGTAAAGATGGGTAGATTATTGGTATGATCGTGACTATAGGTTCTCTTTGGCGATGGTGCAAAAGTTGAATTGTTGGTTGGTATGATCATGACCATTGAATTTACAACTGAATATTTTTTAGCTTAAGTGTAAAGGTGAATTGATCAACATGGTTATAATTATTGTTATATAACACGAAATGATTATGTATTTCTTTGATATATGAATATCTTTGACTCGTGGTGCAAAGATGCAAAGATGACTTGTTGATGAATATCTTTGCTTTGTAGTGCAAAGATGAATTATTGATGAATATCTTTTGCTCGTAATGCAAAGATGACATTGTTTGAATATCTTTAAGTCAGTAGTGCAAAGATGAATTATTGATGAATATCTTTGGCTCGTAATGCAAAGATGATTTTGTTGATGAATATCTTTTGCTTTGTAGTGTAAAGATGAGCTGTTGATGAATATCTTTGGTAGTGGTGCAAAGATGAATTTATTAGTATGATTATGAACATGAAGCGTGATTTGGTATAACCATGATCTTTGATGTTTGGTAAAAGACAAGTGATGAAAATTATCTTTGTCTTGGATGAGAAAAGAATTTAGAACTATAATTATGATTATGAGTTATACATATGATTGTGGGAAAGGAATTGTTGATTGATGTTACTGAGGATAAAATATTGTTGGTGGACTTTTAACATGGAGAAGATAATAGATTTTATAGTCTATTTGACTCTTTTAATGGATTGCTCGTTCATTTGCAACTATGGTTGAAAAGTTTTATCATCTACCATATGTTCTAAATCTCGATTTATTATTGATGAAGACTATTGATAATTTATTTATCTTTAGTCATAATATTCTTTTCTTGAGCTAGTTGTGCTCACCCTTTTGTTTCACAATTCCTTTCGGGTAATAAAAAAGTGTATTTGGGTTGGGCCGGGGATAACAAGGGAATAGAAGCGGTGGTCTATAGTTGTTGAGGTTCTCCCTAAAGAGTATGGAAATAATTTTTTTTAGGACTTTAGTGTGTTGTATTTTATACATCATTTAATAGTTATTTTGGTGAATTAAATAGGGTGAAGCGAACCCAACTTTGGAAGGGTGTTTTGTCACTATCATACAAGATGTCTAATGACATACAAACTTCGTGTTATCATAAGACATGGTTGTGCTCATCCACTTCTTTGAGTATATTTACAAGCACTACCTATATAATCTTGGTGTTTGTTTGGAGTATAATACCCAATTAGAGGCAGTGGAGATAATGATATATCGAAGAAGACTCACCATTGGGAAGAATATGATAGTAATCTTCTCGTTTTTCTTTGGGGTCTATTAGATTGACCAAGGATAATTTTGTGGCCATATGATATCTACCATAACCTAAAAGCATGGCCTCCCGTATGCGAAGGTTTTCTTGAGCACTTCCCAAAGATTCTAATTTCTAAAACAATTTTTGACTATACCTTTATGTAAGGTGTCATTGTGACGTGCTTCTGAGTTGGTATATATTTGTATCAAACTCACAAAGATATGTGTTGTTGTATTTTGCACGACAATTATTGTAATAAAGTTGTAGTTATTTTCCGTACCATATATTTGGCGACTCGAGAATGGGTTGGATGGAATGGACCTATTTTGGGGGCGTTACATTTGTATGTATCGAGCTATAAGTAAAGAGCCCGAGCCTCTCATTTGGTGACTTCTGTTGATGGGGGATGCAAAGCCGGACTCTCCGTAGGGGCGCTTGATTCTGTGGTGGCAAACCGATAGGTATCAATGTGAGGTCTTGACACAAGTTGGTGTCGAGTTACATTTGGTATCGAGCTTAGGGATATGATCTCTGGCGGAGATCGGGATTAGAACTAGGAGGAGAGATGAGTAAATCCTTCGCTAGTGTGTCCTACCTAAGCTTATTTGTTGGTCGGTCATAATATCGGGATATTATGTGATATATTAATTTGTTAAATTAACCCTTGTTTGAAAGTTGTATTCTAGAATGATATCCGAAATACGAGGAGATGAGCAATGGAGAAATCATGATGATGGGGAGATAGAATCGAAATGAAAACAAGGTATTCTCAACTCTTTGAAAAATACAGTGCACGTAAATTTCGGGGACGAAATTTCATAAGGAGGGAGATTGTAAGACCGAATTTTTTATGAAATAAAAGTATTCAACTTTTTTTTTAATTACTATTCACGAGAGTTACTATTCACGAGTTACTATTCACGAGTTCTTATTACTATTCATGAAGCATGATAATTTTTTTTTTAAAGTGAAGGCATTACTCGATAATTATTACGGTAATTCTTTATTCGATATTTTATTTTATTGATTGATAATTGCTACGTTGATATTTTATATTATTGTTGTTTTGATAATTGTCACGTACGATATTTTCCATTATCGAGACAATAATTCATATTATCTGAATAATATTATTGGATAACATTATTGGCAATGCCTAGAAAGTTACTGTCTAAGGAGAGGTTTGGTCACCTAATTGCGGCATGATAAGGAGAAATTCTTATTGGAAAGCCCCCTCTTTCACAGGAAGCGCTGGTTGTCAATATTGTGATTATGTAATATTATTTGTGAATAATTAATTATTGATTTTTATGATGAGAAAATATTTATTTTATGTGGATATAGATGGAGAAAATTTTTAAAGTGACAATTGTTGAAAATTAATATTTTATCTTTTACGATAAAATAATTCATTTAAATATATTATTTTAATAATATATTAATGATGATATTTTTACAATGAATGTGGGATATATGAGTATATGTGGAGGAGAAGTATTTTTGTTACAAAAAATATTTAAAACATGTTTTATGTGTCGGTGGACCCCATTTCTTGACTGAAATTTGATTATACTTTTGTAAAATCGTCTAGTTTGTGGATTTCGGTCAATTTTTGTTTGGAATTTGGAAAAACTTTCTTCTGAAAAGTTGTAGAGAATTGAATTTCCTATAAAAACACTTGAGATTCGAATTTTCTGATAAAAGGGCTATTTATTATGAATTATTGAAGTTCTGAAGTTCCGAAATAATTGATTTTTGGAAGTTTTATTTATTTTTATTAATAAAAACGTTTTTTATATTTTGTGGCCTCATTAAACATGTGCAAAATCAGCTGATTTCAAATGTCTAGAGGTGGGCTTGAAATTTGATAATAATATTATTATTATATTCAATTTTCTGCTTTGGTGTTCTAAGCAATTTCTATAAATAGGGTGCTTAGGTTAGAATTGAAAATCACACGAAGCTGAAGTTTTTTCTCTCTATATTATCGGCGTATTCTTGTGAGTATTTTGAGTATACTTTGAGTATTGCTATACGGGTGCAAGTTAGATTCGACGTTTATATTCGACATTCAATCTCTTGCTCTTTTGAGGTAAGGGGGATAGTAAGGGATTTTAAGGGTTATTATGTTTTAGTTTTGAAATTTTTCTGAACCTTCAAAAATTCTGGAAAAATTTGAAATGATATTTTGATGAGTTTTGTAGAGTGTGTCCAAAAATGGCGATTTTTGGATGTATAGATTAGGAGTTATGGATTTTATGAGAAAAGACTATTTTAAAAGTAACTATTTATAACTCCTTGTGATTAACTCCAAAATTTATGAAATTTTTATTGGGAGTACATCTATATAATCTCAGTATACCGTGTAAATTTCAGAATTTTTGGATAAAAGTACAATTTATGATAAATGTTTAAATATTCGGTGGTTTTGGCCATATAAAAAATAGTAAATGAATTTTAAAAATTCTGAGAAAAATATATATTCAATATGGGACTATATTCTTCTAAATTCCAGAAAATAAATATTTTTGGAACTGATTTGGTATTTTTCATGAAAATATTCTAGTTATGAGTAAATGAATTAAATATGTTATGTGAAGTAAGAAAATTGGAAAATATGATTTTATGGCTTGAGAATCATATATGAGGTATATCTGATTTTTGATGAGGGTTTTGGTTATTGGTGATGAAATCTTATGAGTTTGGCATTTTATGATGATTAAATGCATTAATTAGTAAAGTGTAAATAATTTAATTAAATTGTTTATAAGTTTTAGAAATGATTAAAATATTATTGTAATATTAATAATATTAGATTATGAGATTTCTAAGTGATTTATAACATTTGGATTAAGGTGTTATAAATATGGATATGAATTTTATTATGAAACTTTATCTTTTCGTATCGAGGTTCTTATGCGCGTATACGGTACTATATCACGAATACTGAGTCTTATTCACGACAAATTGGTTTCTTCTTTGACCAAATTATCGTTGATTTATGAATCTTACTCTTGAAATTAAAACCATGTTTTGATTATATTGTTTTTATATAACATTCTTATAACCTAATGATGATATTTCTCTTTGACTTGAGTGTAAAGATGGGTAGATTATTGGTATGATCGTGACTATAGGTTCTCTTTGGCGATAGTGCAAAAGTTGAATTGTTTATTTGGTATGATCATGACCATTGAATTTACAATTGAATATTTTTAGCTTAAGTGCAAAGGTGAATTGATCGACATGGTTATAATTATTGTTATATAACACGAAATGATTATGTATTTCTTTGATATATGAATATCTTTGGCTCGTAGTGCAAAGATGACTTGTTGATGAATATCTTTGCTTTTTGTAGTGCAAAGATGAATTATTGATGAATATCTTTTGCTCGTAATGCAAAGATGACACTGTTGTTGAATATCTTTGCTTTGTAGTGCAAAGATGAATTATTGATGAATATCTTTGGCTCGTAATGCAAAGATGATATCTTTGGCTTGTTGATGAATATCTTTGCTTTGTAGTGCAAAGTGTAAAGATGATATCTTTGTTGATGAATATCTTTTGGTAGTGGTGCAAAGATGAATTTATTAGTATGATTATGAACAGTGGTGCGTGATTTGGTATAACCATGATATTTGATGTTTGATGTTTCGGTAAAGGCAAGTGATGAAAATTATCTTTGTCTTGGATGAGAAAAGAATTTAGAATCACAATTATGATTATGAGTTATACATATGATTGTGGAAAGAATTGTTGATTGATGTTACGAGGATAAAATATTGTTGGTGGACTTTTAACGTGGAGAAGATAATAGATTTTATAGTCTATTTGACTCTTTTAATGGATTGCTCGTTCATTTATGACTATGGTTGAAAAGTTTTATCATCTACCATATGTTCTAAATCTACGATTTATTCTTGATGAAGACTATTGATAATTTATTTATCTTTAGTCATAATATTCTTTCTTGAGCTAGTTGTGCTCACCCTTTTGTTTCACAATTCCTTTCGGGTAATAAAAGTGTATTTGGGTTGGAGCGGGGATAACAAGGAATAGAAGCGGTGGTCTATAGTTGTTGAGGTTCTCCTAAAGAGTATGGAAATAATTTTATTGAGGACTTTAGTGTGTTGTATTTTATACATCATTTAATAGTTATTTTGGTGAATTAAATAGGGTGAGGCGAACCCTGACTTTGGAAGGGTGTTTTGTCACTATCATACAAGATGTCTAATGACATACAAACTCGTGTTATCATAAGACATGGTTGTGCTCATCCACTTCTTTGAGTATATTTACAAGCACTACCTATATAATCTTGGTGTTTGTTTGGAGTATAATACCCAATTAGAGGCGAGTGGAGATAATGATATATCAAGAGAAGACTCACCATTGGGAAGAATATGATAGTAATCTTCTCGTTTTTTCTTTGGGGTCTATTAGATTGACAAGGATAATTTTGTGGCCATATGATATCTACCATAACCTAAAAGCATGGCCTCCCGTATACGAAGGTTTTCTTGAGCACTTCCCAAAGATTCTAATTTCTAAAAAGCAGTTTTTGACTATACCTTTATGTAAGGTGTCATTGTGACGTCTTCTGAGTTGGTATATATTTGTATCAAACTCTGACATATGTGTTGTTGTATTTTGCACGACAATTATTGTAATAAAGTTGTAGTTATTTTTTACGTACCATATATTTGGCGACTCGAGAATGGGTTGGATGGAATGGACCTATTTTGGGGCGTTACATTTGGTATCGAGCTATAAGTAAAGAGCCCGAGCCTCTCATTTGGTGACTTCTGTTGATGGGGGATGCAAAGCCGGACTCTCCGTAGGGGACGCCTTGGATTCTCATGGTGGCAAACCGATAGGTATCGATGTGAGAGTCTTGACCTGAGTTGGTGTCGAGTTACATTTGGTATCGAGCTTAGGGATATGATCTCTGGCGGAGATCGGGATTAGAACTAGGAGGGAGATGAGTAAATCCTTCGCTAGTGTGTCTACCTAAGCTTATTTGTTGGTCGGTCATAATATCGGGATATTATGTGATATATTAATTTGTTAAATTAACCCTTGTTTTGAAGTTTGTATTCTAGAATGATATATAAAATCTGAGGAGATGAGCAATGGAGAAATCATGATGTGAGGAGATAGAATCGAAATGAAAACAAGGTATTCTCAACTCTTTGAAATACAGTGCACGTAAATTTAGGGGACGAAATTTCATAAGGAGGGAGATTGTAAGACCGAATTTTATGAAATAAAAGTATTCAATTTTTTTACTATTTATTATTAATGAGTTCTTATTCATGAGTTACTATTCACGAGTTTCTTATTCATGATGTGAGTTCTTATTCATTATATTACGATTCTTATTCACGAGTACTATTCATGATTACTATTGATGAAAGCATGATTTTTTTTTTAGTAAGAAGGCATTACTCGATAATTATTACGGTAATTCTTTATTGATATTTTATTTTATTGATTGATAATTGCTACGTTGATATTTTATATTATTGTTGTTTGATAATTGTCACGTACCTGATATTTTCCATTATCAGACAATAATTCATATTATCTGAATAATATTATTGGATAACATTATTGGCGATGCCTAGAAAGTTACATCTAAGGAGAGGTTTGGTCACTAATTTTGCGCTTGATGTAAGGAGAAATTCTTATTGGAAAGCCCCTCTTTCTCAGAGAAGCGCACTGGTTGTCAATATTGTGATTATGTAATATTATTTGTGAATAATTAATTATTGATTTTTATGATGAGAAAATATTTATTTTATGTGGATATAGATGGAGAAAATTTTTAAAGTGACAATTGTTGAAAATTAATATTTTATCTTTTTACGATAAAATAATTCATTTAAATATATTATTTTAATAATATATTAATGATGATATTTTACAATGAATGTGGGATATATGAGTATATGAGGAGGAGAAGTATTTTTTGTTACAATAAATATTTAAAACATGTTTTTATGTGTCGGTGGACCCCATTTCTTGGTTGAAATTTGATTATAACTTTGTAAAATCGTCCAGTTTGTGGATTTGGTCAATTTACATTTGGAATTTGGAAAAACTTTCTTACGAAAAGTTGTAGAAATTGAATTTCCTATAAAACACTTGAGATTGAATTTTCTGATAAAAGGGCTATTTATTATGAATTATTGAAGTTACGAAGTTAGAAATAATTGATTTTTGGAAGTTTTATTTATTTTTATTAATAAAAACGTTTTTTTTTATATTTTGTGGCCTCATTAAACATGTGCAAAATCAGCTGATTTCAAATGTCTAGAGGTGGGCTTGAAATTTGATAATAATATTATTATTATATTCAATTTTACGCTTTGGTGTTTAAGCAATTTCTATAAATAGGGTCTTGGGTTAGAATTGAAAATCACGAAGCTGAAGTTTTCTCTCTCTATATTATCGGCGTATTCTTGTGAGTATTTTGAGTATACTTTGAGTATTGCTATCTACGGTGCAAGTTAGATTCGGCGTTATATTCGAACATTCAATCTTGCTTTCTTTTGAGGTAAGGGATAGTAAGGGATTTTAAGGGTTATTATGTTTTTAGTTTCGAAATTTTTCTGAACCTTCAAAAATTCTGGAAAAATTTGAAATGATATTTTGATGAGTTTTGTAGAGTGTGTCCAAAAATGGCGATTTTTGGATGTATAGATAGGAGTTATGGATTTTATGAGAAAAGACTATTTTAAAAAAGTAACTATTTATAACTCCTTGTGATTAACTCCAAAATTGATGAAATTTTTATTGGGAGTACATCTATATAATATCAGTATACCGTGTAAATTTCAGAATTTTTGGATAAAAGTATAATTTATGATAAATGTTTAAATATTCGGTGGTTTTGGCCATATAAAAAATAGTAAATGAATTTTTAAAATTTGAGAGAAAATATATATTCAATATGGGACTATATTCTTCTAAATCCAGAAAAGAAATATTTTTGGAACTGATTTGGTATTTTTCATGAAAATATTCTAGTTATGAGTAAATGAATTAAATATGTTATGTGAAGTAAGAAAATTGGAAAATATGATTTTATGGCTTGAGAATCATATATGAGAGGTATATGCAGATTTTGATGAGGGTTTTGGTTATTGGTGATGAAATCTTATGAGTTTGGCATTTTATGATGATTAAATGCATTAATTAGTAAAGTGTAAACAATTTAATTAAATTGTTTATAAGTTTTAGAAATGATTAAAATATTATTGTAATATTAATAATATTAGATTATGAGATTTCTAAGTGATTTATAACATTTGGATTAAGGTGTTATAAATATGGATATGAATTTTATTATGAAACTTTATCTTTTAGGTATCGGGTTCTTATATATGCGTATCACGGTACTATATATACGAATCTGAGGTCTTATTCACGACAAATTGGTTTCTTCTTTGACCAAATTATCGTTGATTTATGAATCTTACTCTTGAAATTAAAACCATGTTTTGATTATATTTTTTTTATATAACATTCTTATAACCTAATGATGATATTTCTCTTTGACTTGAGTGTAAAGATGGGTAGATTATTGGTATGATCGTGACTATAGGTTCTCTTTGGCGATGGTGCAAAAGTTGAATTGTTGGTGGTATGATCATGACCATTGAATTTACAATTGAATATTTTTAGTGCAAAGGTGAAGTCGAAAGGTGAATTGATCAACATGGTTATAATTATTGATTATATAACTTTACGAAATGATTATGTATTTCTTTGATATATGAATATCTTTGGCTCGTAGTGCAAAGATGACTTGTTGATGAATATCTTGCTTTGTAGTGCAAAGATGAATTATTGATGAATATTTGCTTTTAATGCAAAGATGACTGTTGTGAAATCTTTGCAAAGATGACTGTTGTTGAATATCTTTGCTTTTTGTAGCAAAAGATGAATTATTGATGAATATCTTTGGCTCGTAATGCAAAAGATGACTTTGTTGTTGAATATCTTTGCTTTGTAGTGTAAAGATGAGCTGTTGATGAATATCTTTGGCCGTGGTGCAAAGATGAATTTATTAGTATGATTATGAGCAGGAGCTGTGATTTGGTATAACCATGATATTTGATGTTTGAGGTAAAGGCAAGTGATGAAAATTATCTTTGTCTTGGATGAGAGAAGAATTTAGAATCTACAATTATGATTATGAGTTATTCATATGATTGTGGAAAGGAATTGTTGATTGATGTTACGAGGATAAAATATTGTTGGTGGACTTTTAAGTGTGGAAGATAATAGACTTTATAGTCTATTTGACTCTTTTAATGGATTGCTCGTTCATTGCAACTATGGTTGAAAAGTTTTATCATCTACCATATGTTCTAAATCTACGATTTATTCTTGATGAAGACTATTGATAATTTATTTATCTTTAGTCATAATATTCTTTCTTGAGCTAGTTGTGCTCACCCTTTTGTTTCACAATTCCTTTCGGGTAATAAAAGTGTATTTGGGTTGGCGGGGATAACGAGGGAATAGAGCGGTGGTCTATAGTTGTTGAGGTTCTCCTATAGAAGTATGGAAATAATTTTATTGAGGACTTTAGTGTGTTGTATTTTAACATCATTTAATAGTTATTTTGGTGAATTAAATAGGGTGGCGAACCCAACTTTGGAAGGTGTTTTGTCACTATCATACAAGATGTCTAATGACATATCTGAACTCGTGTTATCATAAGACATGGTTGTGCTCATCCACTTCTTGAGTATATTTACAAGCACTACTATATAATCTTGGTGTTTGTTTGGAGTATAATACCCAATTAGAGGCAGTGGAGATAATGATATATCGAGAGAAGACTCACCATTGGGAAGAATATGATAGTAATCTTCTCGTTTTTTCTTTGGGGTCTATTAGATTGACCGAGGATAATTTTGTGGCCATATGATATCTACCATAACCTAAAAGCATGGCCTCCCGTATACGAAGGTTTCCTTGAGCACTTCCCAAAGATTCTAATTTCTAAAAGCAGTTTTTTGACTATACCTTTATGTAAGGTGTCATTGTGACGTCTTCTGAGTTGGTATATATTTGTATCAAACTCACTGACATATGTGTTGTTGTATTTTGCACGACAATTATTGTAATAAAGTTGTAGTTATTTTTTCGTACCATATATATTTGGCGACTCGAGAATGGGTTGGATGGAATGGACCTATTTTGGGGGCGTTACATTTGGTATCGAGCTATAAGTTCGAGCCTCTCATTTGGTGACTTCTGTTGATGGGGGTTGGCCGGACTCTCCGTAGGGGCCTTGGATTCTGATGGCAAGCGATATAGTATCGATGTGAGGTCTTGACCTGAGTTGGTGTCAGTTACGTTTTTGGTATCGAGCTTAGGGATATGATCTCTGGCGGAGATCGGGATTAGAACTAGGAGGAGAGATGAGTAAATCCTTGTTAGTGTGTCTACCTAAGCTTATTTGTTGGTCGGTCGTAATATCGGGATATTATGTGATATATTAATTTGTTAAATTAACCCTTGTTTTGAAAGTTGTATTCTAGAATGATATCGAAATCGACGGGAGATGAGCGATGGAGAAATCATGATGACGGGGAGATAGAATGCGAAATGAAAGCAAGGTATTCTCGACTCTTTGAAATACCAGTGCGTAAATTTGGGGACGAAATTTCATAAGGAGGAGATTGTAAGACCGAATTTTATGAAATAAAAGTATCAATTTTTTTTTTTTAATTACTATTATGATTCTTATTTAGATTCTTATTCACGACGAGTTCTTATTCATGAGTTACGAGTTCTTATTCACGAGTTCTTATTATTCGAGTTACTATTCACGAGTTACTATTACAGTACTATAAATGAAGCATGATTTTTTTTTTTTCGTGAAGGCATTACTCGATAATTATTACGGTAATTCTTTATTCGATATTTTATTTTATTGATTGATAATTGCTACGTTGATATTTTATATTATTGTTGTTTTTGATAATTGTCACGACACGATATTTTCCATTATCGAGACAATAATTCATATTATCTGAATAATATTATTGGATAACATTATTGGCAATGTCTAGAAAGTTACATGTCTAAGGAGAGGTTTGGTCACTAATTGCTGGCGTGATGAGGAGAAATTCTTATTGGAAAGCCCCTCTTTCAGGAGGCTGCTGGTTGTCAATATTGTGATTATGTAATATTATTTGTGAATAATTAATTATTGATTTTTATGATGAGAAAATATTTATTTTATGTGGATATAGATGGAGAAAATTTTTAAAGTGACAATTGTTGAAAATTAATATTTTATCTTTTTACGATAAAATAATTCATTTAAATATATTATTTTAATAATATATTAATGATGATATTTTACAATGAATGTGGGATATATGAGTATATGAGGAGGAGAAGTATTTTGTTGCAATAAATATTTAAAACATGTTTATGTGTCGGTGGACCCCATTTCTTGGTGAAATTTGATTATAGCTTTTGTAAAATCGTCCGTTTGTGGATTTGGTCAATTTTTGTTTGGAATTTGGAAAAACTTTCTTTCGAAAAGTTGTAGAGAATTGAATTTCCTATAAAAAAACATGAGATTGAATTTTTCTGATAAAAGGGCTATTTATTATGAATTATTGAAGTTACGAAGTTAGAAATAATTGATTTTTGGAAGTTTTATTTATTTTTATTAATAAAACGTTTTTTATATTTTGTGGCCTCATTAAACATGTGCAAAATCAGCTGATTTCAAATGTCTAGAGGTGGGCTTGAAATTTGATAATAATATTATTATTATATTCAATTTTACGCTTTGGTGTTCTAAATAATTTCTATAAATAGGGTCTTAGGTTAGAATTGAAAATCACACCAGAAACTGAAGTTTTCTCTCTCTATATTATCGAGCGTATTCTTGTGAGTATTTTGAGTATACTTTGAGTATTGCTATACGGTGCAAGTTCGTTCAGTGTTATATTCGACATTCGAAATCTTGCTCTTTTGAGGTAAGGGATAGTAAGGGATTTTAAGGGTTATTATGTTTTTAGTTTTGAAATTTTTCTGAACCTTCAAAAATTCTGGAAAAATTTGAAATGATATTTTGATGAGTTTTGTAGATTGTGTCCAAAAATGGCGATTTTTGGATGTATAGATTAGGAGTTATGGATTTTATGAGAAAAGACTATTTTAAAAGTAACTATTTATAACTCCTTGTGATTAACTCCAAAATTGATGAAATTTTTATTGGGAGTACATCTATATAATATCAGTATACCGTATTAATTTCAGAATTTTTGGATAAAAGTATAATTTATGATAAATGTTTAAATATTCGGTGGTTTTGGCCATATGAAAAATAGTAAATGAATTTTAAAATTTTGAGAAAATATATATTCAATATGGGACTATATTATTCTAAAATCCAGAAAATAAATATTTTTGGAACTGATTTGGTATTTTTCATGAAAATATTCTAGTTATGAGTAAATGAATTAAATATGTTATGTGAAGTAAGAAAATTGGAAAATATGATTTTATGGCTTGAGAATCATATATGAGGTATATCTGAGATTTTTGATGAGGGTTTTGGTTATTGGTGATGAAATCTTATGAGTTTGGCATTTTATGATGATTAAATGCATTAATTAGTAAAGTGTAAACAATTTAATTAAATTGTTTATAAGTTTTAGAAATGATTAAAATATTATTGTAATATTAATAATATTAGATTATGAGATTTCTAAGTGATTTATAACATTTGGATTAAGGTGTTATAAATATGGATATGAATTTTATTATGAAACTTTATCTTTTAGGTATCGAGATTCTTATGCACGTATACGGTACTTATATAATACGACGAGTCTTATTCACGACAAATTGGTTTCTTCTTTGACCAAATTATCGTTGATTTATGAATCTTACTCTTGAAATTAAAACCATGTTTTGATTATATTATTTTTTATATAACATTCTTATAACCTTAATGATGATATTTCTCTTTGACTTGAGTGTAAAGATGGGTAGATTATTGGTATGATCGTGACTATAGGTTCTCTTTGGCGATGGTGCAAAAGTTGAATTGTTATTGGTGGTATGATCATGACCATTGAATTTACAATTGAATATTTTTAGCTTAAGTGCAAAGGTGAATTGATCAACATGGTTATAATTATTGTTATATAACTTTACGAAATGATTATGTATTTCTTTGATATATGAATATCTTTGGCTCGTAGTGCAAAGATGACTTGTTGATGAATATCTTAGCTTTGTAGTGCAAAGATGAATTATTGATGAATATCTTTTGGCTCGTAATTGAATGAATTATTGTTGAATATCTTTATTTGTAGTGCAAAGATGAATTATTGATGAATATCTTTGCTCGTAATGCTGAAGATGATTTTGTTGTTGAATATCTTTTGCTTTGTAGTGCAAAGATGAATTATTGATGAATATCTTTGGCTCGTAATGCAAAGATGACTTTGTTGTTGAATATCTTTTGCTTTGTAGTGTAAAGATGAGCTGTTGATGAATATCTTTGGTAGTGGTGCAAAGATGAATTTATTAGTATGATTATGAGCAGAGGCTGTGATTTGGTATAACCATGATATTTGATGTTTGGGGTAAAGGCAAGTGATGAAAATTATCTTTGTCTTGGATGAGAAGAGAATTTAGAATCACAATTATGATTATGAGTTATTCATATGATTGTGGAAAGAATTGTTGATTGATATTGTTACGAGGATAAAATATTGTTGGTGGACTTTTAACGTGGAGAAGATAATAGATTTTATAGTCTATTTGACTCTTTAATGGATTGCTTCGTTAATTTGCAACTATGGTTGAAAAGTTTTATCATCTACCATATGTTCTAAATCTACGATTTATTCTTGATGAAGACTATTGATAATTTATTTATCTTTAGTCATAATATTCTTTCTTGAGCTAGTTGTGCTCACCCTTTTGTTTCACAATTCCTTTCGGGTAATAAAAAGTGTATTTGGGTTGGCCGGGGATAATGAGGAATAGAGCGGTGGTCTATAGTTGTTGAGGTTCTCCTAAAGAGTATGGAAATAATTTTATTGAGGACTTTAGTGTGTTGTATTTTATACATCATTTAATAGTTATTTTGGTGAATTAAATAGGGTGAGGTGAATTTAACTTTGGAAGGGTGTTTTGTCACTATCATACAAGATGTCTAATGACATACAAACTCGTGTTATCATAAGACATGGTTGTGCTCATCCACTTCTTGCGAGTATATTTACAAGCACTACTATATAATCTTGGTGTTTGTTTGGAGTATAATACCCGATTAGAGGCAGTGGAGATAATGATATATCAAGAGAAGACTCACCATTGGGAAGAATATGATAGTAATCTTCTTTTTTTTCTTTGGGGTCTATTAGATTGACCAAGGATAATTACGTGGCCATATGATATCTACCATAACCTAAAAGCATGGCCTCCCGTATGAGCACTTCCCGAAGGTTTCCTTGAGCACTTCCCAAAGATTCTAATTTCTAAACTCAGGCAGATTTTTGACTATACCTTTATGTAAAGGTGTCATTGTGACGAATCTTCTGATTGGTATATATTTGTATCAAACTCACGACATATGTGTTGTTGTATTTTGCACGACAATTGTTGTAATAAAGTTGTAGTTGTTTTTTCGTACCATATATTTGATCGACTTAGAATGGGTTGGATGGAATGGACCTATTTTGGGGAAACAAGGTATTCTCAACTTTTGAAATACAGTGCGTAAATTTTGGGACGAAATTTCATAAGGAGGGAGATTGTAAGACCGAATTTTATGAAATAAAAGTATTCAAGCTATTCTATTCATGAGTTACTATTCACGAAGTTACTATTCACGAGTTACTATTATTCATGAGTTACTATTCACGAGTTACTATTCACGAGTACTATTCATGAAGCATGATAATTTTTTTTTTTAAAAGAAGGCATTACTCAATAATTATTACGATAATTCTTTGTTCAATATTTTATTTTATTGATTCAATAATTGCTATGTTGATATTTTATATTATTGTTTTTCAATAATTGTCACAAAGACACGATATTTTCCATTATCGAGACAATAATTCATATTATCGAATAATATTATTGGATAACATTATTGGCAATATGCCTAGAAAGTTTCGTCTAAGGAGAGGTTTGGTCACCTAATTGCGGCGCAAGATGAGGAGAAATTCTTATTGGAAAGCCCCTATTTCACGGGAGCCGCTGGTTGTCAATATTGTGATTATGTAATATTATTTGTGAATAATTAATTATTGATTTTTATGATGAGAAAAATATTTATTTTATGTGGATATAGATGGAGAAAATTTTTAAAGTGACAATTGTTGAAAATTAATATTTTATCTTTTACGATAAAATAATTCATTTAAATATATTATTTTAATAATATATTAATGATGATATTTTTACGATGAATGTGGGATATATGAGTATATGTGGATGAGAAGTATTTTGTTACCAAAATATTTAAAACATGTTTTATCGTCGGTGGACCCCATTTCTTGACTGAAATTTGATTATAGCCTGTAAAATCGTCCGTTTGTGGATTTCGGTCAATTTTTGTTCGCAATTTGGAAAAACTTTCTTTTGAAAAGTTGTAGAGAATTGAATTTCCTATAAAAACACGCGAGATTGAATTTTCTGATAAAAGGGCTATTTATTATGAATTATTGAAGTTCAAATTCAAATAATTGATTTTTGGAAGTTTTATTTATTTTATTAATAAAACGTTTTTTTATATTTTGTGGCCTCATTAAACATGTGCAAAATCAGCTGATTTCAAATGTCTAGAGGTGGGCTTGAAATTTGATAATAATATTATTATTATATTCTATTTTCTGCTTTGGTGTTCTAAACAATTTCCTATAAATAGGGTGAGGCGAACCCAACTTTGGAAGGGTGTTTTGTCACTATCATACAAGATGTCTAATGACATACAAACTCGTGTTATCATAAGACATGGTTGTGCTCATCCACTTGCTGAGTATATTTACAAGCACTACCTATATAATCTTGGTGTTTGTTTGGAGTATAATACCCAATTAGAGACAGTGGAGATAATGATATATCAAGAGAAGACTCACCATTGGGAAGAATATGATAGTAATCTTCTCGTTTTTCTTTGGGGTCTATTGGGTCAACCAAGGATAATTCTGTGGCCATATAATATCTACCATAACCTAAAAGCATGGCCTCCCATGTACGAAGGTTTCCTTGAGCACTTCCCAAAGATTCTAATTTCTAAAGCAGGTTTTGACTATACCTTTATGTAAGGTGTCATTGTGGACGATACTTACAGTTGGTATATATTTGTATCCAAACTCATAGCATATGTGTTGTTGTATTTTGCACGACAATTATTATAATAAAGTTGTAGTTATTTTCCGTACCATATATTTGGCGACTCAGAATGGGTTGGATGGAATGGACCTATTTTGGGAGCGTTACATTATATGTAGGTTAAAGCCTAAAATTTGTTTTATGTTGTACTATTGTATGAGTACTACAACATCAACTCTTGACCAAATCAAAAATCATTATCAGTAGCCTTATAATTAGTGGTCAAACTAGTCACTCGACCATGACCAAACTGTTGCCCAGAAACTCAAGAACACCTACAACGACACTTTCTATCACTAAAGGGCTTTAGCTACAGACAGAAATTATGTTTCTAAAAATAAATTATAAAAATTAAAAATAATTAATAAATAAATATAAAAACAGTTTTAAAAATTATATTAAATAATTATAATTAAATTTTAATATTTTTACATAAATTTAATAATTATTTTATTATATTTAGATATTATTAATAATTAATTTATTAATAAAGAAATTAGAATAATTATTTATAAATACTAAATAATTAGGAAAAATATTATTAATGATATAAAAATTATAATAAATGAATATAAATTATTTAAAAATAATAATCAATGTTTTTGTAAAATTTTAAGTAAATATTAATTACTTATAAATAGAAATAAATGATTTAAAATCATTTTTAAAGATAAATAAATGTTTTAAATACTTAAAATGTCTAAAAGGTATTATAAAGGATAATTAAATTTTATAAATAAAATTTAGTCCATTTATCAAAGGTATCAAAGGTATTTAACACCGAAAACTAAATTAATCTAATCCATTCTTATGTAAATGATTTAATTGAGTATTATTATAAATACTAACGTGTTGGAATTATATATATGAACATTGTAGGTATTTATTAACGATTGAATAACATAACTTGACTGATCTATGCTCAAGCAAGTTCTCTATCCTTAAATCTCTTATAAAGCTCTAGTCACAGATACAGTTCATATATCCAAGTGAGGGTATCCAAACACAGTAATAGTTCTCTTGAGAATTTACATCTGTTATTGGATACTGTGAATTTTGGATCTATGGGAATTATATCTGATATTCCCTCTATTTAATGTAATCTTGTAATCAGATACCATGGGTGTATAGATTTAAATGCATTATATTGATTTTCTGTAAGCACCATACCAGATACCGTGGGAGTATAGATATGGGGGCGTTACAATTTTGGTATCAAAACTTTTAAAGGCTATATATATAAGGAAGAGAAATCTTAGTATATAGTCTTCGAGTCTGTAAAAAATTTAAAAGTTCATAAAAAATATAACATTAAAATTACTATGTTGTGTAAAATTTTATACCAGTATTAAAGGAGTTTTCTTTTATAGATGGCCAACTCCAATGCTGAAGAAATGGTAATAGCCAATAATCCACCACAAATAGAGTCATACATAGCCAGTGATGCTGAAGATGAAGAATCGCTTCATGATCAACAACTGTTAGATGCTGAGGAAGAGGAGGATCCAGTGGCAGGACAGTTAATGAGAACTGATGAGCATGATGAGGCAATGGCATCACTATCGAAGAAAACAGAATATGAGGGTAATAAGATGAGGTTTAGGGCTGATATAGCTGAGGGAATGCCACATCATGAGAGGGGACATAGTCAACAACTAAAAGTACAACTGCACCATGCACAAAGGGGCAGAAAGGAAATTCAGTCAATGCTTCTTAAAACATCTATGGGTGTTCGAGATACTTCTAACGATTTGCAGTGCCGTGTAGTTCGATATCCGGTAGAGGAGAAGAAGACGACTTATCTCATTGATCGATCTGTGGTTTGTCACATGATTCAGGATTCCTTTGATGATATCAATGAATTCTAGAGAGTAGCATAGGTGGTTGAATGCTTTATATTAGTACAATAAAGAAGCATTCAAAGTTTGTAATGTAAGCAGTACTTTGTAAGATAGTAGTATGTTCAATTATGAAGTTGTTGTGTAATACTATTGTGATATATAAAATAAATAATATGTTGTGTTACTCAAATTCTTATGTGAATTTTATTGGTTTATATAGAATCATGCCACCAACCAGAAGACCCCAAAGACAAATGAATGATGATAATTCTACCCAGCAATTAGTAGACCTTATGCTAGGAGTTGTAAATAGACATGTGAACCAAAACACAACTTTTAAAGACTTTAAATTAGTTAGACCACCTAAGTTTAAAGGTACATTAGAACCTGTAGATCCACATATTTGGATTTCTGAGATAGAGAAATTTTTCCTAGTAACCAATGCTAATAATAACCAAAAGACAACTTTTGCAACCTTTTTCTTGAAGGGTGAGGCTAATTATTGGTGGGAATCAACCAAAGTTTGGGTAGAAACTGAAATTATTCCTTGGGAAAGATTCAAAGAGTTGTTCTTTGAAAACTATTTTTCCTAATCCCTGAAAGACCGAATGGAAATAAAATTTCTGGACTTGAAACACGAAGATCTTACTGTAACTCAGTATACAGCTAAGTTTAATGAACTGTCCAGGTTTGCTCCTCATCAAGTAACCACTGAACTTAGAAAGACTCGTAGGTTTTAAGAAGGTTTAAAACCTCAGATTCGGAGTAAATTGTCAGTACTTCAAATAAAAACTTTCTCTGAAATACTGGAGAAGGCCACTATAGCCGAAAGTGAGAATGAAAGTCTTGCTAAGTTTCATCAGGACAAGAGAAATCAGAATGAAAAAGGAAAAATTAGGACAGAACCCAGTTCAGGTGGGTTTAATAACAAACGTAAATGGGATAATTCTTTTTCTAGCAACCCAGGGAAAAAGATAGGAAATACTAATAACAACTTTAGTAATAATATTATTAAACCTTGTCCTAATTAAGGTAGGAAACATAGAGAAGAATGCCTTTATAACAAATGTTTTAATTGTGGACAGTCGGGACATTTTTATCCACAGTGTCCTCTTCCAAGGAAAAATAAATGTTTTAATTGTGGTTCATTGGACCATTTTTTCAAAGAACTGTCCCAAACCTAAGAATCAAGGAGGAAAAGGGGTTAGAATACCAGAGAATAATCAATCAACAGTAGCTGTAGTTGGGGTTCAGAATCGACCTACCGCGAGAACATTTAATATGTCGGTGAGGGATGTTGTTGCTTTACAGGATGTGGTGACAGGTATCATCCCTATCAACACTTTAAATGCATATGTGTTATTCGATTCTGGTGCTACATGTTCGTTTGTATCTAGAAATTTCTCTAAAAACTTGAATATGCCTTGTGAAAATTTAGACAAACCATTTTGCGTAGAAATTGCCAATAATGAAAGAATTCCGGTTAAGTCCATATACAGAAACTGTAATGTGGTAATAAAAGAACATAATTTTAAGTTAGATTTGATACCAATTCAGTTGGGAGAATTTGACGTAATTCTAGGAATGGATTGGTTAGTTAATCATAACGCATAGATTGATTGTCATCAAAAACGTATAAACCTTTTGACTGCTTCGAAGTCAAAGGTAGTGTTCAACAGTAGTTGTTCACCTAAGCAATCTCGATGTTTGACTATAGTTCAGATAGAAAGATTACTTAGAAAGGGTTGTTTAGGATATTTGGCCTATATAGTTGATACTCGACAGGAAGGAGTAAGACTAGATCAAATACCTATAGTTAAGGATTTTCCCGATGTATTTCTGGATGACTTACCAGGTTTGCCTCCAGATAGGGAAATTGAGTTCGTCATTGATCTTGCACCAGGAACGACACCAGTTTCTAAGGCACCGTACAGAATGGCACCTATAGAACTGAAAGAGTTACTTATACAATTACAAGAACTCTTAGATAAAAAGTATATACAACCTAGTGTTTCACCCTGGGGAGAACCAGTTTTGTTTGTAAAGAAGAAGGATGGAACTAAGAGACTATGTATAGACTATAGGGAGCTAAATAAGTTAACTATTAAAAATAAATATCCTTTACCAAGGATTGATGATTTGTTTGACCAATTAAAAGGGGCCGAACATTTTTCAAAAATTGACCTTAGAACAGGTTATCATCAATTAAAGGTAAGAAAGGAGGATGTGCTGAAAATAGCGTTTAGGACACGTTATGGACATTATGAGTTTCTTGTAATGTCTTTTGGATTAACAAATGCACCGGCAGCATTTATGGATTTAATGAATCGAGTGTTTAAACCATGCTTGGATAAATTTATTGTAGTATTTATCAACGATATTCTGGTATACTCGAAAACACGGGAAGAGCATACTGAATATGTGAGAGTCATTTTGGAGATATTACGAAAGGAACAACTTTATGCAAAGTTTTCCAAGTGTGAATTCTGGTTGAAGAGAGTTCAATTTTTAGGTCAAGTAATTGATAAGAATGGAATATCTGTAGATCCAGATAAGATCGAAACAGTTGTGAATTGGGAACAACCAACAACTCCAACAGAAGTACGAAATTTTCTCGGTTTAGCGGGTTATTATCGACGGTTTATAAAAGATTTTTCAAAAATAGCAACCCCATTAACCAATTTAACTCGAAAGATGGTGAAATACGTCTGGACAGATAAATGTGATGAAAGCTTCCAAGAGTTGAAGAAGCGACTGAGCATGAATCCAGTGTTATCCTTACCAGATGATACAGGAGGCCTTGTAGTATATAGTGATGCATCACACAGAGGTTTAGAGTTTTTGTTGATGCAACATAGGAAAGTGATAGCTTATGCATCACGACAACTCAAAGATTATGAGAAGAGGTATCCTACTCATGACCTAGAGTTAGCCGCGATAGTTTTTGCACTAAAAATTTGGAGACATTATTTGTACAGGGAGAAGTGCGAGATATATCTGAGATCATAAAAGTAAAATATATTTTTTACACAAAAGGAATTAAATTTAAAGGCAGAGGCGATGGTTAGAATCGATAAAGGATTTTGGTTGTGAAATCTTACATTATCCCTAAAAGCCCGATGTTGTAGCCGATCGTTAAGTAGAAAGAATCAGGAAAATTGAATGTATTAACCACTAATGATAGGTTAATAAAAGACTTTGAAAATTTAGAAATTGAGGTGGAATGTCGAACTAACTCTACCCAAAAATTATATATTTTGGAAGGAGTTTCATCTCTGCTTAATAAAGTTAAAGAGATACAGGAGAAGGATGAAGAATGTCAGAAGTTTAAATGTAATTCAACACATGATAAGTATAATCAATTTAGAATAGATACGGATGGAATAATAAGATATGAAAATATAATTTGGGTTCCGTTAGATCAAGTTAAAAGATGAAATTTTAAACGAAGCTCATAATTCTAAATTTTCCATACATCCTGGCAGTACAAAAATGTATAAGGATTTAAGTCGACACTTTTGGTGGTCGAACATGAAAAGAGAAATAATTTGAATGGGTAAGTAAATGTCTCACGTGTCAAAGGGTTAAATTTGAGCATCAAAAGCCGAAGTCGTTTACTTCAACCCTTACCAATTCTGAGTGGAAGTGGGAACATATAACTATGGATTTTGTTGTTGGTCTTCCAGCTACACAAAAGGGCCATAATGCCATTTGGGTAATAGTTGACCGTTTAACAAAATCAGCTCACTTTTTACCTATTAAGATTACTCATAACCTAGATCACCTTGCTAAAATGTACATCAATGAAATTATCTCTAGGCATGCAATACCTGTTTCCATAGTATCAGATCGAGATCCAAGATTTACTTCTAATTTACGGAAAAGCCTTCAGAAACACTTTGGAACATAACTAAGATTGAGTACATCTTATCATCCTCAGACTGATGGATAGAGTGAGAGTACCATACAAACATTAGAGGATATGCTGAGAACTTGTATTATAGACTTCAAAGGAAGTTGGGAAGATCTGTTACCCTTAGTCGAATTTGCCTATAACAATAGTACCATGCTAGCATAGGTATGCCACCCTATGAAGCTTTATATGGGCGTAAATGTAGAACACCTTTATGCTGGGATGAAGTCGGGGAAAGACAAATGTTAGGACCTGAGATAATTCAACAAACAATTGAAACTATCAGAATTATTCGTCAACGATTACAAGCATCTCAAGATCGACAAAGAAAATACGCCGATCTACATCGTCAACAACGAAACTTTAACGTAGGAAGTCACGTATTCTTGAAAGTATCTCCTTGGAAAGGCAAGATATGTTTTGGCAAGAAAGGAAAATTACGTCCGAGATTCATTGGACCTTTTGAAATTTTGAGAAGGGTTGGTGAAGTTGCTTATGAAATAGCACTACCTCCTGAGTTGAATCATATTCATAATGTGTTTCATGCGTCCATATTATAACCATATAAACCTGATTATAAACATGTTATACAATATGAGCCAATCCAAATAGAAGAAGATCTTTCCTATGTAGAAGAATCTGTGCAGATCGTCGACCCTAAAGAGAAAGTCCTGAGAAATAAAGTGATAGCATCGGTTAAAGTAATCTGGATAAATCAGAACATTGAAAAAGCTACATGGGAACTTGAAGATAAAATGCGCGAGAATTATCCTCAATTATTTACTTGAAGAAGCTACATGTGAACTCGAGGACGAAATTCTTATTAGTGGGGGTAAATGTAAAAACCCAAAACCCTAATAAGACTCGTATGTGTAAAATCCTGTTATATAAATAAAATTTCTCCGTTCTGAATGTGTTATGTGTTAATATATACTTTGATTGACAAATTTGACCAAATAAATTTTTGTCCAAAAAACGTCGTGCTTGACAGCTCGTGCTTAATTTTTTTTCCCCGTAATCGGACTTTTCGGTAAAATTATTTTGACAAGTTGCTTTGTCGTGCTTACACTGACACAACGCTTTGTCGTGCTTGTTAGGATTAGAGAGAAATTTAGGTTAATAACCCTAGATTAATAAACCCTAACCCTAATTAGCAAAACCCTAATCGTAATTTGTAAACCTAACCCTAATTAGCTAAACCAACTCTAATTAGCTTATGTTAACACCTAATCATGGTTAGTAAACTTCAATTAGGTACTAATAAACAACACTTAACAATTTTAATCATTAGAAACAAAACTCTAATCAGGATTAGTGAAGATTAAAGCCTAATTAAGCTACTAAACAAACCTAACTAGCTCACAAGTAGGTTAGGAGACACTATTGCAAGTTCCTAGGCTGCACATGACATGCTTGTAACTCCTAAGCATGATAATAGTCATCATATCAGATATTTGTAGGGGCAAGTTGCACAAAAATGACCAAAAAGCCAAGTTGAAGAATTCTATAAATAGAAACCTTAGGGCTAAGCAAACTCACAAAATTACTAAGCCTAAATACACTTATAAACTTACCAAATCAAGCCTGGGTGATAGCAGCAACAATATCAAAAGCTAGAATAAAAAATTACTCAAGAAAAGGTACAAACCCTAGTTCATAATTAGCTCTTTAATCCTATGGTAGATTTGTTGTTTAGATGTTTAGAATAATGTATTATTATGTTAGAAAGTATGTTAGATTGGTAGAACACGTTTTCATAACATCTAGATGCCTTAATTAAGTGTTTTAAGAAATTTGGAAATTTTGAAAACTATGTCTGACAGTTGAATGTATAGATTCATATGTGTTTATGTTTTGGTCCGTTAATTGTTTGGTATTTGTAGCCTGTTAGTAGGTCTTTAATCTGGAAAAGAAAATAGGTTCTTTTGAACCATAGATTTCAAGTTTAAAGCGATCCAAAGTGGGTTATTAGATCACAATTTTAGTTTTTTCGGGTTACCCGTAAAACTCAAAACGATTGAGCAAGCTACTTTGAACAATCTGTTTAATCATCTTCTGTTTGTTATTTTTGTAAGTTTTTATTATAGATCAATACCCTGTTATATGTACTACATATCTAAGATCTCAAATTGCTATAATAACTCATAGGATTACTGGAATTAATGGTCAAAAGTCGTTGACCGAGCTTGACCAAGTTTTCTGGGTTTTCCAGAAAAATGAAGAACACGTAGAACATCGTTTGGCTGTACTTTGACCAGCATAACTAGAGACCTTAGAGTTATGCTTTGTTCAAGTTAATGTTATATATATGTACCCGGACATATATACTACATATTACAACAAATACAGCACACATCTAATACACAGAATCGAAGATATTTAAGCCAAAACCGCTTGATTTTAATTACCATTACTACTATTCGGGTTACCCAAACTCAAGAAACACTCGATAATAACTATGAGCCTCTATAACTTCTTGTTATATGAAGGTTAAAGCCTAAAATTTATTTTATGTTGTACTATTGTATGAGTACTACAACATCAACTCTTGACCAAATCAAAAATCATTATCAATAGCCTCATAATTAGTGGTTAAACTGGTCACTCGACCATAACCAAACTGCTGCCCAGAAACTCAAGAACACCTACAGCGACACTTTTTGTCACTAAAGGGCTTTAGCGACAGACATAAATTATTTTTCTAAAAATAAATTATAAAAATTAGAAATAATTAATAAACAAATATAAAAATAGTTTTAAAAATTATATTAAATGATTATAATTAAATTCTGATGTTTTTACATAAATTTAATAATTATTTTCTTATATTTAGATATTATTAATAATTAATTTATTAATTTATTAATTAATTATAAATACTAAATAATTATGGAAAAATATTATTAATGATATAAAAATTATGATAAATGAATATAAATTATTAAAAATAATAATCAATGTTTTTGTAAAATTTTAAGTAAATATTAATTACTTATAAATAGAACTAAATGATTTAAAAATCATTTTTAAAGATAAATTTTTTTTAAATACTTAAAAATTTCTAAAAGGTATTATAAAGGATAATTAAATTTTATAAATAAAATTTAGTCCATTTATCAAAGGTATCAAAGGTATTTAACACCAAAAACTTAATTAATCTAATCCATTCATATGTAAATGATATAATTGAGTATTATTATAAATACTAACATGTTGAAATTATATATATGAACATCGTAGGCATTTATTAACGATTGAATAGAATAACTTGACTAATCTACGCTCAGACAAGTTCTCTATCCTTAAATCTCTTATAAAGCAAGTTTCTTAAACCCTGTTTATTCATTAAACAAGATTTTTATCTTGATATGCTATTGATATAATATACTACACCTACAATTGAATTAACTTTTTATTGTATAGTTATTGTTATAGCTTCAGCATAACTAAAAAAATGAATTGTTTATTGAGCATAAACTGTCGTGTTAAACCAAATTGTTTTGGTAAGACATCTTCTACTGAAGTTAGGTATTCCGTAATGGATTGAAATTTAGTCAATAATATATTAACATTTAGTGTATTTTGAGCACTAGTAGGATGATATGCATACTCCTAAGATGTTGAATGGGTTGATCCCCTATCTCATATCTGAACAAAATTTCTAAGTTTGTGTGACTGATAAAAATAAATAAAAATTCCAGAAATGATTGAAATAAATGGTAACAACTATCAGTCAAAATTTGAATTGTTATATTTCTTCAAATCCTATATTGTTATAAAATACAAAACTTTCTGAGCATGTCATAGCTCACCCTTACAAATTATTCCCTTTGCAGTTTTAGATGGTAATCCTGGAACATCTGGAGTAGATAAAGGGAAACGTCGCTACATAGATTAGATTATATTCTTGTCTGTTTGAATACCTTGTAATAAGAACTCGTTATGAGAATCATGTAGTCGAATCTTAATATTATGATATATATATATATATATATATATATATATATATATAACATCTTTTATTTCCGCAACTGTGTTTTCTTACATATATAGATGTAAAATTAGACTTCTTCAAATCCAGTTGAGATCTTTGGGAACTATTTATCTGAGTAAGGGTATTAATAGCATGGACTGTTCATGTTGTTATTAATACTCTAGATTTTAGATAGATAGTTACTATCGATACGATAGTATAAATTCGTTTGGCATAGACTATACATCTGGGTGAGGGTATTAGTAATATGGATTGTTCATGTTATTACTGATACTTTGAATTTCGGATAAATAGACTCTAGTCACAGATACAGTTCATATATCCAAGTGAGGGTATTCAAACACAGTAATAGTTCTCTTGAGAATTTACATCTGTTATGGGATACTGTGAATTTTGGATCTATGGGAATTTTACTTTGTGTAGTTAAATTCAAGAATAATATTATATCAAAAATGATTTGGACCGAAAAGAAATCATTTTTTTATCATGAATAGTACCCCGGGTGAATAGTAACCAAGTTAAATAGTACCCCATGAATAGTACTTTAGGAATAGTACCCCGTGAATAGTACTCCGGTATGAAAAAGTTAAAACTTATCAAGAATGCTCAGAATAATATTTCCATGAAAAGATACTTGATGAAGCGCAAATATCAAGGATATTCTACTAATTTTGTGGAGTATAGAAGACAAAACTTAACAAAATGAGTATAGAATTCGGAATCTAAAATGAAATAATATTACTCACATAATATAGAGTATGGAAGAAAATATTATTTCTTACGAGTATTGAACAAAAATAATATCCCTTACCTTATAAAGGAGAGTATTCCAACTGGTACAACGAGGATATTCTTGAAGAAAACTTTTACTGTTTTCTACGCTCAAAGCTTCCTAAAACTTGAAAGAAATACGCTCAATATTATAAAAGAATTATTCTCTGATTCTAGTGTGATTTTCAATTCTAAACTAAGCATCCTATTTATAGGAGAATGGAAAGGATACTATTTGAATTTTAGAATCACAGACTTCACATTATAAAAAAAAATCACGGACACCTAAATCAGATTTCATATAATCTTACTGTGCAAACAATATGCTTATTAAAATATAATATATTCTATTTTTCATAAAAAATAAAACTTATAAAATATATATATATATATATATATATATATATATATATATATATATCTTACCCTACCATTTAAGCCATCCATTACAATTTCCTCCCATGACAACCAAAATAATTCCCCCCCTCCTAAGACTTTGTTACACACGTGAGCCCCACACGTGGCCCCCACCTCTTAAAATAACTTTCTACAGCTTATTTTGAAAAATGGGTAATTGGGGATCCATAAGAAAAATTTACAATAAATATTTCATAAAAATTCCTTAAATATTTTTAACAACATTTATTCATCATTATTATAACTCACAATATTAACAACCAGATCGTTCCTAGGAAAGAGGGGGCTTTCCGATAAGAATTTCTCCCTATTGGCGCGCAATTAAGTGACCAAACCCCTTTCGTTGACATAACTTTCTAGACATTATTAATTATACAAATAATAATATGAATAATTTGTCCTCTCAATTATAGATTTAATAATATAAAATATTGTAACAATAATTTAATCAAATAACGTGAGATACTATGCAGCAATTACTGTAGCAATAATTGAATAAAACTGAGTGACTTCTCACGTAAGCATCAATAATCAATACTGTGTGCTACTATGTAACCATGCGTATTACTGTACTTTTACCACTGAGTATTTCAACAGTTTAACGGTAAAAATTTTGCCGTTATTTTTATAAAAAGATATTTTTGTCGTTTTCTCATTTCGATAATAATTCCGTTGTGGGTTCCACCAATGATTGTGTCGTCGGACGAATATTCCCTGTTAAAACGAATATTCCCTGAACAATCAAATATTTTATAACAACTTGCTTACTTTACAAAATTTGTAAATATTACCCACAAATATAACATTATATCAAATCTACACCATAATATTCAAAATATATTTCGTGAAAAATTAATCTTTATTTATGAAAGTTGGGGTCTTACAATGTGTAATTATTTGGAAGTAGTTCTATGCCTCGTTTTCACCTATATACAAAGGGTTTGACTTTTGTATAAAATTTTAATTTTAACAAGATATAGCAATAAAGTTTTGGAAAACAAGTTTTTCAAAACCTTATGCTCAATAGTAATTGAGGACTTTGATACTTCCATTTTATTATGTGTTCGGCTTGATTACTTTTTTTTTCGAGATGTGAGGCATCTTCGAGAAAATAAGATACATAGCAGTGTCAAACTCCTTGTGGGCATGATTGTCATCTAAGGATATTCAGACATCGTAGATAATTTACAAGCTGGCTGCAGCTGAAAAATATCCATCACGGGAACCGAATCTAGATTCATAGGCTGAATCTATGATCACATGATTCCTACGGTCACATGAAAGAGAAGTATGTACAAAAGCTAGAAAAAGAACTAGATTTGAGTAAATCTAAACCATTCTAGCTTCAACATTTTTAGTTTAGGCACTTTAAACTGGTTAAATTAGAAGTAGTCAGATTTAGGCAAATCTAGCCCGCAAGCTGAAAAATTAAATATCTACATTATGAAAGCAGTTAAAATAGATATTTATATAAAATCGGTATATATATATATATAAGTAGTAAAAAGGTAACTAAGTAAACTCCAGGCCAGACATGAATGTATATAAGCTGTAACCGCACCAGATATTATATTCAGGCTAAATCGAATCTGAGTTTGATGATATATATATATATATATATATATATATATATATATATATATATAAGCAATAAAAAGGCAACGAAGTAAACTCGGTGCCGTATATTAATGAATGTATATCAGAATCATGTAAATACGAGGATATTATATTCAGGCTAAATCGAATCTGAGTTTGATGATATATATACATATATATATATATATATATATATATATATTGATCGATTTCATAATCAAAACATTCGTATGTAAGTATACACGGTCAACAAGTAATAAAGTGATAAGAAAAGTATCGTTTCCATGAGGAATTATTTAATAAAAATCACAAAGTATTAGTTCTTAACCAAACTAATTTTATTTAAACAATCAATTTAAGGTTTTGAATTAAATTATTTAATTAAAATAATTCTAATTACCACTAGTTAAAAATCAGATTATGGAGATTTAAAATCACAACTTCACTTATTGTTTCATTTATATTAAAACACTTCTTATTAATTGTACTCACTATTCTAGATTGTTAATTAGGAACTTATTAGTATTTATAACCACCTTCCGATGCATCACAAACATATTAATCCAAATCCAGAGTTGATAGAATTGAATCAAACACCCTAATTAACTAATTCACTATATTCCTATATGAATTACCATTAAAAAGGATTTAAATTATAGGATCCCTATCAGATTAAATGCGGCGTAAAGGTATATCCCTTTCCTAAACACAAATCATAAATTCCAACACCATGCAGAAAACACAATCACATGCTATTATGATCAGATCTAAATCTATATTTCATCTCTCGAATCCATATAAATTATCATGGTAAATGTTAGTTAGATAATTAAACAATTATGCACAAATCATAGTAGACAATCCCTAGAATAGATCATAATAATTAATAAAGAAGCATACTAAAATAAGTTATGCAATAAGATACGTTGCAATTTTAAACAAGAAATTTAGTTCATTGTCATTGAATTAAAATCTAGAATCCACAACTGAATAAATATTAAAAGACAAGAATATAAGTAAAGTAGAGAATAAAATATGTTTTCTGCAAATTTGATGCTCCCCTCTTGCTCCTGCTCTTGATCTTCAATGATCTCCAAGTTGCTTCAATCTCCAACAATCCAATATAAACTAAAGTTTATGTTCTAATCTAATAGAGTAGTTTATCTAATCTAATCTATGTATCTCATCTTTATTTTATGTCTTACATCATGTATGTATAGGTTACATGTGACGCCCCCAAAATAGGTATACACAACACCCATTCTGAGTCGCCAAATACATGGTACAGAAACAACTACAACTTTACTATTACAACAGTAAAACTGAGAGTTTAAATATAGATATTATCTTCTAGACAATATCTATACTCAAATAAATCCTCATAACATTTATTGATACATTATTTTACAAAAATGGTGAGGACTACTAAACAACTCTCTCTAGAACCTTCATTCCATACCCCACTACTAGTACTCGCTACATTCTCGCCGCCTCGAGAAGAAAAATGGAACAACAAGAAAAAGGGTGAGCTCAACTAGCCCAATAAAGAATATTATGACTAAGATAATATACAACAAATTATCGTTAGTCTCCAACAGGAAAAATCGATAGAATACAATAGACAACAAGTTTGGATCAATATTTCAATGAAATAATAATTCATAGAAGAGTTACGTAGAGAATGAAATCTACTATAATCTATGAATTTAACAGTTCATCATCAATATTTTATCCCCGTAACATCAATCAATATTCATCTCGAATAAAATATTCATCTTTTGCACTACTGAGCCAAAGATATTCATCGATCGGTCATGTTCATCTCAACACTGTTCATCTTTGCACTAAAGGCCAAAGATATTCATCCGTCGATCATGTTCATCTCAACACATTCATCTTTGCACTAAAGGCCAAAGATATTCATCGATCGGTCGTGTTCATTTAAACACTGTTCATCTTTGCACTCACTGGCCAAAGATATTCTTCAGAAATCATTCATCTTTGCACTCTGGGCCAAAGATATTCAATAATATCATCATTTAAGGCGAGGATGATGAAAAATATTTTTAAAGAGCGAATCCGATTGAAACAAAATGACAAGGATTAAGGATTAAGGATTAGTACTTTGTTTTATCCATGTCCAACAATACCCCAAAAATAATCACGGTGGTGTAAAATTCAAGAATGATCAAAACATGGATACAATCAAAGCTAGTATCCAAAATAGATATTTTAGACGAAAAGAAAAATTTTCATTTTTGGTGAATAGTCTTATTCGTGAATAATAGTCAGTATCGTGAATAGTCTTAGTATCGTGAATAGTAACTCAAACACCAAAAGATAGAAATTCCACAAAAACATCTTCACGCTTCATGAATAGTACTCGTGAATAGTAACTCGTGAATAGTAACTCATGAATAGTAAACTCGTGAATAGTAACTCATGAATAGTAACCCAGAGCATGAAAAAGTTCCAAATTTGATAAAACTTCAGATCAACATTTCAACATAATGATATTGAAGAAATAATATCATTCTGAAAAAAATAATATCCCTTACCTCAAAGAATCAAGATTGCCGGAAGGAAAGGTCGGAAGTGATCTTTGAATGAAACTTGTCTTTGACAAAGAACTCTCAAAGTATCTAAATACTCACAAAATACGCTCAATAATATAGAGAAAGAGAGAAAGCTTATGTTTTTGGTGTGATTTTCAATTCTAACTTAGTCCTCTATTTATAGGAAAATGTTAGCCGTAGAAAGCGAGACTTGACTGCTACACGATGGCTTTTTACTCGCTACTATTGCCACCACCACATTTGAAATAAAATTCAGCACATTTTTCACCAACCACAAGTGGGGCCCACTCAATTCTAGAATTTTCCACCAAAATCAATTATAACCTTAATTTCCGAATCGGTCACCTCTTAAAATTCATAACAAATCCTTCGTTCATTTTAACGGTTCAAAATTTGTGGACATATACTCAACTTATATATGTATAACATATCCAAAAATTACAACGATCCAACGGTCGGATTAAATATTATAACTCACACAATGAAGTTTGTAATAACACCGATTTGATCTTTTAATACCTCAATCAGACAAAATACAAACAAAACATCTCAAAGATTAATTCCTTCATTAATAACCACATAAATAAATCCATCATTTATATTCATATAAAATAAATATTTCCTTATCATATGAATCAATAATTAATTATTCACAAATAATATTACGAGAATCACATTTATAATGACAACCAGTGTTCCCAGGAAGAGGGGCTTTCAATAAGGATCTCTCCTCATTTGCGCGCAATTAGGTGACCAAACCTCTCCTTAGACGAACTTTCTAGACATTGCCAATAATGTTATCTAATAATATTATTCAAATAATATGAATTATTGATCGATAATGGGAAATCTTGTGCGGTGACAATTATTGAAACAACAATAATATAAAATACCAACGTGTGACAATTATTGAATCAATAAAATAAAATATTTGAGCAATAATTACATCGTAACAATTATTGAGTAGTGCCTTCTTACGTAAGAATCAATAATTGGTGCAATACCGTACCTCTTTGTTCAACAACGCGTATTAGTGTATTTTAACCACCGGGTATTCCAACAGTCTTAACGGTAACAACTACGCCGTTATTTTTAACCAACTTATATTTGTCGTTTTCTTCATCCAATCGCTTTTAGTTATGGGGCCCCACACATGGGTTGGCTTGGTCGCATACGAATATTCCCGACGATGCTGAATATTCCACGACCAAACGAATATTCCCCGACAACAATGAATATTTTATCACCACTTGCTTATTTAAAATATTTGCACATTTTACCCATAACTAACCACATTAATCAAATCCACCCTTACTATTTCAAAATAATAAATAAAGGAAATTCCTTTTATTTAAAAATTTGGGGTCTTACAACCTCCCTCCTTATGAAATTTTGTCCTCGAAATTGACGACGTGCACTGTGTGTTTCAAAAGGTGAGAATACCTCGCTTTTATTTCCGTTTCCAATTCCCAGGTCATTTCCTCTATAGCATGATTCCTCCACAAACTTTAACTTGTGGTATGACCTTTGCGCTTAGGACATGCTCCTTCCTATCCAAAATCTTGGCGGTACCTCCTCATACGTTAAGTCTTGGCTATCTCGTCCGGGTTCTAACTTCAATGACGTGGTTGGTCGTAACATCGATACATGAAAAGCGTTATGAAACGCGCGTCATACTTGGCGGTAAAAGCGAGTCTATAGGCCGCGGTTCCTATTCGATCGAGAATTTCAACTGGATTAATAAATCGAAGGTTTGAGCTTTCCTCACCTCACCGATTCTCTCGCTTTTGAAATAACAACTTCTTGCACCTCTTTCTTCAAATTCATCAGCTCCGGTGTGTAGCTTGAACAGCTTTAACTTTATCGATTAAAGTCGATTATACTCGTATATCATCACGTACTCGTATATCATCACGTGGGTACCTAGAGTTTTCATCTCCATATCTATTATTTGTATATTATACGAAATGAGTCTTTGATAATATCGTACTCGTACTTGTATACGATCTTCTACTCAACACGTCAGCTACCACGTTCGCTTTTCCAGGATGGCATGGTCAGAACATATGCTGAAATGAGTCTCCTCTTGAGTTCTTCGAAGCTCTTACCACATTCCTTGCTCCATTTGAATTTTGTATCTCTATGAGTCATTTCGTTAATGGAATAGCGATTCGAGAATATCCTTCAACGAATCTCGATAATAACCAACTAAGCCTGAAAGCTACGTATTTCGATTCTGAGGCTTAGGTTGTTCTCAATTGTGACTCATATCCCAACCTTGGATAGCACGTTACAATGACACCTATCGGTTTACTATCGCATGCACTAATATGGTGTCCCTTACGAGATCGGCAGGTGAATTCCACAAAGGAAGTCACCGGATAAAGGCTCGGTACCAAATTCTATAGTTGAATTTTTAACTCACGAAGTTCAATAGGAGCCATTCGATATGAGATTTTAGAAATGAGTTTTGTACCGGGTTCAAAGTCGATACAAAATTTACTATCAGGCTTTGTGAGTAAGCCAAGAAATTCTTCAGGAAATACATTAGGAAAAATCAATAACAACAGGAATATTATTCAAATCTGACGTGTCTTTATTCAAATCCATAACATGGACTAAGAAAACTTGACATCCGTAATAAACGAATGACTTCATGGATTGATATGAAAATGTTTGACTACAATGGTTTGATTACTTGAATTTGAATAACAGGTTGCTTAGGAATATGAAAACTAACAACCTTACGAAAGTAATCAATTTGGCATGATGAGTAGTTAACCTTAAAATCACATCAAAAGCAAATATCTCTATAGAAATAAGGTTAGCAGGTAATGTGATAGTGCCAACCTGAATCAAGCAAGATTTCTAAACAACGGATGTAATAAAAGTTTCTCCTAACGGATTCTCCATAAATAGGTCAAAGTCTAATTTCTCGTAGTCGAGTTCAAGCGTTGGCGCAAGCAAAGAGATAAAAGAATGGGTAGAGGCAAGGTATCTAGTAAAGTATAAACTTCGCAAGAATTTATAATTAACTAACCCGTGATAACCGTTCGGGTTCCTCGCATTTTGACCGGTCACGACAAACGCTCTTCCGAAATCGTTGACTTTGACTTTTCGGGACATCCTTTTGAGTCACCATTCATTGGAATTTGGGTTTCGATATCGTACAATCTCGGCGATATGTCCTTCTTTTCCACAATTATAGCATACCTTAAAGCTGTTAGGGCGGTTTGGGCAATGATATGTCCCTCTTTCCGCATTTGTAACATACGTAGATGGTCTTTCTCCTCCTTGGAACCCGGTTACTCTGCGTGACGGCGTCTTCACATGGTCGTTGTTGAATCTCCTCTTTTAAAATCTCCTCCCGACTCGCTTCTTCTATTTTCATGGCCATGATTACCACCAGAGTGGTTACCGCCTTTGTCAGTATTCTTCTTTCTCCGTGGTTATCGTTATTACGATGATTGCTATCTTGAGTATGATCCGGTTATGTTCCCTCGGTTGAAGCGTACTCGTTATCTCGCTCTAACAACTGAGCCCACATTGACAACATCCGAAATAGAGAAAATTTATGAGAAATGAGATCTCGACGTATCACGGGTTTCAAACCTCTCGAAACATCCGCGTCATCGTTTCTCATTCTCCACCAAATGAGGTGAAACTGGATAACTCATGAACCGCCTCGTGATTGGGACACCGTCATGTTATTCTGCTCTAGTCTAATAAACTCCACTTCCTTCATACGACGAATACTTTCGTGGAAGTACTTGTCATTGAACTATTTCAAACGTCTCCCATGGCATGCTTTGAGTGCAAAACTAGATGGAGTACGTTTCTGATTCCACCAAGATGTCCGCCTCGCCACGGAACATAAAGGTGGCGAATGGAACCTTCTGTTTCTCCGTGCATCCCAAGACATCGAATATCTTGGTAATTTGCTTGACCCATGTTTTCCGCCATAATCGGATCGGCTTTCCTTAAATTCGTGGTCCCAACTCTTTGAATCGTTGGTTTGTGACCACCGTGAATTGCTATCATTTCCTCCTATATTTTGAACACGAGTCTCCTCGTGCGATTTTGCATGAAGCGCAAAACTTCTAAACATTCCTCGTTCATCATCGCTTTCGGTGGTGTTGTTCACGGGAGGAACATTGCCCACTGTTGCCACGTTCTCCTCGTTGGTGAGTACAGGGCATCTCCACGGTCTCATTTACTCCATCATTAATATTCTCGATCGACATTCTCAAACATTGTCATAAAATAAGGGTTAATTAAGGAAATCAATATATCACATAATATCCCTATATCTTGACCAACTAACAAATAAGCTTAGGTAGGACACACTAGCGAAGGATTTACTCGTCTCTCCCTCCTAGTTCTATTCCCCGATCTCCGCCAGAGATCATATCCCTAAGCTCGATATTAAGCGTGGCGCCCCAAAATAGGTATACACAACACCCATTCGAGTGCCAAATACATGGTACGAAACAACTACAACTTTACTATTACAACAGTAAAACTGAGAGTTTAAATACAGATATTATCTTCTAGACAATATCTATACTCAAATAAATCCTCATCACATTTATTGATACATTATTTTACAAAAATGGTGAGGACTACTAAACAACTCTCTCTAGAACCTTCATTCCATACCCCACTAGTACTCGCTACATTCTCGCCTCACGAGAAGAAAAATGGAACAACAAGAAAAAGGGTGAGCTCAACTAGCCCGGTAGAAGAATATTATGACTAAGATAATATACAACAAATTATCGTTAGTCTCCAACGAGGAAAAATCGATAGAATACAATAGACAACAAGTTTTGGATCAATATTCGCAATGAAATAATAATTCATAGAAGAGTTACGTAGAGAATGAAATCTACTATAATCTATGAATTTAACGGTTCATCATCAATATTTTATCCTGTAACATCAATCAATATTCATCTCAAATAAAATATTCATCTTTGCACTACTGAGCCAAAGATATTCATCGATCGGTCATGTTCATCTCTCTTTTGTTCATCTTTGCACTAAAGGCCAAAGATATTCATCCGTCGATCATGTTCATCTCAACACTGTTCATCTTTGCACTAAAGGCCAAAGATATTCATCGATCGGTCATATTCATTTAAACACTGTTCATCTTTGCACTACTGCCAAAGAAGATATTCTTCAGAAATCATTCATCTTTGCACTACTGCCAAAGATATTCAATAATATCATCATTTAAGATTGAGGATGATGAAAAATATTTTTAAAGAAGCGAATCCGGTGAAACAAAATGACAAGGATTAAGGATTAAGGATTAAGTACTTTGTTTTATCCATGTCCAACAATACCCAAAAATAATCACGGTGGTGTAAAATTCAAGAATGATCAAAACATGGATACAATCAAAGCTAGTATCCAAAATAGATATTTTAGATTTAAAAGAAAAATTTTCATTTTTTAAATTGAATAGTGTAAATGATTCGTGAATAGTGTCAGATATCGTGAATAGTGCAGTATCGTGAATAGTAACTCACACCAAAAGATAGAAATTCCACAAAACATCTTCACGCTTCATGAATAGTACTCGTGAATAGTAACTCGTGAATAGTAACTCATGAATAGTAACTCGTGAATAGTAACTCATGAATAGTAACCCCGAGCATGAAAAAGTTCCAAATTTGATAAAAACTTCAGATCAACATTTCAACATAATGATATTGAAGAAATAATATCATTACGAAAAAAAATAATATCCCTTACCTCAAAGAATCAAGACTGCCGGAAGGAAAGGGCTCAAGTGATCTTTGAATGAAACTTATCTTGAGCAAAGAACTCTCAAAGTATCTAAATACTCACAAAATACGCTCAATAATATATAGAGAAGAGAGAAAGCTTATGTTTACGGTGTGATTTTCAATTCTAACTTAGTCCTCTATTTATAGGAAAATGTTAGCCCGCCAAGGCGGACTTGACACCGCTACACGATGGCTTTACACCGCTACTATTGCCACCCACCACATTTGAAATAAAATTCAGCACATTTTTCACCAACCACAAGTGGGGCCCACTCAATTCTAGAATTTTCCACCAAAATCAATTATAACCTTAATTTCCGAATTAGTCACCTCTTAAAATTCATAACAAATCCTTCGTTCATTTTTAACGGTTCAAAATTTGTGGACATATACTCAACTTATATATGTATAACATATCCAAAAATTACAACGATCCAGCGGTCGGATTAAATATTATAACTCACACAATGAAGTCAGTAATAACACCGATTTGATCTTTTAATACCTCCAATCCAAACAAAATACAAACAAAACATCTCAAACATTAATTCCTTCATTAATAACCACATAAATAAATCCATCATTTATATTCATATAAAATAAATATTTCCTTATCATATGAATCAATAATTAATTATTCACAAATAATATTCTGAGAATCACATTTATGACAACCAGTTGTTCCCAGAAAGAGGGGCTTTCCAATAAGGATCTCTCCTTATGGTAGCGCAATTAGGTGACCAAACCTCTCCTTAGACGAGAACTTTCTAGACATTGCCAATAATGTTATCTAATAATATTATTCAAATAATATGAATTATTGATCCGATAATGGGAAATCATGCGATGACAATTATTGAAACAACAATAATATAAAATACCAACGCAGCAATTATTGAATCAATAAAATAAAATCTTTGAACAAGTAATTCTTTGTAACAATTATTGAGTGAGTAGTGCCTTCTTACGTAAGAATCAATAATTGGTGCAATACCGGTACTTCTTGTTCAACAACGCGTATTAGTGTGTTTTAACCATACGGGTATTCCAGCGAGTCTTACTTGGTAACAACTTCGTAGTTATTTTAACCAACTTATATTTGTCGTTTTCTTCATCCAATCGCTTTTCGTTATGGGGCCCACACATGGTGCTGCTTGCAAGTAAATACGAATATTCTGACGATCTGAATATTCCACGACCAAACGAATATTCCCCGACAACAATGAATATTTTATCACCACTTGCTTATTTAAAATATTTGCGCATTTTACCCATAACTAACCACATTAATCAAATCCACCCTTACTATTTCAAAATAATAAATAAAGGAAATTCCTTTTTATTTAAAAAATTTCGGGGTCTTACATTACAAGTCCAATTTTTTGCTTAGGAACAAGTCCAATCCAATTTGGAGTCAAAAAAAGTGTCAAAATTCGCCCCAAAATGAGTCCAAACTTAACCAGGCCCTTCCCAGCGCTCGGTATTCATCAAATCTTCGCACCATCGCCTCCCAAGCACCCGATATTTGGGAATAGGCTTGAAATGGGCGCCCCCGCGCTGGCCTCTTTTTCAGAAATTTTTGGCCATAACTTCTTCGTCTGAACTCAGATTGTCCAGAGAAATGTTGAACTCAAACGCAATCAATTCATGGGTATAAAACTCACTCATCAAATACCCTAAACTTAAACATTTTCTTGTCCTCAAGCAAAAACATAATTTAGAAAAATTCATCCTCTAGCAATGATCCACCCTAACAATGAATCAATATGAATTTGCACAATGGCCTTAAAGGTTACAACAAATGTTAACCCGCATAAAATTTCAAAACAATGTCATGTCTAAAATTTCAAAAACTTTTTTTAGCTTCACATCTACTCATGATCCTTTAAGTGCATGTGTGCATCCAGATGTTTAAACTAGTCACGATTTAGCTGAGATCAACCAACACTCATAAAATATTTTCGAAACAACTCTCAAAACATCTTATCACATCAATCACCATTAAAATAGACAAAGCAAAATGTTTTTTTCTTGAGGATCAACTGGATATTCAACTTTTAAGCACATATGAACCCTTCCCAAGTATTTTAAACATACATATTTTTTTTTCTATATTTAGTGAGTGTATTTTACGCTCCATCTCACTTTTCACTTTTCATGAACGAGTGTGTTTTATGCTCCATCTCAATTTCCACGTTTCATTGAACGAGTGCATTTTACGCTCCATCTCGTGCCTGTGTTTATGGGGAGTGCATTTTACGCTCCATCTCGGCCCATGACATGCTTCAATTATTCAACTTGGGAAGGTTCCAATATTTTTTTTTCAAAAATACCCCAAGATTTCCCCCAAACTTATGTGAGTGCCTAATTTTCACTTCGAATGATGCTCAAATAAGATTTCTCAAGTTGCAATGGTATCTTTCATAAGCATTTAGCCAAAAAAATGTCAATCCCAACTGGCTAAAAAAATGGATGTGTAAAATTTTTCAAAAATTTCACAAGTACTGTGAAAACCAACTAATGAATTAAAATATAGACTAAGCATGCTCAACAATTCTCCAAGAGTTAACAATATCAACCACCTACTTATCATTAGCCAAAATCAAATTCCGTCAAAATATTGCCCAAGTAAATACTAAACATGATAAATACCCCCAAACTTAAAACAGACATTGTCCTCAATGGCTAAGATAGGAAAAATTAAAAGAGAGGAATTCCATGATATATAGCAATTTATCTCCTTGTCGGCGAAGTCTAAAGAATAGGTTAAGCACATTGAAATGAATCGGGCACCACACTTGAGTTGGACTTAACTAACATGTGAACACAAAAGAAGGAAGCTTATTAAATCCTAAAAAAATGAAAAAAATCTATCAACTAATATGAAACCTAATAAAAACTAAATATAAAAATTAAACTTAGGTTGCCTCGCAATAAGCGCTTGTTTTATAGTCACAGCCTGACTTCTTCGATTCTCTATCCAATTCCCCTATGAAAATTAAAGAACCCTCCATCCATAAGAAGCAATGTCTCTTTTGGGAGGTTCCCATTAGTAATGGCCATTAAATCTAAGTCACCTAGCATTATCTTTTCAGATAGGATCCCTATTAAGTGTGACAAACCAGTAGGTGCTTTCCCCATTATTTTTGTGATCAAATTATGGCATGGAAGCTTGTCAAACACAACATGGACTTCTTCTATCTTCCCTTTCTCATCACACCATGGCTCTAAAGTTGTCCTAGCTCTCATATCACATATAGCCTTGCCTATGACATGACTACATATTGTACACGGTCTTGAAAAACTGCCCAGATCCTTGAACTTTGGTGGAGAAGGTACACGGGACACTATCAAAATCAGCTCATCTTCGTTGGTACTCAAAGTTAGATCTTCGCCGATCTCCTTTTCTTGGTCCCCAAGTGTCTCCTCTCTTTCAACATCTATATCATTTGGCACATCTGGTTATAGATTTGGTTTGGGCTCATCATCAGTCTCAGAATCCATGTCCTAGGGCCAAGTGTATTGAGGACAAATGTTTGAGGCATTGATTAGTTGTTCCATTTGGTTCACAAAATTTTGACTCAATATCTCTTGATTAATCCTCCTCTCCTCACTTGAAGCTATGAACTTGGAAAAAATTTCCTCCAAATTTGAATGTTCCTCCTGTTGTAGTGGAGGTGGACACGAGAAATCCGATGGGTATGTTGGACTTGGAACATAAAATTGATCTTGATGATTATGGCTCCATGAAAAATCTGGGTGATACCCCCAATCCTGATAATAGTTGTTGGGATAGACATAATTGTCGGGGTAATCACCACCATACAGTACCGGCTCGAAAGTGGTGGTGCATTGATGACTCGGATGATTTCTAGCACAATAATCACAAGTAAATGCCACACTTTTACGACGTTGTGCTGCAAAAGCATCTAACCCCCTCGAAAGTGTCTTAATCTGTGCTGACAATGCAGAAAGTGTCGTGAGTCCATCAATCTCCGCTCCCTTTGGCTGAGTCATTCTCGTATACAACCATTGATAATTAAATTCCGCCATGGTACCTTAAAAGAAAGAAAAATAATAGAAAGAGAATTAAATAAGAGAAGAATAAATATTTGCAAATAAAACTAATTTGATAAAAATTAATATTAGCAAATATTATTAAATTAATTCCCTGACAACGACGCCAAAAACTTGTTTATCGATTTCGCAATAAAAACATTCGTAATAAAGTGATAAGAAAAGTATCGTTTCCACGAGGAATTATTTAATAAAAATCACCAAGTATTAGTTCTTAACCAAACTAATTTTATTTAAATAATCAATTTAGGGTTTTGAATTAAATTATTTAATTAAACTAATTCTAATTACCACTAGTTAAAAATCAAATTATGGAGATTTAAAATCACAACTTCACTTATTGTTTAACTTATAATAAAACACTTCTTATTAATTATGCTCACTATTCTAGATTGTTAATCAGGAACTTATTAGTATTTATAACCACCTTCCGATGCATCACAAACATATTAATCCAAATCCACAGTTGATAGAATTGAATCAAACACCCTAATTAAGTAATTCACTGTATTCCTATGTGAATTTCATGCGGCGTAAAGGTATATCCTATTTGAATTGAATCAAATTACATGCGGCGTAAAGGTATATCCCTATCCTAAACACAAATCATGAATTCCAACACCATGCAGAAAACACAATCACATGCTATTATGATCAGATCTAAATCTATATTTCATCTCTCGAATCCATATAAATTATCATGGTAAATGTTAGCTAGACAATTAAACAATTATGCACAAATCATAGTAGACAATCCCTAGAATAGATCATAATAATTATTAAGGAAGCATACTAAAATAAGTTATGCAATAAGATCCGTTGCAATTTTAAACAAGAAATTTAGTTCATTGTCATTGAATTAAAATCTAGAATCCACAACTGAATAAATATTAAAAGACAAGAATAGAAGTAGAGTAGAGAATAAAATATGTTTTCTGCAAATCTGATGCTCCCCTCTTGTTTATGCTCTTGATCTTCAATGATCTCCAAGTTGCTTCAATCTCTAACAATCCAATATAAACTAGGGTTTATGTTCTAATCTAAAGGAGTGTTTTATCTAATCTAATCTATGTATCTCATCTTTATTTTATACCTTACATCATGTATTTATAGGTTACAAACCCAATTATTAGTTTAGGAACAAACCCAATCCAATTTGGAGTCAAAAAAGTGTCAAAATTTACCCCAAAACGAGTCCAAGCTTGACCAAGTGTTGGTCGATTTCGCAATCAATGAATACGTGCAAGTATACACGGTCAACAAGTAATAAAGTGATAAGAAAAGTATAGTTCCTACGAGGAATTATTTAATATAAATTACCAATTACTAACTCTTAACCAAATCAATTTTATTTAAAAAATCGCAAATTGTGATTAATATAATTAATTCAAATAAATAAAGATTAAGACTCAAATAAATAAAGATTAAGACTCAACGAATGAATTCAGATAAATAAAGATTAAGACTTCAGTATCCCCAATTATGAACTATAAATTAATTATCCAATTATCCCAATTATTATGCCTACTGAATTGTTAACAGGAATTCTCAAATGTCAAAAGTCCTTTGCTAAATGATCAATTGACTTCTATTTAATCCAGATTAATCTTGTTATATTCCTATGCAAAACAATTGAATTAAACTCCTTCAATTCCAATTCCTTATGTGTTGCATGCGGTGAACAGATATTTCCATTCAATTCACGAACCTAATTATCCGCCATACAAATAACTAAGTCACATGTTATCATGCCCAGTTCTAACCCTAGAATTCCTCTTTCAATTCCTTCTAAAGTAACAAGGTAATTACTGATCAGATAATTAATCAATAGGCTCAAGACAAGATATATAATTCCATGTGACACAAATAATTGGAATACATTGAATAACTAATTTATAGACATAAAAGGTTCAATTGAAATCTTAATAATAGAGTTAGTTCATAATTTATGAATTAAAACCAAGAATCCACAACTGAATAAATATTAAAAGATAAAAGTATGATAAGAGAAGAGAATAGAATTTGTTGTCAGCAAATCTGATGCTCCCGTCTTGCTCTTGCTCTTGATCTTCAGTGTTCTTCAATTTGCTTCAATCTCCAATGGCTAATTAAGAACTAGGGTTTATATTATAATCTAATGGAGTGTTTTATCTAGTCTAATCTATGTAATCTCCCTTTATTTTATGCCTTACATCATGTATTTATAGGTTACAAGTCCAACTTTTAGCTTAGGAACAAACCCAACCCAATTTGGAGTCAGAAAAGTGTCAAAATTCGCTCCAAAATGCGTCCAAGCCTAACCAGTCCCTTCCCCAACACCCCAGCGCTGGGCACGGCACTACAACACTGCTCCCCAGTGCCCCAGTGCTGAGCATAGGCTTAAAATGGGCGCCTCGGCGCTGAGGCCTTTTTTGGAAATTTTCTACTCCGAAGTCCTTTGGGAAAATGGCCATAACTTCTTCGTCTGAACTCCAATTTCGATTATTTATGATGTTCCGGAAAGAGGAGACGTAGATCTACAACTTTCATTCTTTAGGTTTTTCGAAATAAGGTCTAGAGAAATACTCAAATTGGCTCTGAAGTGGCTGTTGTGTAAATGGCAAGCCGAAAACGCGAATCTAGCCACCCCGAACGTCGATCCAAGTAACTTTTATTCCAATTCCTATAAAACAACATAAAACATGCATGAATAGACACAAACACTTAAAATCAACCAAAAGATTAAGCCTAGACGCACTCAATTATGAGTATAAAACTCACTCATCAAATAACCCCAAACATAAACATTTGCTTGTCCTCAAGAAAAAACACAAAAGAACTAAAAATAAACGGACTAACTCAACTACATGAATGCATATGCATGATCTATTTCCTAATATACCTACGAATCCAGTAATAAATCAGTATGATATATAGCAACATGCCTCAAAGATATCAATGATACTCAAATAATATATCCAATCAAGTCAAAATCCATAACTCTAACCAATTAGACAATCCAAACCAGTCATCATCCATGTTGTTTGTGTGTGCTTGTTAACCATTCTAACCAACCACAATTCAAGATAATTGTGACAACCCGAGAAATTAGATAATTTATTAAAATCTTAAATGATTGATTTAAGGTCAAATAATAGACCTAGACAGAAAATAAGTGTATGCGTTTGGTGTTATTGGGAAGGAATTTTGAGGATTTCAAAATTCTGTGAAGGATTTAGGTGAATTATTCAGGATTAAGGATTTATGTGAATATGTTTTGTGTTTATGGTTATGTATGTGTTAAAAATGTGGTTACGGGTCAAGGGTTGACCAGATATATTTTATCAATGTCAAACCCTAAGTATATATTAAGAACGTCAACGTTCAGTTAGGAAACCTTAACGTCTGATAAGAAACCCTAGAAATCGGTTCTGGAAACCCTAATTTCATTTTCGGGAGTCTGAAACCCTAATTCGATATTTGAAAACCCTAGATTTGGGAATGCAGATGCAGGTATAGGGTTAAACATCATTAATTATAATTTAATTAGGGAAAACCCTAATGAATTACCTGAAACCCTAATTTAGTATTAGAAAACCCTAATACCAGATCTGAAAATCCTAATTTCAGATTTTGAATATTTGGAACCCTAATCTGGGAATTTAAAGGATAATTATAATGCTCAAGTACTTTTGATTATAAGCTTAATTAATTAACAAACCCTAATTTCAAATTTTAAACCCTAATTGTTCAGTCAGAAACCCTAATGCTCAATTGTGGGTTTAATTGCTAAATTAGTAATCTTAATTGAGAAATATTAATCCTAATTTGCTTAAGTCCTAATGTGATTAGGAAATTATAATATAATTAGGAAGCCCTAATTATAATTTAGAAATCATGATTTTCTATTTTAAAATCCAATTAGAAAATCTTAGAATTTTAATTTGCTAAAATCTTTAGGGTTGAAATGTAAACCCTAAGGGTTAAACCCTAAACCCTAAAAGTTAAACCCTAAACCCTAAGGGTTTGGACAATTGACAAATATGTCATTAAAATAAAAATTAAAATGACCAAAATAATCTTATTGCATTATTTGGACATAACTTGCAAAATTTGCCAAATCAATAGTTGGTAACCAACTCTATTGACTATTGTGACATTAAAATATCAGCAATTATTCTCCATTTGACAGCCAACCTCAGCCATTCATGAATCAAAGCATTATATATAGATTAATGAGAGAGAAAATCAAGAAAAAAACCTCATTTGTTCCCCAAACTTCATCCAACATCTTCTCTTTCATTAACCCACGAAATACTAAAGTAATTTAGTCCCTAGCATGATCTTTATCAAGCCAAGAACAAACATCAAGGATCAGAATCATGATCAAAGCTCAAAGAAGGTCTTTGGATAAAGCGATATAAATTATGTAGCGGTAATCAACGGTTCAGGTAAATTTTTACTTAACTCTACTAAGAGTTATTTTATTCAGATATGCTTATGGTTAATCATTACTGATTGCCATGTTGAATTGTACTCTGTACATATTGCATGTATAAGTCAGGTATGAAAGGCTGATCACTTTCATTACTAGTTGATCCAGATATAAATTTTCATGTTTAATACTTGTTCAGTCAAAAGTTTGTTCGTGTTAGTTCTCAATTATATTGATGAATTATAGCCAGCTTATTATTCAGACTCTTCAATCATGATATATCTTTAAATTGTGTTTAAACTTGCTGGGCAACTTTCATGCTCACCCTTGCTATATCATGATAAACATTGCAGATAAGGCGGATGCGTTCGGATACAGGAAAAAGGATAATGCCAAGTTCAGCTTGGGATAAAATGTGTGGCTAGTTTGTAATAGTATAGTTGGATAATAATGTTATGTGTTAGATAGTTTATGAATTGTGTATATGTTAAGGTTACTCGATTTTGGGGAATATTGTTTAAATTGTATTGTATAAACAATTTTTGTTTATATCTTCCGCAACAGTTATAGAATTAGTGAACCGAATCCGCGGTGATTTGGGACCCGGATTTGGGGCTACTACAATAATCACATAACAAACTTCTTAGAAGGAAAATTTCAGTTCCAATTTAATTACTTTTGTGAACCTGACAACTTAGGTTAAAACTAAGCAATTACCAAGTCTTAGGGTAAATACAAGATTTATTTATACTTTTATTCAACCACGAGGACATTTTTGCTCTTTCTCGTGTTTTATTCATTTTTTTATTTTTCTCATGGTTGTGCAATATCTTATTTCCTTAGGCTTTTCAGTGCTACCTTAACGAGCTTTCGACCAACGACTCCCAAGCCATTAAGACCTTAGGGCGCTAGGTGTAAAGCAATCCCCTCGGGCTTTCTAACTCAAGTAACAAAGGCCACAAAACTAGACAAGCATGCCACGATGTTTATTCTTTTTTTTCCTTTTTCTGGATTTTTTATTCTTTTATTTTCTTTTCATCATTTCTTTTTTTCTTTTTTTTTCTTTTTGTAATATATATATCCCATAGATTCCCCCAAACTCAAGCTTTTACGTCATTCCAACCTTTACCGCCAGTTCACTAATTTCCTTAAATTTTAACCAAGATTTTCCCTCAGAAATAAATTATGAAACCCTTGAACCAAGTGGATTAAAACAGTTAAACCTTAAAGTGCTAACAAGTTACATAATTTAAGATTAGGCTCAGATTATCATCATGATTAAAATTAGAACGCATCATCAATTATCAACACTGTTCAAGTTAACATGCAAAACCAATCTTATCATAGGTCGAGCTAAGACCACACCAACCTATCACACAGATTCATGCAAAAAAAAAACACATACTACTGCAACGCATATATGAATATGCAAATAACTACCATGTATTATATGCAACCTAAAAAAAAATACAATGCTAACACATAAAAAAATGAACTACCATGCAGATAACTAACTATATGCAATACGACACTAAAGTGCCCCCAAACTTAAACTAGACATTGTCCTCAATGGCTGAAATATTAAAAAGTAAAGCTGAGGACTTCCCTGAAAATATAGCAATCTTTCTCCTTGTCCACTAAGTTTGGAGAATAGGCTAAGCACATGAAATAAATTGGGCACCACACTTGAATTTGACTTGAATAACCTATAAACCATGATAGAAATTTTTTTATTAAATTCTAAATAAATGAAAATTCAAAATTACTAATATAAAACCTAATAAAAACTAAAAATTAAACTTGGGTTGCCTCCCAATAAGCGCTTGTTTTATAGTCTCAGCCTGACTTCTTCAATTCTCTATCCAATTCCCCTTCGACAATTGAGGAATCCTCCATCCATCAGTAGCAATGTCTCTTTTGGGAGGTTCCCATTAGTAAAAGCCCTTGAATTAAAGTCACCTAGCATGCTCTTTGTAGATAGGTTCCCTATTAAGAATGTCCAACAACTAGGTGTTTTCTCCATTATGTCTATGATCAGATTGGGGCATTGAAGCTTATCAAACACAACAGGTTCCTCTTCTATCTTCCCTTTCTCGTCCCACCATGATTTTAAAGTTTTGCTAGCTCTCATGTCACAAATAGCTTTACCGACGACATGACTACCAATTGGGCATGGTTTAGCAAAACTGCTCGGATTCTTGAACTTTGGTGGAGAAGGTACATGGGACACTATCAAAATTGGCCCATCTTTGTTGGTACTCAAAGTTAGATCTTCTTCGATCTCCTTTTCTTGGTCCCCAAGTCTTTCCTCTCTTTCAACATCTATATCATTTGGCACATCCACAGTTCTGATTTGGTTAAGGGCTCATTATCGGGTCCTCGGCATCCATGTCATAGAGCCAAGTGTATTGAGGACAAATGTTTGAGGCATTGGTTAGTTGTTCCATTTGGTTTGTCAAATTTTGACTTAATATCTCTTGATTAATCCTCCTCTCCTCACATGAAGCTAGGTACTTAGACAAAGTTTCCTCCAAATTTGAATGTTCTTCCTGTTGTAGTGGAGGTGGACACGAGAAATCCGGTGGGTATGTTAGACTTGGAACATAAAATTAATCTTGATGAGTATGGCTACATGAAAAATCCGAGTGATACCCCCAATCCTGATAATAGTTGTTAGGATAGACATAATTATTGGCGTAATCACCACCATCTTGTCTGGGCTCAAAAGCGATGGCGATTCGATGACTCATATAATTTCCAGCACAATAATCACAAGTAACCGCCACACTTTGACGACGTTGAGCTTCGAAAGCGTCTAACCTCCTCGAAAGTGTCTCAATCTGTGCTGACAATGCAGAAAGTGTCGCGAGTCTGTCAATCTCCACTCCCCTTGACTGAGTCATTTTTGCAATCCTTCGACTCTGTTGGGCTGCGATAACCTCCAACGTCTTCGAATTTGCCTCAATTTGTATTGGCTCTACAGAAAATGCATTAAGTCTATCAATCCCTATTTCCCTTGGTTGAGTCATGTTCGTGTGTGGCCATTGGTACGCAAAGTCATCCATGGTACCTGAAAAGAGAGAAATATAGGAAGAGAATTAAAAATAAAAATAAAAAATATTTAAATTAAGACTAATTTGATTGAAATTAATATTGGTAAAAAAATATTAAACTAATTCCCCGGCAACGGCGCCAAAAACTTGTTGGTCAATTTTGCAATCAATGAATATGTGCAAGTATACATGGTCAACAAGTAATAAAGTGATAAGAAAAGTATTGTTCTCACGAGAAATTATTTAATAAAAATTACCAATTACTAACTCTTAACCAAATCAATTTTATTTAAACAATCGGAAATTGTGATTAAGACAATTAATTCAAATAAATAAAGATTAAGACTCAACGAATGAATTCAGATAAATAAAGATTAAGACTTCAATATCTCCAATTATGAACTATAAATCAATCATCCAATTATCCCAATTATTATGCCTACTGAATTGTTAACATGAATTCTCAAATGTCAAAAGTCCTTTTCCTAGTGATTAATTGACTTCTATTTAATCTAGATGAATCTTGCTATATTCCTATGCAAAATAATTGAATTAAACTCCTTCAATTCCAATTCCTTATGTGTTACATGCGGTGAACATATATTTCCATTCAATTCACGAACCTAATTATCCGCCATGTAAATAACTAAGTCACATGTTTTCATGCCCAGTTCTAACCCTAGAATTCCTCTTTCAATTCCTTCTAAAGTAACAAGGTAATTAATGATCAGATAAGTAATCAATAGGCTCAAGACAAGATAAACAATTCAATTTGACACAAATAATTGGAGTACATTGAATAACTAATTTATAGACATAAAAGGTTCAATTGAAATCTTAATAAAAGAGTTAGTTTATAATTAATTAATTAAAACCAAGAACCCACAACTGAATAGACATTAAAAGATAAAAGTATGATAAGAGAAGAGAATAGAATCTGTTGTCAGCAAATCTGATGCTCCCCTCTTGCTCTTGTTCTTGATCTTCAGTGTTCTTCAATTTGCTTCAATCTCCAATGGTTAATTAAGAACTAGGGTTTTTATTCTAATCTAATGAAGTGTTTTGTCTGGTCTAATCTATGTAATCTCCCTTTATTTTATTCCTTACATCATGTATTTATAGGTTACAAGTCCAATTTTTAGCTTAGGAACAAACCCAATCCAATTTGGAGTCAGAAAAGTGTCAAAATTCTCTCAAAAATGTGTCCAAGCCTAACCAGACCCTTCCCCAGCGACCCAGCACTGGGCACAGCAATGCAACTCTGCTCTGATGTCCCGGCGCTAAGCATAGGCTTAAAATGGGTGCCCCGGTGCTGGGGCTTTTTCTGGAAATTTTCTGCTCTGATGTCCTTTAGGAAAATGGCCATGACTTCTTCGTCCGAACTCCGATTTCGATGATTTAAGATGTTCCGAAAAGAGGAATTTGATGAGTAGGTTTTTAACCTATGATTTATATTCATTTAGCTTGTTATATTGTTAGTTTTTGATTACTTCATGTTACTTTTTGTAATAACCCTAGATTTTCTACATAATTAAATTAGAAATTTTGCGTATACATTTTTATTTTAAAGGTGAGAATATGTGTAAGGTAAAGCTTATGTAATTTTGTGAAAAATAAAATTTATTTATTACATGGATAACTTTAAATAATTTTCTTAGAATTATTGACCATTATAAATTATATTTTTATAATTAATTTTGTAATAAAGATATTTTTATTATTTATTTTCCATGAAAATATGATTATTATATTATTTAATAATATATGGAATGAATATTAGAATTATTATAATAATTATTTTATTATATGAATTTTAGTTAAGATTATTAAGTTAATGATTTTAACTTAATTAATAATGTTATATATGTAAGATAAATCAGATACGGAATCCAAACCCTAATTTTGGATTTTGATCAAGGAATGAGAATAATAATATAATATTATTTTATTTCAGTGTTATAAATGTGTACTGTATGTTTAGACCGGTAATGGTTTGTCAATTATGTGGTATCATGACCAAATCCTAACAATACTTCGTCAAGCCCTATTTTGAAACTCAATTATGAGTTCGAGAATGTTTTGTAATTGTGTTAATATGATTAATAACAAGTGAAAGAATTATAAAGTTAATTAGGGAAACCCTAATTATACTTAGAAAACCTAATTAATTAAAAACCCTAATAAAAATTTTAAAACTCTAATTTCTAAAATTAGAAACCCTAATTAGTAATTAGAAACCCTAACTACTAAACTAGAACCTTAACTGTTAAAATATACAACTAACAGTTAATTAGGGAAACCCTAATTGCAAATTGATAACCCTAATTATAAAAAAATTAAGAATTCTAAATGCTAAAACAAAAACCCTAATCGTTAATTGTAAGCCCTAATCACCAAATTAGCAATCTTAATTTTAATTAGTAAAACTTAACTTTATTTTCATGTTCTATGTAATTAGAAAACTAAATGTAATTAAGGAACACTAATTTATAATTTTTAGAAACTAAAATTGTACATTTTTAGTCAAATTAAAAATTCTAGAAAACTAATAAAATTTATGGAACCTTAGGGTTAAACCCTAAGGGTTAAACCCTAAGGGTTTGCCAAGATTACTTTCATGCCATTAAAATCATAAGATAAATGACCAAATTGCCCTTATTGTATTATTAAAGGTAACTTGTAGATCTTGGCCTATGTATAGTTGTTCATGTTAGGTTTGTAATATTCATGTGCGCAATCAAATTGCACAAATTAAGCGGAAGCGTGTAAAATCAGAGTTTAAAAATTTACAAACCATATACCCGGATCACCCTTTATGCACAATTATTAATTAAACGAAAAGATATGAAGAACAAACATACCCTTGAAGATCCGAGCTTCCTCAAGTACAAGTTCACCTCCAATCCTTTTCGCATTCAACTTGAATCCACCGGGTTTGGTTCCTTCCTTAGATCAACGTTAGCCACCCAAGCGTTTGGCCTCTAGAGGTGATCCACCAAGGAAAAATAAAGAATTCAAGAAGATGGTGTATTTTGCTCAAACCCTAGTTTTCTATCTCTATAGAAAAGGGTACTCTCCCAACAATTGGAATTATGTCGTATGTTGAAAAATTCAACCACACCCCCACCCATAATAAGACTCCTCTTATTTATAAATGTGGGCAACCCATCTTAACAATTAAAGAATTGGGTTTTATTTAATTAATTAAATTCTTTTAATTAATTAAGCTCCTAATCTTATTAGGGATAATTAATTAAACTCCTTTAACTAATTTTCCTTCCTAATCCAATTAGGAATAAATGAGAGTACTTATATTAAATTAATTCCTAAACTCTTTTAGAAATTAAAATAATAATAATTGTAATAATATTAATAAGACTCCTCTTATTAATTTATATTTAATATTTCTAAAATATTAAATAATAAATATTAAGTTATTTAATTTATTCTATCACCATAGAATAAATTAAATATACATAACATATTATTACGATTATGCCATTAACTTCTTAAATAATTATTCTTCCTTTTATGGTGTGACCCTTTAGGTTCTCCATATTAAATAGGTTGTGAATAAATCAATTAGAACAATTCTAATCTTATTTAAATAAATAAATTAAACAATTAATTTATTTAAATAAATAATATTTATTCTACAATAGGGATAAGCCTCCCTAGCGATCAACGACTTTCCAGATAATATAGATTTCAACATTAATCATTAAAGAACCTTTGAGTAAATAGTTCTGCATAATTCAATCCTTCCACCATACAATGTCCCAATTAAATATAAGACATGGAATTCTTGTCAAGTCTTATTTTATTTAATTATATATATTTCGACTCTTAAATGCACAACTCAAATAATGCAAATTAGAAACTCCTTTCTAATTTCATTCCGCCGCCGAGGACTCTTTGGGTTGTCATTTATCGAATCACATAGGACATTTCTCTTCTTTTATTAGAAGTGGTAGATTCTTTATTGATCATACATTATCTCTATGTACAACTTATTATACCCAAGCATACCCTTTGATATACCCTAAGGGTCTTAAGGAATAAGTCAAAGTATAACTCATCATACACAAGATACTATGATGATCTCAAGTCCAAGGATTACTTGTACTTACTATCACTACTGAGAATTCCTATTGATGAGCAAATAAAACTCCATTAGGTATTCCTTAGCGAGCCAACGCGTCAAAGTGAACTTATTCTCTAATAAGCACCTACATACTTGCTTTAGTGTCTCCACACAAATGATCATGAGATCAATCATCCTCATCCAATGAGCAAGCAACGTATGTACCAATCTATCCGGATTCACTAATCCCCAATTTAGTAATCCAATGATTGGGAACTATTTTAGTTTTAAGCTTTCTAAGAATTTAGATCTCATTAGAATGATCATCATCATTATTCTAAAAGCATTGCTTAAAACTATGGGTTTATCACATATTATAAAACAACATCATGTAGATAATTAAAAGCCTTTAATAAATTAATACCTTTTATTAATAAATGAATAAGATTGTTACAAAGTATATGCTTTATCATCAAACATGATTGGCTTGTGTGCATACTACTTTCAATCTCCCACTTGCACTAAAGCCAATCGTCATGGTATCTTATACTCTTTTTCTCTAAGTGACGATTATCCTGTTGTTGGATAAGCTTTAGTTAATGGATATGTAATGTTGTTCATGAGAGTCCACTATCTCTATAGTGATTTCCCATCTTTCAATGATTCCTATAATCAAATGAAAGTGCTACAACACATGTTTAGATCCAAGATGAGACTTAGGAACTATTCCTAGTTCTGTAATGAACTTATCATCCAAACAATCAACTTGCAGCTTCATTTATAGCTATATACTTTGTCTTTATCACTAAACCAACAACTCTTTGCTGTTTGGAACCTTTTCAATTCACTGCACCACCGTTCAAGGTAACACTTTACCTTAAAGTGGATTTTACGTCGTCTTGGTGCATCTTAAAAACTTGAGTGCATTAAGCCCTCTAGTTTTAATTCGGACCCACCATGAATATGATCACATCCTTAGTGTTGGTTATGAACTTTAAGATGTTTTTCATCGACTCATAGTGAACTTCTCCGAATATGGACCGATCAACATCAGGTCTCAGATATTTCATTGCATACATGATAGTCACTCATGCGACCTCTCTTTTCGAGAGTCTGTGGGGACTATTAAGAGATACACTCCATAGCTCATCTACATGAGACATCTCTTGAGTTTGCCATGCTAAGCGACTTTAGCATCAAATGAATATCGTTCCTTGGGTTAAGTCGAGCATCCTCTTAAATCTATCTATATAGATTTATATCCCCAATTAAGATACTCTTCCAAATCATTCATGGAGGAATGTTTAGACAACTTTATCTTTACTGATTGTAGCATTAGTATGTCATTCCTTATCCGTAGTATATCAACATATAATATTAGGAATGTCACGACGCTCCCATTGACCCTTTAGTACACACTAGGTTCATTCTTATTTTTGATAAAATCAAACTCTTTTGATTGCCTCATCAAAACGAATGTTCCATATTTGAGAAACTTGCTTCAATCCATTTCTCTGAGTGTCTACAACACTTACCTCATCGTATGTAATTGGATCATCATCTTCTATGATGTGTACCTCATCATCATCATCTATGATGAATCCATACCTCTCAGGTATCTTCGGTACTATTCCAGATTTACGATTCAGTTGTGGTATAATAGGTCTATCTACAGGTTCCTCTTATTTGACTTATAGTATTTTGTGGTTCTTGAACTTTTCAAGATCTATTATCCTCCCACTAGCCCCTTCTATGATAAACACCTATATCTTAGAAGGCAACGTGTTTCGCAACAAACACCTTTTGCTAAGTAGGATTATAGAACATATACCCTAAACTTACTTTAGGATGTTCCACAAATTGTACTTGTCAAATCTTGTCCCAAGCTTATCCTTTGAAACATTTTCACATAAGTTGGACAACCCCTTAACTTAACATACTTAAGATTAGGAATCCTCCCTGTCCATAACTTTTATGGAGTCTTGGGGTCGGATTTTGAGGTTACTTTTCCGTAGATATACGTACCATTTCTAGGACATGACCCTAGAAGAATCTTTGGAATGTCGGTAAAATCATTATGGGACGTACCATGTCCAACAAGGTACGATTTTTCATTCAAATACATCAATCAATTATTGCGTATCGAGGCGCCCATTATGAGAAAACCATTTAAGATGATCTAGAAACTTATTTCACAAGTATTTATTCCTTGATCTAATCAAAGAATCTTAATACATTGTCAATTTGTTTCACTTTTGAATTCTTTGAACCTTTCAAATAATTCACAATTATATTTCAGCAAATACACACATTCAACTCTTTGAATGATCATCTCCTTTTTCTTATACTAGTTTGTTCAATTTGCAAAATTATTTTCATGTAAGTCAAGTATACAAAATTTATTAAGTAATATTCCGATTCTATACAAAACATTATTATTATAAATAGAACAACAATTGTTCTTAATTATAATACCAAAGATTTCATTGTCCAACAATAAAATAGAAATAATATTTTTAACAAGAACTCGGAATACAATAACAACTTTATTGACTTAATAGATTTGCTCAGTAGGCATTGCTAAACTATAAGTTTCTATAGCTAATGCAACAACCTTTGCTTCATTTTCCACATAGGATTACTTATCTTTGTTTAACTTTCTACTTACTGCTTGTCCCTTCATAAATCTATATTTATGATAACCAAAGTCGGTATCCAATACCCAAGTAGAACCTTGACTTAAAGAAAAATTATTTTAAATCATGAACAAATTTGTATTTGTAACCAAAACTTCACTAAGCTTCTTTGGTTAGCCTCGCAAGATGCTTCTCGCAGCTGATTTCTTTCAAAGTGTTCAAAGCTTATTGCGGTGGAAGCAAATTCCTTTGCTATCCATATCGCTTTTATTCTTATTATCCTTTGTTTTTGCCTTTCTATTTACCTTCTTTGAATCGTTCTTCTTTTCGGAAGATCCTTTGGCCCCTACTACAAGAAGACTTGATCTTTCTTGGTTGGAAAGTGACTCTCAACATTTTTCAATATGTTAAGTAAATCGGAAGGTACGATATCTAGCTTATTCATATAAAAATTCACAACAATTGTGAAAGGAGTCTAGGGAGTGAGTGCAAGATCAAATCTTGGCTCAACTCTCCATCCATGATAAAACCAGTTGTCCTAATTGATCAATCAAATTGATTATGTTAAGATCTTTTGTTCGTACTATAGTGCCATTGGCCATTCTAGATCGGAAGAGCTCCTTAGATATCTCGATATCTATTAGTCCTACTTTCCTCACCATCAACTACTTGATGTGCGGGAATATAGTAGAAGCATCCATAGTTTCATGTCGACTACCAAGCTCGTTACTTTCGTAGATGCGAGCATGATGCATTGAGCCAATCGTGCATCATCTTGCCACTTTCTAAAAAGTAGCAATGTTTTCCTCAGAGGCATTATCGCAACCATTGCAGGATAGGCATATTAAGGACATAAGATAGCTTTTCAGCTATGAGAACTATTCTCAAATTCCTTAACCAATCCGTTTAATTTGGTCTGGTTAATTTAGCATCTAATATGCTTCGCAGTGATAGTAATTTTAGACATTGTAAAATTTTGTAAATGAATTTGTATTTAACAACATTTTAACATACATTCTTTTATTAATTACCAAAATAATTTAGGTCTTGTTTTAAATTGGTATCTCCCACTATTTTCTTCAAACTATATTACCCTCACTTATATAGTTCGGCAAAATCTAATTAAAGATTTGCTAGTGAGAATAAGGATCCCATTTCAAATGTATATAGCCTTGTGGTGACACAACAAACTATATATAAATAAATAGGTAGACAACTCTTGTCAATTACATCAACTATGCAACTCCTTGTATTTTGCCTCTTAGATTATTTTGATCAAGTGGTGGCACATCCGAATCAAAATTATCCAAGTTAAGTCCAACCTAGCACTCCATATATTCAAAAAGAAAAATATCATCCTTGTGGTGACACAACAAAACAATATTGTTCAATTTTCTTTATAAGCATCAAATGTGATAAATTAACATCTTAAATACTTAATACTTGCCTTGTGGTGACACAACAAACTCATATTAAATATTTAATACTCTATTAATTTTATCATGCTAGAAGGCGACGTTCGATATTCCAAATATCTTTGAACGCTTAGGACTTAATAATAAAAAAAAATTGAGGGTTTGTAATTAATTGTCTCATCTTGTTTAAGCGCGCATTTGCATATATATATATAAAATACGTGTCATATTAATGAACATGCGAAGCATGTTTGCATAATATATAATATATATAGTATAAGCATGCACATATAGAATACTATATTCTACCCGGATTGATTATGGACTTTTATTCTAGTTTGGTTCACTAGAGCCACCAAGTGAACCAAAAAGGTCAAACCCTAGGGGTGCAAAAATAATATTTAAATATAACTATTACATTTAAACCCGGGCTCCATTACAAAGCGGGTCTTCAAGCTCCTTGTTCCTTGATCTCCAATTTTTCAAAATTAATTCTAACTATTCCTATTACAAAACTATTTAAAATAAATAGAAACCTTGATCGTGATCAAAGGAAGTACATAGGAGGAGTTAGAATTTACATTAAGAAAAAATTAGAGAAGGCGAGTGCATGAGACCCCATTTAATATAACTCATACATTCATGCATCCAACTAAAATAAAATTCAATCACATGGTCGATAGTCCATAATCAATCCCATTTTTATTATCATACACATCATCATATGCATCAATAAATAACATTCATCTTATGAATAATAAACATTTAATATATATATTGATATCATTTAATGGGCAGAATTTAGTTAGTATAAAATCTAATTTTTTTGAATCAAAATAAACTCCTTTATTTTAATCCAAATTTAAATCAAAATAAAACTATTTTATTTTAATTTATCTAATTTTGAATAAAATAAACTATTTTATTTTAATCAAATTTTTTTTAATCAAAATAAACTCCTTTATTTTAATTAATTATGGAATCCAATTCCATATAAAAAAAATCTTTAATTAAAATAAACTCTTTTATTTTAATTAATTATGGAATCCAATTCCATGTAAAAAAAAAATCTTTAATTAAAATAAACTCTTTTATTTTAATTAATTTTGGAATCTAATTCCATGAAAAAAATCTTTTATTAAAGGAAACACGGATATTCTTTCCTATTCACAAATAAACTCCTTTATTTTGAATAATATGAAATCTTATTTTATATTTAAATAAACTCCTTTATTTAAGGAAACATGGATTCTCTTTTCCTATTCACAAATAAACTCTTTTATTTTGAATAATATAAAATCTTATTTCATATTTAAATAAACTCCTTTATTTAAGGAAACATGGAATCCAATTTCAACTCCAATTAGTTATCATGGAATCCAATTCCAACTCTAATTAGTTAGCATGAAATTTAATTTTAAAATTAAAATAAACTTTATATTTTAATATTAAAATAAACCTTTTATTTTAAAATTAAAATAAACTTTTATTTTAATTATAAAATAATTAATATATATATATATATATATTATATTAACCGTATAATATATGTATGTATATAATATCCGTATATAAATATAATATACCAAGTTACTTACAAAAATTCCTCGATTTTCGTGCTGTTATTTCAAAAAAAATAAATTTGCATGCCATCATTAACAATCATTGGCCAATCATGCCAATCATTAACTTATCATGCCATCATTAGCCATCATTGGTCAATCATGCCAATCATTAACTTATCATGCCATCATTAGCCATCATTGGCCAATCATGCCAATCATTAACTTATCATGCCATCATTAGCCAATGTTCCCTTAATTTCCGTGCGCTAGAACTTTTGTTTGTTTTTTTTTGTTTTGTTTTTCCGTGCATAAGATACTCCTGCCAAAAAAAAAATATGTTGAAATCTATATTATCTGGAAAGTCGTTGATCGCTAGGGAGGCTTATCCCTATTGTAGAATAAATATTATTTATTTAAATAAATTAATTGTTTAATTTATTTATTTAAATAAGATTAGAATTGTTCAAAAAAAACATGCATGCACTGCCGATTTTTTTTTTTTTTTATTTTTTATTAAATTTTATACAATAAAATTATGCCCAAATAAATTGTTCTAAACACATATCAATATACATATTAAATTAAAACAATTAATAATTTGCATAAAGGTTTGGCTCTGATACCACTGTTACGTTTGTAATATTCATGTGCGCAATCAAATTGCACAAATTAAGCGGAAGCGTGTAAAATCAGAGTTTAAAAATTTACAAACCATATACCCGGATCACCTTTTATGCACAATTATTAATTAAAGGAAAAGATATGAAGAACAAAAATACCCTTGAAGATCCGAGCTTCCTCAGGTACAAGTTCACCTCCAATCCTTTTCGCATTCAACTTGAATCCACCGGGTTTGGTTCCTTCCTTTGATCAACGTTAGCCACCCAAGCGTTTGGCCTCTAGAGGTGATCCACCAAGGAAAAATAAAGAATTCAAGAAGATGGTGTATTTTGCTCAAACCCTAGTTTTCTATCTCTATAGAAAAGGGTACTCTCCCAACAATTGGAATTATGTCGTATGTTGAAAAATTCAACCACACCCCCACCCATAATAAGACTCCTCTTATTTATAAATGTGGGCAACCCATCTTAACAATTAAAGAATTGGATTTTATTTAATTAATTAAATTCTTTTAATTAATTAAGCTCCCTAATCTTATTAGGGATAATTAATTAAACTCCTTTAACTAATTTTCCTTCCTAATCCAATTAGGAATAAATGAGAGTACTTATATTAAATTAATTCCTAAACTCTTTTAGAAATTAAAATAATAATAATTGTAATAATATTAATAAGACTCCTCTTATTAATTTATATTTAATACTTCTAAAATATTAAATAATAAATATTAAGTTATTTAATTTATTCTATCACCATAGAATAAATTAAATATACATCTTTATATTATTACGATTATGCCATTAACTTCTTTAAATAATTATTCTTCCTTTTATGGTGTGACCCTTTAGGTTCTCCATATTAAACCGGTTGTGAATAAATCAATTAGAACAATTCTAATCTTATTTAAATAAATAAATTAAACAATTAATTTATTTAAATAAATAATATTTATTCTACAATAGGGATAAGCCTCCTAGCGATCAACGACTTTCCGGATAATATAGATTTCAACATTAATCATTAAAGAACCTTTGAGTAAATAGTTACCGTGACAATTCAATCCTTCCACCATACAATGTCCCAATTAAATATAAGACATGGAATTCTTTGTCAAGTCTTATTTTATTTAATTATATGTATTTCGACTCTTAAATGCATTAACTCCAAATAATGAAAATTAGAAACTCCTTTCTAATTTCATTACGCTTCGCCAAGGACTCTTTGGGTTGTCATTTATCGAATCACATAGGACATTTCTCTTCTTTTATTAGAAGTGGTAGATTCTTTATTGATCATACATTATCTCTATGTATAACTTATTATACCCAAGCATACCCTTTGATATACCCTAAGGGTCTTAAGGAATAAGTCAAAGTATAACTCATCATACACAAGATACTATGATGATCTCAAGTCCAAGGATTACTTGTACTACTATCACTACAGGAATTCCTATTGACAGGCAAATAAAACTCCATTAGGTATTCCTTAGCGAGCCACGTTCAGTGAACTTATTCTCTAATAAGCACCTACATACTTGCTTTAGTGTCTCCACACAAATGATCATGAGATCAATCATCCTCATCCAATGAGAAAGCAACGTATGTACCAATCTATCCGGATTCACTAATCCCCAATTTAGTAATCCAATGATTGGGAACTATTTTAGTTTTAAGCTTTCTAAGAATTTAGATCTCATTAGAATGATCATCATCATTATTCTAAAAGCATTGCTTAAAACTATGGGTTTATCACATAATATAAAACAGCATCATGTAGATAATTAAAAGCCTTTAATAAATTAATACCTTTTATTAATAAATGAATAAGATTGTTACAAAGTATATGCTTTATCATCAAACATGATTGGCTTGTGTGCATACTACTTTCAGTTCAACCACTCCAACCTAGCCATGTGCCTACATATTACATATATCAGCAGCAACATCTCAGCCAAATGCATTGCACCACATTATTTATAAGTCAAAGAGAGAGAAAAGTCACTTATTAAGCCATTTGTGCAACCAATACTCAACTCACTTCTCTCTCACCCAAACCCACGAAATTTTAAGGCATTTCAGTTATAAAACAAAGCCCCACTACCTCCATTAACAAATCAGAAAGTCAGATTCAAGTTAGTTCATAGAAAGGTATAAACCCTAACTTAGAATATGACCTTTAATGATGTGTTAGAACTGGTGTTTATGTGTTATAATATGTTGTAAGTAGTGTTAATCAATGATTTGGGTTGGTATCTTGTAGATTCATAACATTTAAGTGCTCAAAATTGAAGTTTTTGAAAATCTGGAAAAAATTAAAAAAAATTGTTTGACAATGAATGTCAGACCTCATATCTCTTTATCTATTATGTGTTTTTGTTGTTTAAAGGTTTGATCTTGTAATATGCTATGAGATCTTGGATCTGGAACTTGAATCAGGTTTAGATCTGGCATAGATTGAAAGTTATTGATGGTCAAAGTCGGTTGACCGACCATGACCAAGCCTTTCTTGGTAACCCAAAACTTACCTAGATGGCTCTGACAGTGAGTTCATGTCCACGGATCTTGTTGTGTTTGTTGATTTGGTTCTTGTTCTTGTATCCATGTTATAGTATGTTACATTAACTATTGATTCAAGCTTTTATATCGCCTACACATCAAACAGGTGGATCATAGTGGATGGTCAAACCAAGCTGGACGAGCAAGAAAGCTGTTTTCTAGGTAACCCAGAAAACGATTGAACATGTCGTCTGACATGGTTTGACTGGCATAGATCTGATTGATCTGTTGTTGTTTTAGTGATCTAATGTGATAGATTTCTTCCTGGTTATGTTGGTTACACACTGGATCCATTATATCACAAAAATAATGCACGGATTACAAGGTGTGGAAGCCCAAAAGTGACTGCTAGAACTGTTCTTCATTTCTGGGTAACCCATAAATGAAGAACAACTCTGACAGCCACTTTGCATGCTTAGATCTTCTTATTGCTATGTTGTTTTGCCATGTTTGTTGTTGGATCATGTAGTTTTACACTAGCACTACAAGATCTAACCAACATCTTGCCCAAAAATAACATGGTCAGTGTTTAATGTTTGGTCAAAGTACTCAACTCGATCACTGACACGAGTTTCTGGGTTTGGCCAAGAACATAAAGAACACCTATAGCGAAGGTTCTGTCGCTATAGGCAGTCTTTAGCGATAAATTTAATAATTTTAATTTTCAAAAAATCATTTAAAAATAGAAATTAATTTCTAAAAATTACGGAAATAATTTTAAAAATTATTTTAAGTTAAGAAATTTAACTTTTAATAATTTGGCATATTTTTAATAAATATTAGTATTTATTTAAATATTATTGATATTTAAAATATTTAATAAATGCATTAAATAAATTAATTAAAAATGATTTTGTTATATTAAAATCATTTTAAATGATAATAAGGTATTTAAAAATATTTTAAGTTATAAAATATAACTTTTAATATTTTAAAGTAAATTTCATTAATTATTTAATATTAATGATATTTAAATTTATTTAATAATTATATTAAATAAATTAATTAAAATGATTTTAATATTATAAAATCATTTTAAATGAAAATAAAGTGTTTAAAAATATTTGAAGTTTTAAAATATAACTTTTAATATTTAAAGGATAATTTCATTAATAATTTAATATTAATGATAATAGATTTATTTATTAATAATATTAAATAAATAGTTTAAAAATTATTTTATTAATTTAAAAATCATTTAAAATGATATAAATGAATTAAAAATATTTTAAGTTATAATTAATGACTTTTAATATTTTGATAAATAATACATTAATTTTTAAATATTAATGGTAATTATTTAAAAATGATTTTAATTGTTTTAAAAATCATTTAAGGATAATATTAATACTTTAAAAATATTCTAAGATAATACAAATAACTTTAATATTTTGGCAATGGTTTCATTAATAATTTAATATTAATTAAATATTAAAGATAATAGAATTATTTAATATTTAAATCATTTAATAATGATTCCGGTGATTGAAAAATTATGATAAATTATAATAATTGTTTAAAAATTATGAAGTCATTTAAAAATAATTTGACTAATGTTCAAGTTTTATTGAACTTCGGGATAGAATCTTAGACTCGATAAGTACCCGATAAGGCCGTCGGTACACCGAAGTATTTCAAAATTTGATCTGGACTTCGATAGTTTGACTGTATTAATGTTTGTTTGTGGTCCAATGACTGATATAACCATGTAAAAATAAGATTAGGTTATGTGCTAACTGCAAATAATAGTGCTATGTGATATGTTATATTATTCTAATCGAATAAATGATCTTATTAATGATAGGGTTTGATATAAAAGATAAAACTAAGTTGCATAAGCAACAGACCAGGCAAGTTTCTAACCCTTTGCATTATTTTATGCAATGGACATGTGTAAGATAATATCTGAACTATTCTTTTTCATTGTTCAAATGTCTTAATCCCTGTATATACTTGTGTAATAATTCTGTATAAGTATGTTATTAGATCATAATATGTTGTACAAGTTTATTAGTTTTGTTATTATTGATCAAGATATATATTCTGTTCGTTAATTTCTAAAGCATGGTTATACAAGTGTCCTCACTTGGATAATCATTATATTTTATCAAATGTTGATACATACTTATTGGTTTCTAGTATGTATACGTTGACTTAAAAGCTGTCTAATCTAATTGATCTGGCTAGACACAAACTTAAAAATAAGATTGAATAAGATAAGACTTTATTGTTATCCAACCGAATTATTTTGTTTCAGATTCTAGACTGGTATGAACATACAAAATATAGGAAACTTTTATGCGCCTAAGGCGGATATGCTGGACGAAAATATTGTTCTTGTATGTAGTATTGATCAATACAGGCATAATGAATTTGATCACCCTCCGTGTGCGTAAGTTAGTGACGATTTCTGACGTATCGAAGTTCATTTAACCTTTTCGAAAATAGAAAACAATGTTCACAGTCTGTTGACTGATCCTCATTTATAGTCAGTACGCAGTTTAAAAAATTTGAAATCGAAATGATATGTTGTTTATTATTGGTTCAGCTTACTTCAAAACTGTTGATTTGTTGTAGAAGTATCGTTCAAAGTAAACATTTAATCCTTTCAGCTAACTATTATTGATTGCTATTACTTGATGGGCACTCAAATGATCATCCTTGCTAATTTAAATATTTTCAGCTAAGCGTGAACAACTAGAAGGCTCGGCTAAAAACAAAGGGAAAGGAAAGGTTGCTGAATGAGTTCAATGATATCTTATGAAATAGTTTAACTTTATTATGATAAGGATGATATATATTATTATTATCATGTAATGAATGTTTAAAGGTTACGTACTTGGGAACTAGACTCTGATTATGTAAATTAAGTTTGATATCTATGTGTAAGGTAAAGCTTATGTAATTATGTGGTAAATAAAATTTATTTATTACATGGATAATTTTAAATAATTTTCTTAGAATTATTGACCATTATAAATTATATTTTTATAATTAATTTTTATAATAAAGATATTTTATTATTTATTTTCTATGAAAATATAATTATTATATTATTTAATAATATATGGAATGAATATTAGAATTATTATAATAATTATTTTATTATATGAATTTTAGTTAAGATTATCAAGTTAATGATTTTAACTTAATTAATAATGTTATATATTTAAGATAAATCAGATATGGAATCCAAACCCTAATTTTTGATTTTGATCAAGGAATAAGAATAGTAATATAATATTATTTTATTTCAGTGCTATAAATGTGTACTGTATGTTTAGATCGATAATGGTTGGTCAATTATGTGGTATCATGGCTAAATCCTAACAATACTGTGTTAAAGCCTATTTTGAAACTCAATTATGAGTTCGAGAATGTTTTGTAATTGTGGTAATATGATTAATAACAAGTCATAGAATTATAAAGTTAATTAGGAAAACCCTAATTATACTTAAAAACCCTAATTAATATTTAAAAACTCTAATTTCTAAAATTAGAAATCCTAATTAGTAATTAGAAACCCTAATTACTAAACTAGAACATTAACTGTTAAAATATACAGCTAACTGTTAATTAGCGAAACCCTAATTATTATTTAGGAATCCCTAATTGCAAATTGATAACCCTAATTATAAAAAAAATTACGAATTCATCTAAATGCTAAAACAAAAACCCTAATTGTTAATTGTAAGCCCTAATTACTAAATTAGCAATCTTAATTATAATTAATAAAACTTAAACCTAATTTTCATGTTCTATGTAATTAGAAAAACTAAATGTAATTAAGGGACACTAATTTATAATTTTTAGAAACTAAAATTGTAAATTTTTAGTCAAATTAGAAATTCTAGAATACTAATAAAAGTTATGCAACCTTAGGGTCAAACCCTAAGGGTTTGCCAAGATTACTTTTATGCCATTAAAATCATAAGATAAATGACCAAATTGCCCTTATTGTATTATTAAAGGAAACTTGTAGATCTTGGCCTATGTGTAGTTGTTCAACCACTCCAACCTAGCCATGTGCCTACATATTACATATATCAGCAGCAACATCTCTTTATCTATTATGTGTTTTTGTTGTTTAAAGGTTTGATCTTGTAATATGCTATGAGATCTTGGATCTGGAACTTGAATCAGGTTTAGATCTGACATAGATTGAATGTTATTAATCGTCAAATTCGGTTGACCGACCATGACCAAGCCTTTCTGGGTAACCCAAAACTTACCTAGATGGCTCTAACAGTGAGTTCATGTCCACGGATCTTATTGTGTTTGTTGATTTGGTTCTTGTTCTTGTATCCATGTTGTAGTCTGTTACATTAGCTGTTGATTAAAGCTTTTATATTGCCTTAACATCAAACAGGTGGATCATAGTGGATGGTCAAACCAAGCCAGACGAGCATGAAAGTTGTTTTCTGGGTAACCCAGAAAACGCTTGAATATGTCGTCTGACGTGGTTTGACCGACATAGATCTGATTGATCTGTTGTTGTTTTAGTGATCTAATGTGATAGATTTCTTCCTATTCATGTTGGCTACACACTGGATCCCTTATATCAAAAAAAATATGCACGGATTGCAAGTTGTGGAAGCCCAAAAGTGACTGCTCGAACTGTTCTTCATTTCTGGGTAACCCATAAATGAAGAACAGCTCTGACAGCCACTTTGCATGCTTAGATCTTCTTATTGCTATGTTGTTTTGCCATTTTTGTTGTTTGATCATGTAGTCTTACACTAGCACTACAAGATCTGACCAACATCTTACCCAAAAATAACATGGTCAGTGTTTAATGTTTGGTCAAACTACTCAACTCGATCACTGACATGAGTTTCTGGGTTTGGCCAAAAACATGAAGAACACCTATAACGACGGTTCTGTCGCTATAAGCAGTCTTTAGTGACAAATTTAATAAATTTAATTATTTTAATTTCCAAAAAATTATTTAAAAATATAAATTAATTTTCTAAAAATTACAAAAATAATTTGAAGTTATAAAAATTAACTTTTAATATTTTGGCATATTTTTCATAAATATTAGTATTTATTTAAATATTATTGATATTTAAGTTATAAAATATAAAATTTAATATTTTAAAGTAAATTTCATTAATTATTTAATATTAATGATATTTAGATTTATTTAATAATTATATTAAATAAATTAATAAAAATGATTTTAATATAATAAAAATCATTTTAAATGAAAACAAAGTGTTTAAAAATATTTGAAGTTATAAAATATAACTTTTAATATTTAAAGGATAATTTCATTAATAATTTAATATTAATGATAATAGATTTATTTATTAATAATATTAAATAAATAGTTTAAAATTGATTTTATTAATTTAAAATCATTTAAAAAGGATATAAATAAATTAAAAATATTTTAAGTTATAATTAATAACTTTTAATATTTTGATAAATAATACATTAATATTTTAATATTAATGGTAATTATTTAAAATGATTTTAATTGTTTTAAAAATTATTTAAGGATAATATTAATACTTTAAAAATATTCTAAGTTAATACAAATAACTTTAATATTTTGGCAATGGTTTCATTAATAATTTAATATTAATTAAATATTAATGATAATAAAATTATTTAATATTTAAATCATTTAATAATGATTTCGGTGATTGAAAAATTATGATAAATTATAATAATTGTTTAAAAATTATTGTAAGTCATTTAAAAATAATTTGACTAATGTTTAAGTTTTATTGAACTTCGGGATAGAATCTTAGACTCGATAAGTACCCGATAAAGTCGTCGGTACACCGAAGTATTTTAAAAATTGATCTGGACTTTGATAGTTTGGCTATATTAATGTTTGTTTGTGGTCCAATGACTGATATAACCATGTGAAAATGTGATTAGGTTATGTGCTGACTGCAAATATCAGTGCTATATATGTGATTTGCTATTTTATTCTAATCAAATAAATGATCTTATTAATGATAGGGCTTGATATAAAAGATAAAACTAAGTTGCATAAGCAGCAAACCAGGCAAGTATCTAACCCTTTGCATTTATTTTATGCAATGAACATGTGTAAGCTAATATCTGAACTATTCTTTTTCATTGTTCAAATGTCTTAACCCCTGTATATACTTGTGCAATAATTCTGTATAAGTATGTTTTTAGATCATAATCTGTTGTACAAGTTTATTAGTTCTGTTATTATTGATCAAGATATATATTCTGTTCGTTAATTTCTAAAGCATGGTTATACAAGTGTCCTCACTTGGATAATCATTATATTTTATCACATGTTGATATATACTTATTGGTTTCTAGTATGTATACGTTGACTTAAAAGTTGTCTAAGCTAATTGATCCGGCTAGACACAAACATAAAAATAAGATTGAGCAAGATAAAACTTTATTGTTATCCAATCGAATTATTTTGGTTCGGATTCTAGACTGGTATGAACATCCCAAATATGGGAAACTTTTATGCACCTAAGGCGGATATGCTGGATGAAAATATCGTTCTTGTATGTAGTATTGATCAATACAGGGCATAATGAGCTGATCACCCCCCGTGCCCATAAGTTATGACGGTTTATAGATGTAGTTCTGTTTAACCTTTTCAAAAATAGAAAACAATATTCATAGTTTGTCGACTGATCCTCATTTATAGTCAGTACATAGTTTCAAAATTTTGAAATCGAGATGATATGTTGTTTATTATTAGTTCAACTTACTTCATAATTGTTGATTCGTTGTAGAAGTATCGTTCAAAGAAAACATTTAATCCTTTTAGCTAACTATTATTGATTGCTATTACTTGTTGGGCACTCAAATGCTCATCCTTGCTTAATTTAAATGTTTTCAGCTAAGCGTGAACAACTAGAAGGCTCGTCTAAAAACAAAGGGAACGAAAAGGTTGCTGAATGAGTTCAATGATATCTTATGTAATAGTTTAACTTTATTATGATATGGATGATATATATTATTATTATCATGTGATGAATGTTTAAAGGTTACGTACTTGGGAACTAGACTCTGATAATTATGTAAATTAAGTTTGATATTTATATTATTATTAGTATTATTCCGCTCATAAAAATGGTATCGTGAAGCACCGAGTTCGGGTTTTAAGTACCTAAATTTGGGGACGTCACACTTTTGATGGGTTTTGTGCTTGTTGTAGCATAATCAGTAAGCTTATTAGGATGCTAGCATTGGAAGGATTTTTAAGCAATTATGGACATTCTGACTTCCTAGTGTGGGTATTATTGTGGTCTTTGAGTAAAGCGCATGGTAGCGTTAGCGTGGTGGCTTCTTCTTGGTACTGAATGTTACAGTTAGCAGCCGTCTTTGTCTGAGAGTACATTATGGCGTGGGGCGCACCGTTATAGGATCTGAGTTGGTCAAGATTAGTTATGTGCTAGAAGATGGGCATTGTTGGGAGCTATAAACCCTTTTTGTAATATGATTATAACAGGATTATGTTTTGGTTGTTATTTCATGCTTTTGGGAGTCTTTAGCTAATGACTTGTTGGTTTTGAAAAGGATTTGGACTTCTATTATAGTTTCTTGGTGATAAGTTAGAGTTGGATTAGAATTGGTGGTGTGGAGCTGAAGTGAGGCAAATTTATGCTATGTGTGGAAGGAAAAAAATTAGGATCATAATTCAAAAAAACAATTGGAGAACAAGAACTTGGAGGAACGAAGAAGAGGAGGATTTTCACAAAGATTGTAGAATTGAAGGACGAGAAAGGTGGTGTATTACTATTCTCCTTTAATTTCAATTTGTGTAATTGGGATGATGTTTTCTTTTATTTATTCAGTATTTAATTTATTTATTATGAACTAATTTACTTTTTAGGCTTATGATGGATCCTTAAGTGAAACAATGGTTTTGTAACTTTGATTTCCAGTTAATAAGTTATTATCCAGTTTATCTATATTAATTTGAGCTTGAATTTATGAATTGCCTGGTCAATAATTCTTTGTGGATTTGTATGAATTCGAGAGAGGAAGTAAGAATCTAGACTTAGTTAATATAGCATGTGTTCTTGAATTTTGTGAATAAACAAAATCTTGACAAATATTAAGGTAGAGATATGCTTGACATCACATGTAATCAGATAGGGAACTTAATCTTAAACCTTCTTTAATTATAATTCACATAAAGATATAGTGAGTTAGTTGATTAAGGTGTTTAACTTATTTCTATCTAATTTGTGGATTTGAGTTAATACGATATTAGTGCATCGAGAGGTGGCTAGTGCTACATTAGTGTTCTTGATTAATAAACTGGAATAGTGAATTGAATTGGAATAAAGGTATAAAAATCAGAGTGAAGCTTAAGGTGAAGTTGTAAGCCTAATTCTCCAATAATTGTTTGAAATTTTAGTTTTTAATATTTGTGAATGGTTTGTGATCTTATATTTATTAATAATTTTAGTTTTTATAATTTTAATCATTGATTTGGATAGTTTAATAAAATTAGGATTAATAGGAAATTGATAATTGTGAGGTTAATTTCTTACTTAATTGTCTCTGTGGGAACGATACTTTACTTACTATTATATTACCTGTTGACTACGTATACTTGCGTGTCGTGCGTAATTTGATTTTACCCAACACGACACTGGGAATAGGCTTGAAATTGGCTCCCCCGCGCTGGCCCCTTTTCTAAAAATTTTCTGCTCTAACGTTCTTTGGGAGAATGGCTTTAACTTATTCAATTGAACTCCGATTTCGATGATTCAAGATGTTCCGGAAAGAAGAGACATAGATCTACAACTTTTATTCCTTAAGTTGTTCAAAATAAGGTCCAAAGAAATGTTGAAATTGGACCTGAAGTAGCTTTTATGTAAATGGCAAGCCAAAAATGCGAATGTAGCAACCCCAAACGTCGATCTAAGTAACTTTTGTCCCAATTCCTACAAAACAACGTAAAATATGCATGAATAAACACAGACACTTAAAAACATTCAAAAGATTAAACTCAAATGCACTCAATTCATGGGTATAAAACTCACTCATCAATATATATATAAGTAGTAGAAAGCTTAAAATTCTGAAAAATCTTACAGTGGGCTACCAAGAAGACTTCAGATAGCTTTTGACGTCTGAAAACTCTATTTTCACCGGTTAAACTTTACTATGTTACAAAACACGAGCTTACAAGTGTTTAAAAAGAAGAATAACTTAGTTTAGAGCACTCTAGCAGGGGTTACAGGCTGAAATAAACAGAGTTTTCTCTCCTTTTTCCTTTTTTCTTCAAATGACCTGCCAATAGCTCATATTTAAAGACTAGATGGCTGCGGCTCAACCCGCGGTAGCCGTGGGTCTACCTGCGACTGCCTGTGGGTCCCGTCGTCTCGAAGTATGTGATGCTCCCAAATCTGGGTATCTTCTAACCCGACAGATGGTGCTACACGGTACTCATAATTATACATTCATTCCGTTTAAACAACAACACAATGAGTGTATTAACTACATTCTTATTGCATTCATAATAAATCCTTTCCCAGGTTCAGAAACCGAATACATTATTCATTGTTCATAAGTATAATACATACTAACAAACTAGTCTATTACAAGATAACTAACTATCTATCTTAGCCTTGCCTTTATCTTTCTTAGAACCCTCAGTTCGTTCGGCCTTAGCTGAAATCATATAATTCAAGCAAGAAGTGAGCATAACTACCTCAGCAAGTCTAACAAAGGATAATATAAATACCACGTCGAGAATTATATGATTATCTTCCATAACTGAAAAAATAGCTATGGAGTACTATGAAACATTGACTAACACTTCTCATTTCATAACAACAATTCTAAAGTATATATAATAGCTTAGGAATTCTGAACTGGTCAAAAGACCATGAACATACTCTTTTCATTTGCATACATGAAAAGGATAACCCGGTACTAAGACCGTAAGTCCTATATTTCTTACGAGCACTTCTAGGTGATCAGCCTATAGTACTCTATGTTGATCAACACTCATCCATGAAACATATTTACGTTTAAGTTTTGGCAACCTCACGTGCCCATCGAATAATCGATGAAAAATACATTTGTTTGATCATATAAAAACTTACCTTGAATCCGTACCAAATACTTAGTATAGGATAGCTTTAATAGTTCTATATCGAAAGACTTGTAAACAAATCAATCTAACTTTTAAGAATAGTCTAGCCGAGTTAAAACTGGCATCGACCCTTTCGTAAAATAATTCATGCATCTCAGAACATGAATCACAAAAAACTTGACTAACACGAAGGTTTGACAAGCGTGAAGAAAACTTTCCTTCAAGCGTCATTGATTACAATATTCAACAATTCTCAGTCTTTACAGTATCTACATGACATATTCAAATAGCACACTGTAATTAGCTACCAAACAATCTAATCACATTGTTATTACCAACTTCTTTCTATTCTATGTCTTAAAGGAATTTATTTCATTAATAAATGTCAATTCAACTTACTATCCTTCATTACAGCTTGTTAACGTTCTTACGTTATTAAGTGAGACTCGATCATCATTGGTGAAGTAACAATGTTGAATTCAATTTACTTTCTTACTCTTTACGTTCTTTGTTTAATTACTAGTTAAACAACAATAAATTTCTAAGGTCATCACTATATATGTGATATAGGAATGGTCTTAACATGTAACGACCCGGAAATTCGGATTTTCCAGAATTTAAGTTTAAAGAATTAATTATTAATATAATGAATTTTTATTAATAATATTATGTGCTATGTGTTTATTAATCGTTCTAGAACCTAGGATGATTATAAGTCAGGAGGATTCTGGCTACGAGCTAGTCTAAGCGATTAAGAATTTTCAAGACGAAAATGAAACCTTTCTGGGAACAAAATATTTCTGGGGAAAAAGACGAAATAGGCACTATTCACCCGACGAAACCTAAGGGTTAGGGTTTGAATAACCTAAGCCGTTCTGAGAGTTCGGTATGTCGAAATGACATTCTGTCGAAAGATTTGCCGATAATATGTCGTGAAAAGTTAAGTAAGCCGATAAAAGTTTTTCTCAAAAAACGTGCAAAAATAGAACAAAATAAAAATGACTAAAAGTATTGCTGTGTACTTTTCATTCGTTTAGCTACGTTAGGGTAAAACGTGAAGGAAAACGCTTAATGCCAAAAAGTGTTTTTCAGTTTTTCAGGAATCCGAAGAATATATAAAATTTAATCGGTAAAGGAAAGACGAAATATCCAAAAATATTTGGATTCCGAGAATCGCAGTTTTTAAAACTGTCGGACGAAAACCCAAAAGACAGAACCACGTAACTTAAAGGCTAAGTAGACGTAAGGGCTAAGTTAACTTAACATTTAAGTAATGAATAGTAAGGAGGTTAGGGGTGAAATGACTATTTTACCCTAGCTTTGGAAAATCTATAAATAAGAAGCTTAATTCATTTAAATGGGATTTTGAAAATCATACATCTAGAGAGAGAGAGAGAATTCGGATGGAGAGAGAGAAGGAAGAGGATGAGCATGATTGATCGGATCAAAAATATTAGTGAAATAGAAAAGTTAGCAAATCGCCGGTTTTGGCTAACGGAAGAAAAATAAAGAGGAAAGGTATTAAAACCTACCAGTCTATTACAGGATAACTAACTATCCATCTTAGCCTTGCTTTTATCTTTCTTAGAACCCTCAGTTCGTTCGACCTTAGCTGCAATCATATAATTCAAGCAAGAAGTGAGCATAACTAGCTCAGCAAGTCTAATAAAGGATAATATAAATACCACGTCGAGAATTATATAATTATCTTCTATAACTGAAAAAATAGCTATGAAGTACTATGAAACATTGAATAGCACTTCTCATTTCATAAAAATAATTCCAAAGTATATATAATAGCTTAGGAATTCTGAACCGACCGAAAGACGATAAACATACTCTTTTCATTTTCATACATGAAAAGGACAACCCGACACTAATACCGTAAGTCCGATATTTCTTACGAGCACTTCTAGGTAATCAACCTATAGTACTCTAAGTTGATCAACACTCATCCATTAAACATATTTACGTTTAAGTTTTGGCAACCTCACGTGCCCATCGAATAATCAATGAAAAATACATTTGTTTGTTCATATACAAACTTACCTTGAATCTGTACCAAATACTTGGCATAGGATAGCGTTAATAGTTTAATATCGAAAGACTTGTAAAAAAATCAATCTAACTTTTAAGAATAGTTTAGCCGAGTTAAAACTGGCATCGACCCTTTTGTAAAACAATTCATGCATCTCAGAACATGAATCACAGAAAACTTGACTAACACGAAGGTTAGACAAGCGTTAAGAAAACTTGCCTTCAAGAGTCTTTGAATACAATATTCAATTGTTCTCAGTCTTTACAGTATCTACATGATATATTCAAATAGCACACTGTAATTAGCTACCAAACAATCTAATCACATTGTTATTACCAACTTCTTTCTATTCTATGTCTTAAAGGAATTTATTTCATTAATAAATGTCAATTTGACTTACTATCCTTCATTACATCTTGTTAACGTTCTTACGTTATTAATCGAGACTCGATCATCATTGGTGAAGTACCAATGTTAAATATAATTTACTTTATTACTCTTTACGTTCTTCGTTTAATTACTAGTTGAACAACAATAAATTTCTAAGGTCATCACTATATATGTGATATAGGAATGGTCTTAACATGTATACGAAGTACATACATGTTCTACTATTCATTTCTAATCAATTAGGATTAGAAAAGCTAACTTTCCCAACCTTGCTACACTATCGGCGCTGCGGCGCCAGCCTTATACTCACTATTAGCGCTGTGGCGCCAATTAGCAGTGTGTCATATCCTGTCCCAGTGCTACAGCGCGAGATTTCTTCATACCAGTGGCTCTACGGCGCCACTCTTCCGTAGCTCATTCTCCTTTACCCGTCACTATGGTGCGGTGTTTAGTACTGGGCTTGGCGCTGCAGTGCCTCCCCTGAGCCTCGGATGATTTTGATAGTTTTGTTTTTCTACGAACTTCCCGAGCTCATAACTTATTCGTTTTACATCTGAATTGGCTAGTTCAAAAGCCATTAGCTCCTAAATTATGTGTACTAGGATTTCATTAGAAAATATTTTATTTCTTAATCTTTTAACACGGAATTCACAGATTAATTCTTTATTAAGCATTCGTTTATCGATCGTGAGCATTCATATCTTGTTTTCTTTGTTCTAAGTTGGAATTCAACGATTCTTGAGTCCACGACTCTTGAATACCTAATCTCACGTGATGCCACTAAAAACCAAAGCTTCCAAGTTACACGGAAACTTTCAACTACTAATCCGAGATTTTTACGTTTTCAATGTTTAACGCGAATCTCAGAAATTTTGCCATAACTTCGTTACTCATGTTCTATATGCCGAATAAAATGGAAAAACTCCATTGATTCATCATCTACATTTTAACCAAACAAGATGCACATACCCTATGATGGTTTTCAATTGGTCCATCAATAACCAAGTTAATGCTCAAAGGTTTCTTCGGTTTAAACTTACGTAACCACTTACGATAACTACTTAAACATGACTTATAAATGGTTTAAACCGATCACTAAACACGCGCAAGTATACGCCGTCTAACGAGTAATACAGTGATAAGTAGAGTGTCGTACCCACGAGGAACTATCACTAATATTTACCAAATACCAACTTTGTATCGCTTAAGTCTTATTCGAATAGCAATTAATGGAAGTGTGATTAATCTAAGTATAACTAATTATCAAAGCAAGTAAATGGATAACGAATGGTAATCGAAGGAATTACAAGCTAAGGTTACAACTTCACCCCCACACAGGAATTATGTCGAACACCTGGCGTGCTATGCTTCGTCAAACTTCCTACCCTTCTCTCTTTGGTCTTAATGGTCACAATAATTTGTCGACCGAGAACACACATGTGCTTATACACCTCTATCGAGGTATGCACAAACATATCCCTTCCAGATCCACCCAATAAGGAATAGAACAGAAAAGAACGTCCAAGCTAGATACAATCCTACAAATATCTATGAGAATTAATCATAATAAGGATTTAAGCATAAGTTCTCAAATAAGTCGCACGTGGCGCACAGATATATGTCTATTCTACACACTACTTATGCAGTCGAAACCCATAATCACATGTCAATATATTTAGGTGTAAATCTATAATCCTTCTGTCGATATCAAATAGATTACCAAAATCATCATTAATGTCTTAGCGAGAATCATTAAGCATGGATATATTAAACCAAACCATATGGTGCCATCCAAAGAGATAAGACAGTAAATTTAAATAACAAAGGGTTCCATTATAACCTTAGAGCCAATACTCAGTTCATAGCTATTGAACAAAATATAAGTATCAATCAAGACAAAATTAATAGATTACAAAATCAGAGGAAATAAATGGATAAGAAGGAACTTTGTCAAGGCCCTTCGGTCTCCAAGCATTCCACTCCTTCCAAGCTCTCCAATCCGTTTAGCTCAATGCTCTTGTTGATCTAAGGAAATCCAAGACTTTTCCCTAAACTACCTAATCTATATTTACAGACATTAACTAAGAGAAAGAGAAAGAAATTAAAAGAGGAAGAAAACTATTCTATGCTAAGCTAATCTATCTGACTATGATATATCCTTGTAGAGGCTTCCTTTATATATATATATATATATATATATATATATTTATGTGTGTGTGTGTGTGTTGTTCTCCTTTTTGCTAGGTCAAGAGCAAGCCTTCTCTGCATGGGCACCGGAGGTGGCACCGCGGCACGGGCAATAAGCCTATGGGTGGCGCTGCAGCGCCACGTCAGCTTGGAAAACACTGGAGCTCGTGCTGCAACGTGAGTCCAAGAAGGATCAGGGGCGCTGCAGTGCCATGGTGACATCAGCAAGGACCAGGGGGTGGTGCCGCGGCGCGAGACTAACACTAGGCATTGGCGCTGCGGTTCCAGTGTATTTGAATTGTCCGATTTGTCCCATGAAAGCTAGAAAAGTCCTATAAAGCCCTGCAATATGTCGATTAAGCATAATAACACTATAATCATATAAAACTATATAAAATCTACGATGATCAGGCAATTATTTAAGCCATAAAGTATCCGATTCGCGGTTATAAATCCCACTAATCAAATACCCCCAAACTTAAGTCTTTTCTTTTCCTCGAGCAAACTATCTAACACAAAAATAACAATAGTAAAACAACACGAGAACAAAATATAAAACTATATTCTAGCATCATGGCTTGAAAGCTCAATCATAGCTATTCCCAGAGAATAGGGCAAACACAGATATGAGGAAGGGTTCATTAAATTTCAAGCATAAGACTGTATTCGATCCATTCTATGTATGTGTGTGGAGACTAACCATCCTAACTAATCATAACTCAACTAAGTTCACACGGTTGATTGTTAATACCAATATGCACACTCCGTAACTTAAACATTCAACAAGCATTAAGAATAAGACACAAGTGCAGGAAAGGATCAAAAGGTTCTAGCATGAAGAAAGTAAAATCTAACTCTGACAATCCTTAATTACCTTAGGCTATTCAGAACTACCCATTAATGAGCTTTTGATCAATCACTCCTAAGCCAGACGATTTTAGGGCACTAGGTGTAGAACACCCCTAAGAATCTAATAACTCGAGCATCAGAAGCCACATAATCAACATAAACTAAATTAGACTTTACAAAAACTAAAGATTATTAGGCGAGTGCATTTTATGCTCCATCTCAATATCGGTCCTGTGTTTATGGGCGAGTGCGTTTTACGCTCTATCTCGACCCACCATAAGACTTTCGATATTCAATCTTCTTCTATTTTTATTCTCATTACATTTTTATTTTATTTATTTTATATTTTTTTTATATGCCAACGTGCCAGAATCCAAGATCCAAAACTGTATATGCGTCTAAGTCTTTTATTACCTTGTAACAATGAAAGTTTATAACAGTGAACATACTCTCAAAGTAATTAACACGCGAACTAAATTCAAAAACATAACTAGTTAACATAGTTAGTCGGTGCTTGTTAAGAAGGACGGATCAGTAACAGTCTAAACTTATCGATTAAACAAACCCCTAGCTCATACATGCTTGGTACGACTCTAAGAGATAGAGATAATTACTTGGCGCTTATCATTAGCCACAATAAAAAATTAATGATAAATATAACACCCTTACTTAATAACAGCTCAAAATAGGGTAATAAGGCCATTCACATGGCACAAGCATCTAAATCCGTAAAAGTCCCAAAAAGATGGCTATAAACCACAAACATGCTAATTATAATCAAAGCAATAATAAATAATAACCAAAAATAGTTCATGGCATCCATAATAATAAAAATCCAAAACATAATCTCGCAGTTCAAAATGACTGCACCACAATACTGAAAAAATAAATAAAAGCAAAGTACTAAATATGGAAACCTAACATGGCAGTAGACAAAAATAAAAAGATAATAAACTATAACACCCCCAAACTTAAGGTGAGCAATGCCCTCATTGATAAACATATATCAATCTATACAAGAGGGCTTCCCTGAAGATTGCTCACTCGGCGGTAGCATCGTCCTCATCAGCTTCGGCGGGCAGTGATGGTGGAGGGTATGGTGGGAAAATAGGAGGTTCTGGGAACTGGTATGGCATAAACTCAGCATTCTTGCCACAATAATCGGTGTATATGCTCTGCATCGTGTTAACCATCGCATCCTGATACTGCATCGTTATGTCCTGCCTCTGGGTCACTGCTGCAATGTGCCTCTGCTGCCTCTGAGCCTCGGTGTCGTGCTTCTGATGCATCGAGGGATGCCATGATCTCTGCCAGTGGTCCCTGTGAAGCTGGGCTTGCGTCTGGAGGCTGCGAGGGCTCGGGCCCTGCTGTAGGAGGTGGCACAGTAGGTGGCCCGTATCCTTCGCCTCTGACATAAGAATCTGTCCCATCCCACACATTGTAGTGTGAGATGGTCTGATGGTCAATGACTGCCATGGGTGGCAAGGCTATCTCTTATGGTCCCCACTGAATACCTGCTTTCTTGCATAATTGGGTGATCAAGGATGGATGTGGAAGTCATGTAGTGACGGTACTCTTGATCGCCTTCAGAATTGACTCATGAATAAGAACTCCCATATCCACGTTCAGACCCGTGACAATGAAGAATAACAGAATCGCTCTATCTTTAGTCACGTCGCTCAGGTGATGAGTCGGGATCATGTTGGCACATATAAAGCTGAACCATGCCTTCCCATAGCGACTGAGTGCTGAAGACGGGAAACTGGTCTTTTCACCCGTGTAGCCATTAGTCTTCCATGTAGTTTCGGGCTTGTAGAGCCTCCTAATAATATCCTCAAGGTCATAGATATGGAGTCCCGACTCCATATAGTCCCTGCCCTCAGAGTTGGGTGTCGCGAACAGTGCATTGATGGCCTGACTTCCAAACTCCACTGAGCGGCCCCTGGCTTGAACAACTGTAGGACCTTCGGCATTGGTGTTTGCATAAAAATCCCGAACCATAAATACAATAGCTGACCTGGGTGGTTTTGTGAAATACACCCAGTTGCGTTCAAGTAGCATGGTTGTTAGCTCACCATCCTTTTTATCAGGCCTCAACCCTCGCCCAGGAATAAACTTTCGCGCAGTAAAAGAGCCTTTGTACCTTTTCCATGCCTCCTCGTTCACAAATTTGGTGTTGTCCCATGTTGTTGGACGATGAACCGCCGACGCTCAATCGTTGTCATTTTGAAGCCATTCAGATTTCGCAGTAATCTGCTTGAACACAAATAGAAGACCCAATTCAAACTCCCCAAACTTTTTGTAGATAAACCCCAATTAAATTATAATGGCAAAAAAGCCCAAACAGTCAAGTTGTTCTTTCAAGAAATTTATCAAACACCTAGAGTGCGTTCTTTAAAACCAACTTGGACAGACCTTACTTGACAGTGCACTAACTAGATTTCCTTCAGTGGAAATAACCCAAACAAACAAGAAAACAAGGATAATCCCAACAATTCGATCAAGTTACTGATTGACTGGATATCAAAAATTACCTCAAGGGGAAAGAAAAACCTAGTTTGACCTGTGGGAAAACCCTCGTTATGTAATTGAATGGAGCCCCTTTCATGTTTATAGTGATTGAAACTGTAGTGAATTGGAGGGGGGAGGAAAGCGTGTGGGGATATATGAGAAGTGGGTTTGAATTGATGAGAGGCTGATAGGCGTAGGCAAAGGGGAGGCTTGTGTGTAAAAGAGGGGAAAACATTAGAGAGGTAGCCGAGTTCTACCTACTTAAGGCAACAAAAATTGGCTTTATGGCGTAATACCTGCGTGGACCCGCTTTTTATTATTTGGCACTACTACTGGTAGAGAAAAGCGAAGATGTTGGGCTTACACAGCAGCACCTTGCAGATCTGAGTCAAAGGCATGCTGATGGAAATGCAGTGCGCGTTTGGAAATCTGGCTTTTGAACATATATCATTTGCATATGAAGTTATGGTGGTGTTATATCTTTGGTCATGCTTGAGTGCCGACTTTGTATCTTGGTTTTTCCTGCCTAATTTAAACCATGTATTAGCCACTATGTTAACAAATATATATGCATATATATATACATAATAACTAACTTAAATATACTACTATATATAAAATAGTAACATAAAAGGAAAACATGTTGTCTGCATTCTATAGCCACAAAAACATGCATCTGAGATTATAATTAAACTAGCAGCAATGTGAACACACTAAAGCGAAAAGACTAAATATAAACTAGAAATAAGTAAGAAAAATAAATAGAATTTGATACTGAGATGGGGGGGGGGGGTGCCTCCCCACCAAGCGGTTGTTTTAAAATCGTCGGCTAGACTATACTGATGCCGCTCAATCCAGCTCATAAGCAAAAATAACCATTTCATGCCGCTTATTCATCAATTCCTTTAAATATTTGGCAGACATGGATGATTGATCATCCTCATTTTCTTCACCCATTGGCACAAAGAATCTTTCACTATAGGAATTATCCACTAATTCACCTTGTTAATCAATTTGAAAGCATTCTTTGTGCACTAGCGGGCCCTCCAGGGTTTCCATAGTCGTGAGTGTGGTTTCTGGTTGTTGATCAGTCTTGACTATACAACCACTGTTGATCCTTTTGTCTCCAACTTCAGACTCCACCAGTTGGATAGTTTGCACTATGACGTCACCCTCAACAACTGTGCAAGACTCATCGCCTTCTCCTTGGGTATCCACCAAGCATTGCTCTACTTTTTCATCGTCAAGATCAATTATGACCAGTACATTTCCTTGCGGTGGATTTGTGATGGCATTGACGAGTTGTCCCAATTGATTTTCAAGGCTTTGCAATGCGGCTTCTTGGCTTGCCATTCGAACCTCATTTCTCTCAATAAAGTTGGTCATAAGCTCTTCAAGCATGTTCTCTTTTTCTCGTGTTGAGTTCTCAGACAAGCTCTTATTGGGTCGAGACGTCACCTCATATTATGGTGAAGACTGATAGTCAAACTGATTTGGATTGGATTATTTCGGATCATGATATTTCTCTTGACTGTAGTCCCAAGAGTTTGGATAACCCTGACAAATTGGATGAAAGGGATTCGGTTCAATGTCAGCTCGTTCTTGACGGTAGACAGTCTAAGTGGGTTGACACTCAAGATTGTCAAAAAAACTCAAGAGATTTGCAATTTGAACTTGCAATTGCTGCGTGAGCCCCGAATCCGGGTCCCAAATCACCGCGGATTCAGTTCAATCATTCTATAGCTATTTACGAAAGATATAAACATAAATTGTTTATACAATACACTTTTCACACATTTCCCCAAAATCGAGTAACCTTAACTTATACACAAATCATAAACTATCTAACACATAACATTATTATCCAACTATACTATTACAAACTAGCCGCACATTTTATCCCAAGCTGAACTTGGCATTATCCTTTTTCTTGTATCCGAATGCATTCGCCTTATCTGCAATATTTATCATGATATAGCAAGGGTGAGCATGAAAGTTGCCCAACAAGTTTAAATATAATTTAAGGATATATCATGATTGAAAGAGTCTGAATAATAAGCTGGCTATAATTCATCAATATAATTGAGAACTAGCACGAACAAACTTTTGACTGAACAAGTATTGAACATGAACAAATATATCTAGACCAACTGGTAATGAATGTGATTAGCCTTTCATACCTGACTTATACATGTAATATGTACAGAGTACAATTCCACATGGCAATCAGCAATGATTAACCATAAGCATATCTGAATAAAACAACTCTTAGTAGAGTTAAGTAAAACTTGGCTCGAACTGATTTGATTCAAGCTCACGCAATTTATAACGCTCTATCTGAAGACCTAATATTAGTAATATAGATCTCCAATATTAGAATAATATCATCACAATATAATACTACTATATATATATACACATAGATTAACCTAAACAAATAGCACATAATCCTATTAGTCTACAATACACATAAGACTTAGCATCAAGTTAGACTATTCAAGTCCGAGTTTACATATTCAATATTTACATTACTTGCCTCTTAATTCTATTCAACCTTCATCCAAGGTTTTAATCACTTTCATTCATTATGCGTCACCTGAACCCCATGTTCATTATTCTTTCTTAATGTCGAAGACATACGATTCGTTGTATGCTAAGACCGATCGCTCATCGCAACAGCATTGCATTCATAGCGTCTGAACACTTTACATTCATCTCTTATTATCATGACATAACATCGAAATGCTATTCATTACCCTCAACAATAAACGTCTAAGGAATCACCACCATAGCAATCCCTCACGTTCGTTTATCACGACTACGGTCCCCGGATATAGGTTCCATAACCCACGTCTACATTCTGTATCTTTTAATCTTGTTTAATCTTTTCGTTCAAGCTTCATCAAAGGTTTAATAAACTTAATTAAGTGTTACATTAGTTGAACTACATGTTCATATTTCTTTCTTGCACATCCCCTAGTAATTGAAAGCAAGAATATCTCATTTCTGGGCCTTTGTCTCAGATCTTGGCGTTGCGGTTGCCTCGCCCTTCCCTTTCCTTTGTGCTGCAGTGCCATTTAGCAAGATGGTCGATGACCCGAGCTTCAGATCGCTGGTTTACCCTCAAGGCATGACTCGCGCTATAGTGCCAAGCATGAAACCTAGAAAAATTTTCTAAGTCTTTTACAAGCTTGAGACGCTGACTTTGAAATCTCATATCTTATTCGTTATAACTCGGAACGAGGATGTTCCAAAGCCATTATCTTCCTTATCTTACGTACTTCATTTTCCCATGGACAAAAATTCATTCTGAATCTGTTAACATGCCATTCAATTAGCTTAATCTTCGCTCTTCATTCGTTTTACGTTATTAACGTTCTTTGTTCGTTTGTCCGTAATTCGGTCATCCGAACTCGGAATTCATTCATTATTGAGTCTACGACTCATGTTTTATAAGTTCTCTTACATTCTTATGAAACCCTACACGTTCGGGTTCATTTACTAACTTTCTAATTCTTGTTCTTTTTTTACGAAATTTTTGCCATAACTTCGTTATAGCTCAATTTTAATCCGTTCATCATGAACGTTTCTAACATTCCTAACCAAGCAATAAACAACTAACTTATAAGCAATGGTTTTAAACTTGTCCATCAACAACAATTATCCTACGATGGTTTTAAATTTGTCCATCAACAACATTCTTCGCGTTCATCGCGTGTTCTTCGCGTTCTTCGTTCGTTCTTCATTTTTAATCGATATTTTGGATTACGATTCTACTTTTTATTGGAATTGGATGTTATAGAACATCATTCCTTACTTATTTCACCTACTCGATCATAAGATTCATTCAGATCGCTCAATATCCTTACGAATCTTATACTTCCTTAAGAAATTTATAAACTAAATTCATAATTCTTATTTCTTCGTTTTCTCATGATTTCAACCGTATGAATTCATTCTTAAATTCATCTACTTCTTATCTTCATTAATTTATGTTTTTTAACATATTAAACTTAAAGAAAATTAGAAGAAACTAGGGTTTGGAATACCGTTCTTCTTTAATCTCCTTCCGTCGGACAAAGCATGCATTCGAGCTAGCTTTTCCTCATTCCTCTTCCACTTCTTCTCCCATCCGAACTCTCTCTCTCGATCTCTCAAGTGTTGGTTAAAATTTCAAACCAAACAAATGAGCTTAAGGCTTGTTTATATAGAAAACCAAGGCTAAGGGTATTTTGGTCATTTCACCCCCCTTAACCTCCTAACAATTCCTATGCTTAGCCACCAAGTTTACTTGGCCACCACCCTTATTTGGTGGCCAAGTGGCTGCCCCACATGCCCATGGGTCTCCCCCATGGGTTGCCCCATGGGTTTTACCCATCCGATGACCCATCGGTTCGATCCGCGGTTTATTTTCTTGGATCGAGCTTAATTAAATCTAACATTGGGCCTTACATTAATTCTTATTGGACCTACCCTAGGCTTGATTACATATTCCATTGAGCTTGATATAATCCAAGTCCAATTGGATTCTTCAAAGTCCATGAACTCAAAGTCTATTAAGACTAATCGCATTCAACGCATCCCATTCTCGTATTCTCTTCGTATATAATTTGTACGATATTCGTATTATACGTCGTAATAATCTTCGTACTATACTCGTATAATAACTTGTATTATACTCATATTTCTCATGCATAATAACTCTAATTATTATACGAAATCATAAAATTCTCGGAACTCACTTTCCTAACCTTTAAGTCCGCAGGCGAAAACTTCGTTTTTGCCATAACTGAAATATTATTAAATGTTCCATTAAGTCTTAGGATTATATCATTAAGCTTTTCTCAGAAATTCAAACTAAATCTCCAGACAGAAACGGATGAATAGTGCCTATTTCGTCTTTTTCCCCAAAAATATTTTTATTCCCGAAAAAATTTTATTTTTGTCTTGAAAATTCTTAATCGTTCAGTCTAGTTCGTAGCCAGAATCCTCCCGATTTATAATCATTCTAGGTTATAGAACGATAAATAAACACATAGCACAGAATAGTATTAATAAAAATTCATTTTATTAATAACTAATTCTTTAAATCTTAAATTCTGGACAATCCGATTTTCCGGGTTGTCACAACGCGATTAATGTTGGATAGTCATATGATGTGAATTGTTTTCGTTTATAGATCCAAATCAAATGTTAGAATAAGAGACACAAATTAATATTGTGTTGATAAAAATAAATTGATGATACAACTTTAAAAGATTGTAGAGAATAAGAAAGCGGTGATTCCGAGGACGAAATCCTTTTAAGGAGGGGTGAATGTGTTAACCTGGGATTTCGAATAATCTGAATTTTAGGAATAATTTTTTTTTATATTTAATATTGATATTGACTGTTAATATTGTGCTATGTATATGTGATACGAGTTTAGAGAATAAGTCAATTTGTGTATTGACTGAGAAAATAAGAATAGAGTTGTGCTTAATTGAGAAACTCTAACCCTAAGTCCAGATAGGGATTCAATAGAAAATACAGTTATTATAACTGTAAAGTTGAGTACGTGTTTGTACTATATAGAATATTGATCAGTGATTGATCGGGTAGGGTATAACATTAGTAAACCCTAATGAGAGATTAGAAACCCTAATCTCATGTTTAGAAACCCTAACATACAGTTAGGAACCCTAACCGATAGCTAGGAAACCTTAATTTCATATTTAGGAACCCTAAACCCTAATTAGGAAACCCTAATTGGAATTACAAAACCCTAATGGTGAAGATTTAGGAGAATGGTGTTAAATGACTAGAATACCCTTAAATTTATGAGGGGAATTATGAAAATACCCTTTTAGGTGCGAAAAGACCAAAATACCCTTTACTTTAAACTTAAGTAAAGAGAGTTCTAGAATTTGGTGACTCACCAATGTTGGATAAGACCATGTGCTGCAAATCCTTACCAAATCTGACCTAACATTCCACCTAGCAAGTGTAGAAACATTGCATATAAGTTATAAGTGATTTTGGAGAGAGAAATTTCATAAAAATTAGCCATTTGCTCTCTAACTCTCAAGTTACTCTCTCTCTCTCTCCCAACCTTCGAAAAGTGTAAGTGTTTCAGTCCCTAGATCACCCTCTTAAACACCAAGATTATTGGAGAAAGAATAGGATCAAAGATTGCAAACTAAAAGGTATAAACCCTAACCCTACTTTGATCTTATATGCTTAAGATAATTTTGTGTTTAATCATGTGTTATAAAATATTTTTAGATGATCTATGTTGATCCATCATGGATCCATAGCATCAAAAGGCTTTAAAGACTAAGTTTTAAAAAAACTGTTAGAACCCTAAAAAGTGGTCTGACAAGCATATGTCAGTCGCACTAAATCTTTTTGTGATTATGATGTTTGTTGTTTTAAAGTTGTAATCTATAGTTTGATATGTCGTCTTTGATCTGCAAGTGAAAGAACAGTCATTTGATGTCTAGAATGTAAGTTAGAATCGGTCAAAGAGAGTTGACCGAGCATGACCAACACTTTCTGGGTAACCGAGAAAGTGTGCATCAATGTCTGACAAGTTTTTGTAACGCCTTGATCTGTCAGCGTTTAAGTGTTTTGATGTTGTTGTTATATCCATGTTGTACCCTGCTAGATGGACTATAGATCCATACGTCTAGACCCCTTAAAACATCAATAGGATTGATTTAGTGAATGGTCAAAGTGGCCCATCTGATCACGAAGACACTTTTCTGGAATTTGCCAGAAAGTGTATGAATATCGTTTCTGACCAGGTTTGACCAGTTCAAATCTGGAAATTTTAATGTTGTTGGACTAAGATCATGATATTTAGATGTTCCTTGACATAAGGACTATAGATTTGAACCAAGAACACACATGTTTGATGACCATAACACCGGATTAAATGGACTAGAAAGTACCTAGTCGAAACTGTCTGGGTTTCTCAGAAACCCAGAAAACCAAGATGGTGTCTGAAAACAAGTTTAGAGGCTCAGATCTCCTTGTTGAGATGTTGTATAACCAAGATAAGGATTGTTAATGGTAGTGTTACATACCTACTACAGAATGGATGCATAAGCAAGCCCGGAACATGATTGGATTGAGAATTAAGGTCGGTCAAACCTTGTCCCTTGAATACTGACTTTGTCAGTGTTCTTGAGCCAATAACACCTAAGACGACAGTAAAAGCGTCATTATAAACAAACAATGACAGTTTATTTAAATTTATTTTCCTAATTTCTAAAAATTTATTAAAAATAAAAATAAATTCTAAAAAATTACAAAAATGGTTTTAAAAATAATTTTAAATTATGAAAAATAATTTTTGACTATTTGGGATATTTTTCATTAATATTTATAATTATTTAAATAGTAGTGATATTTAATTTATTTAATTAATGTATTAAATAAATTAGAGAAAAATAATTTTAATATTATAAAAATCATTTTAAATAAGAATAAAGTGTTTAAAAATATTTTGAGTTATAAAATAAAACTTTTAATATTTTTGGAGAATTTTCATTAATAAATTATTATTAATTATATTTGATATATTTAATTATTATATTAAATAAATGAGTTAAAAATGGTTTTATTGAATTAAAAATCATTTTAAATGAGAATAAAGTGTTAAAAATATTTTGAATTATAAAATATAATTTTCAATATTTTTGGAGAATTCTCATTAATAAATTAATATTAATGATATGAGTTTTATTTAATTATTAAATTAAATAAATGATGGTAAAATGATTTTATTGGTTTTAAAATCATTTAAAAATGAGAAAAGTTATTTAAAAATATTTTAAGTTATAATTAATGACTTTTAATATTTTGATGATAATTTCATTAATATTTAAATATTAATGGTAATGGTTTAAAATGATTTTAAAATTATTTAAGTAGAATATTGGTGATTTAAAAATATTTTAAGTTATTATAAATAACTTTAATATTTTGACTAGTATGTCATTAATATTTTAATATTATAAAATATTAATGATGATGGATTTATTTGATATTTAAATCATTTAAAAATGATTTTAGTGTTTGAAAAATTATTATAAAATATAATAATTGTTAGAAAATTATTACAAGCTTCCGAAAAATATTATAAATGATATTTGACTTATCTAAAATAATATTGAAGCTTAGAGAACAAGTTTAGTTGACATTCTAAGTGTTAATTGTTAGATAGGGTGACCAGTACACCGAAAATAGACCGAAGTCCAACCAGACCGAACTAGTTAGACTTGATAATTGTTTATATAGGTTATAAAAACTGATGTGGCTATGTGGTAATGTGTCTAGAAGAAAGATTGACTATAAATTACAGTATTGTGTGTTGTGAATTATTGTGCTAATTGTGTGTAGCAGTAATCAACGGAGAAGGAAAGTTTCCTAACTCAACCTTGAGTTATATCTTTTCAAATATTATGGTGGTTAATTATTGTTAATTAGACCACATCTATGAATTTATTGTTAATTATTCGCAGTTAGTGCATATTTATTAATTCAAATAGAAACTATTAGTGATTGCAAACTATTAGTGAGAAATATCTTAGCCAATTGTTCTAGCAAGACGAACATTTGATAGGACTTGATAAGTTTGAGAAGAGAAGAGAATTCAATTATTATTGATAGATTAATGCCAATTATTTCGGCTAGATCAAAAAATAAAACTTGATAAGTTTCAAAAGAGAAGAGAAGGGAAGAGAAGAGATTAGATATTGAAATCTTTTTATTTCGTTATTAAATCAAATTCTATTTCAAAGACTGAGAATAACAACCTTTTAAAGGGAATATTTTTGGTCGTATATTCGGCCATTGCGCGCGTAGTAAGTATTATGCATAATATAGGGTATAATAAAGTTGATCACTTGTTATACTTGAAGAGGGGTATGATTTAATATTTATGACTATCTGATACACCTGGGCATATCAAAGTAAATCTTTGATAGTTACTCGAGATGAGAAGTTCTAGATCCTTTGTGATCACTCAACATAAACTCTGGAAAAAATTTCCACACTGTATTTGGGTATATTAGAGTAAATCTTTGATAGTTACTCGAGAAGAGAATTTCAAGATCTTGTAAGATCATTCATCATAAACTCTAGAGAGTATTTCTAAATTGTTATTCAATAGAATATTGTAGAAACGTTGAAAGTATTGCATCCTTTCGTTATTTGTTGCATAGGTTGTGAAAAGATTAGTTAAAGAAGAAAAAATTATTCAGTTATTTCAAAGTTCCCCGAACTTTAGAGTTATTCTATCGAATTAGATAGTTTGTTGTTCTGATTCTTATACATTTATTGTATATCTTAACTTACGGGGCAAATTTGTTTCTCACCCTTGCTAAATAAAACATTTCAGCTAGGGACGAAGTGACTGGAGGTGCTGTGAAGAACAAAGGCAAAGGTGTTATGTTGTGATAACTATGGTTAACATTATTATTATGTTGTATTTGTAAACCCTTTTTGTATATCTAAAGGTTATGTTTGTAATATAAAGGTTAGATAACCTGGGACGAATGTATTAGCTATATCAGTTAATGTGGTGTATGTTACTATTCATAATTATATGGGTAGTTAGAATGATATTTCTATGTTGGATCGTGAGCACCAAACTCGGGGGTCAGGTAACCTGGATTTGGGGGCGTCACAGGTTGGTATCAAAGCTGTAGTAACCAAGGTGTCAAAAGTTGGTAGCAGAGCTATAGGTTATAAACCTTAAGTGGGGGGGGGGGGGGAACCCTAGGATTATAACCATAAGCGAAATATAGAATACTCATTTAGAGTACTAAGTGAGGGATTGTCGAAGCATATTGATAGTGAGATATGTGGACACGTAGTGTGAGAAGTTTGTACTATTAAAGTTGTAATACCCGTAAATTTTATGATTTAATATTAATATTTATTAATAGAGCCTGTGATTATTTATTACATGGCATGAGGTGAGTAACTCAATTGAATTAAATTAATTAAATTGCTGCCATAATAATTAAGTATTTACATGTTTATAATCCAAATAATAAATTGGGAGTCTAGCCAAATAAATTAATTGATGGACCTTTGAGTTAGCCCAATAAACTTGGGTTATTTAAAATCCAATTCGGAACCCAACATAATAGTTAACTGATGGTACAAGGTGTTGGTTTAATAAAATGTGGCGTGGGGCAATGGGCCCGACCGACTAGCCCCTTGTCTATGTCTGAGATCTATTCTCTTGTCCCAAATTAAGGGTCACCAAGTACAAGGAACAGTAGCCTAAACTCTCTTTATGCAAACTTTCAAGCTGTTAATCCTAGGCATGCAGGGCTAGCTAAGTGGCTGGTATGGAGTGGTTAAACAACTCCTTAAGTAACCATTGTTCATTTCTATTGCACCATGAATCCCAACATTGGGTAAAACAAGTGTCTAGTCCATGCTTTTCTCTTTAAATACAAGCCACCATGGCAGTCTGTTATAGTGATAAGAGTGTTGGAGAAATCTTAGTAAAGAATTCTTAGTTGCTAAGCATTAACAAATCAGTGTGTGAGATATCAAGGTTAAAGCTCGAGAAGGTATAATTTCTATATCGTTCTTAACTTGAGTCTTGTTTGATTCTCAGTTTTCCTAAATTAATAGGTCAAGTATGATGAATTAGCATGATATAGGGTGTTTAGAAAGTTTACTTTCGTGCATGAATACGTTAATAATTGTCTGGAATCAAGTTGTGGATACTCTGCAAAACAGAGCATGTTCACTGCTTCTAAACTCCATGGGTGAAGTCAAGCACCGCATTTTAGGAACCAAATTGATGGGTTCGGTCGTGTTAGACCATGTATTAAGAAATTCCCTTAGGTTGTATGCATATAGTAAAGTCTTAATAAAATTAACCCAACAAACTTAGACTTTGTCGAAATAGTAGTAGATCAAGTCTCTCGAAAGAGTCGACTTTGAGATGTCTTCGGACAAAGCGTGTTGTCTTCGGACAAGTCGTGATGTCTTCGGACAAAGCGTGTTGTCTTTGGACAAGTCGTAATGTCTTCGGACAAAGCGTGTTGTCTTCGGACAAGTCGTAATATCTTCGGACATGGCCAGACGTCTTAGGCTTCGGACATGGCCGGATGTCTTCGACCGGACATGGCCGATGTCTTGGGACTCGAGAGACAAGATCATAACTTGATATAAGGATGGATTAATAATATTCCTATACTACTATAAACTATTATTACACGAACGAGTTCTAAGTAGAGAATTCTTCTAACTTCGGGAAAATAAATCTAATGCCTGCAAACATGCGTAGAAAAGGGTCGGTGGAATTGATAGATGTTATGGTCTACTTAAAGCAATGAACCTATTGGAACTACGAAGAAGAAAGATTATGAATAAACTAGCAGTGGTCAAAAGTATGAGCATGTTAGTGTACAAGCTATGAGTTCGATGGGTGCAAAGAAAGATACATAGATAGAAAGAAAAATGTGTTGTGTACATGTTGTTTATATATGTAAATCAAGTGTGTTTGGCTAATGAATACCTATACTTACATAAATAGGACAAACATAGTTCATTGAGGTGATTTTCGCTACAAGTAGTAATCAACGCTAAAGGCAAGTTCCCTGACCTCACTCAAATTTACATTGAGCAAGTATCCGAACACTATTATTATTGTGTTGCAAGTTCCTTACTTATTACACTGTATACATTCGAATTGTCGTCTCAAGGAAATATCTGTTTTTATTCGAAAATCATTTATATACCTTGACGTTGTTGCAAACATTGGATTTATTGTTCTTAAATGCATGATAAAAATTGTCTAAGCCTTTGATTCGACTAGACTATTATTATGCTATCCAAACCAATTGACTTGGTGCGGACTATCGTAAATCTACTGAGATGAACAACCCTCATTGAAGGGGAAATTATATATTATTTCGGGGACCGACGCATAGCATACGAAAGTATGATTAAATGTTATGCATAACGTAGGGTACTTTAGGTTGATCACCTGTTGTACTCGTTTGCATTGGATTACAGTGTAATACTGTTAATTCTAGTAAGAGTTCTTAGTCCTTAGTGACTGCTCAGTACTCATTCATGTTGAACCTCGAAATGAATGAATCCTGAAATTTTGTTGATATCCTTCAGTCTATAGCGACACCTATTGAATACTCTTGATATTTCTTGATATCCTTGAACTACCAATTATTATTATACCCTTGAAAGGTTTAAATACTATAACTGCTTGTTCTTCTGGCTATATTACTTGCTGGGCAAACTCGTTACTCATTCGTGATTCCTAAAACATTTCAGTTAAGGCAGAGCAAGGCGGTACTTCAGGACAGGACAAGGGAAAGGGCAAGGCGACAGAATAACTTAGTCCTTAAGACTAGAAGTATTATTATTATTGTTATGCTTGTTATGATGTATTCAAGAATGATTAAGTTATGTTTAAGTTAATCACTGAATTGTCCTAGTAATGGTTACGGTACCTTGGGACGCAAATATTTATATTATATCAATGTAAATTATTCAAGTATTTCCGTTGTTGATTTTAGTAAGATATTCGTAGTTGTACGTGATGCACCGAATTCGAGATATGGGTGTCCGAATTTTGGGGGCGTCACAGGTTGGTATCAAAGCCATAGTTATAAACCTTAGGAGAGAGAGCCCTTAGATTATAACTTAGGAGAACTTGGAAGATAGAAAGGGATGAAACTAATATAGAGTTTTCATAGAGATGGACTTAGCGTGTTACAGAATATAACTTCATTCTATACAATGAACTTATGTTAATTAACATTCTAATGGAGTTGTTGTTTGTTTTGTCTTGTGTTGGTGATTGTAGGATGACTGATATGGGAGGACCTAGCTGAGTGGTAGAAGAGGAACCGCGTGACATACACGTGGTATATTAGGCACCATTGATAGCGGAGCCTATATTAACTATAGTCCCTATCAATGACGATGATGAGGAAGAGGAGATGGAGCCAATACCCGAGGAGTCTGATCCAGAGGAGAGGCCTATGGAGGAGCGTATGGTGGATGAGCCCATGGGGGACTCCGACGAGGTTACTTTTGAGGATAGGATGTTGGGCAGTATGAGGAGCAGATTTTAGAGTTAGGGTGCAGAGTTGAGGAGTTAGAGGCTGAGGCTAGGGATAGGGAGTCCGAATTACAAAAGCTGAGGGACGAAGACCACCAGAGAAAGTTAGTGATGTAGGAGATGGAGGAAGAGATTGCTCACCGTAAGGAGATAAGAATCCAGATGGGGGCTTTGTTTCACAGGGCGGTGGCTAGGAATGTAGAACTGGCAGGGAAGTTGGAAGAGATGGAGCAGAGGGAGTTGAGTGAGAGGACAGAGAAGGAAGCTATCCGTACTCAGTTAGGGATGGAGGTAATGGATAGGATCGATTTCGAAGAGAAGTGGGAAGGGGCCAATGATAGGGCTAACGATCTAGAAGATGAAGTGAGGTGCAAAAGGAGGAAGATGAATAGGATGGGCTATGCAGTGCGTACGGCCATGGAGAGACTGGTTAATGGGGTAAATCACTACCCTACAGCAAGCGAGGATGCACCCAAGACACACCATAAGCCGAGATTTGGTGGTGCACATTACTCAGAGGGAGTACTAGAGCATTGTGGAGTGCGGAATGATAGATTAAGTCTAGGCGTTAAAAGTTATTAGTTGTAGTTCGTTATGTAGTGTATTATCTGTTGTAAATTCAGTCTTTTATGTAGAATGTGAGATAGTTGTAAGCCCCAAACTTTTGAGTTATATTAGAGGGATAGTATGTTAATGGTTGTCCCCATCTTTTGTGATATTAGGGGATAAGTTGTATCGTTTATAGAAGTATGCTAGAGATAAACATGTAATGTAACAATTTGGCATATGAATATAAATGATCTTGTTCTGAAATGTATTCTGAAATCTTATTCCTTTTATGGAGAATTAATATAATTAGATAATAAAAATGGAAGTTTTGTGATGCAGAAAATGCCGCCCAGACGTAGATTAACTGCACCGGAAGAGTCGGTTAATGATGAGAGAGGACAAGTAGATCCCATTCAGAGGCTTGTAGATTTGTTAGGGGAGGCTCTTAGGGGAAGAAATGAACAAGTACCACCCATTCCCCAAGTAGCTCCAGTCGCAAACTTCAAGGACTTTAAGAGTGTGGGACCTCCAAAATTCATGGGTACTACCTATCCTATCGTAGCGCAAATGTGGATCAAGGAAATGGAGAAAGCCTTCGCCATTGCTCGTGTAGGTGAAGACCAGAAAACCGTGTTCGCTACATATATGATGAGGGTGAAGCAAACCATTTGGTGGGAAGCAAATCAACAGAGGGCAGGAGAAGGGACTATAACCTGGGAAAGGTTTAAGACTTTGTTCTTCGAGAATTACTTCCCGAAGAGCATGAAGAATAGGATGGAGGTAAAGTTTCTAGAACTAAAACAAGGGGAAATGACAATGGCACAGTATGCGGCCAAGTTCAACGAACTCGCACGATTCGCAACACATCAAGTAGACACTAAAGAAAGGAAATCTCGACACTTCGAATTTGGACTAAAACCTTGGTTGTTCAACAAGGTGTCGGTCCTTCAAATCGACTCGTTCGCCACATTATTGGAGAAGGCGATAATTGCTGAGGGAGGTAGCGAGGCATTGAGCCAATACAACAAGGAGAAGAAGAACAAGAATGTTGGGGGAGAAACTCGTGGAGGGAGTAGCAGTGGTGGAAGTTATCTAGGAAAGAGAAAATGGGATAACCGCAACAACGACAACAACAACAACAACAACACCAACCACCGAAACATAAACCAGTTAGAAAGTCATCAAGGAGGGTTTAAGAAAAGAAGTGAAGCTTGCCCGAAATGTGGGCAAAAACATCAAGAGGAATGCTGGAAGGGGCGCAACATCTGCTATAACTGCAGCCAAGAAGGGCACATTTCACCCAACTGTCCAAAGCCGAAAAAGATCAAGTGATGTTTCGCGTGTGGCTCAACTGAGCATCAAATCAAGGATTGCCCAAAGAAGGGGAGCAACGGAGGAAGCAGCCAACAAGGAGGGGGCAGCAAGCTGATGATGGGCGGACCAACACAATCTAACTGACCGATTGCCCAAACCTTTAACATGACTATCCAAGACGCAGTGACTGCAAGGGACGTGGTGTCAGGTATTCTCCCAATCAATAATATAAATGCCTATGTATTATTTGATTCGGGTGCTACCTATTCCTTTGTTTCTGAAGAATTTACTAATCGACTAAACATACCTCCTGAACATTTAGAAAATTCATTGAACATAGAGATTGCAAATAAGGAAGTAATTCCCATAGAGTTTGTTTATCAAAATCATAGCAAACATTATAGGTCACTTAACTAAACGTAGATTTAATTCCGATTAAACTGGGAGAGTTTGATGTGATATTATGAATGGATTGGTTATCCGGCCACGCTGCGATAAACGATTGTCAAAAGAAGAGTGTGAACCTTCAGACCTCAAATTGGTCTAAGGTAGTGTTTTACAGTAGCTCGTCGCTTAAGCAATTGTGTTGCCTTACGATGATGCAGGCTAAGAAATTGTTAAGGAAATGATGTGTAGGTTATTTTGTCTATATAGTGGACACTCAACAAAAGGGAATAGAAATGAAAGATATATCAGTGGTCAGAGATTTCCAAGACGTGTTTCCAGACGAATTGTTTGGTCTTCCGCCAGACAGAGAAATCGAATTCATAATAGACTTAGCACCGGGAACCGCACCAATTTCGAAAGCCCCATATCGTATGGCGCTAGTAGAAATGAAGGAATTGATAATTCAATTGCAAGAGTTACTAGATAAGGGTTACATTCGGCCAAGTGTGTCTCCTTGGGGAGCACCAGTGTTGTTTGTAAAGAAAAAGGATGGATCGATGAGGCTCTGTATCGATTATCGGGAGTTGAACCGAGTGACAATTAAGAATTGATATCCATTGCCAAGGATAAACGACCTTTTCGATCAACTGAAGGGAGCAAAGTGTTTTTCCAAGATAGATTTGCGAACGGGTTATCATCAATTGATAGTGCGAGAGGAGGACATACAAAAGACGGCGTTTTGAACTCGCTATGGACATTACGAATTTTTAGTGATGTCATTTGGGTTAACCAATGCTCCGGCAGCATTCATGGACTTGATGAATCGAGTTTTCAGGCCATACTTAGATAAGTTCGTAGTAGTATTTATCGATGACATTTTGATTTATTCAAAGACGAAGGAAGAGCATGCCGAACACCTGAAGATGGTATTGGAAGTATTGAGAAGGGAAAGGATGTACGCTAAATTTTCAAAATGTGAATTTTGGATGGAAAGGGTTCAATTTCTAGGACATGTGATAGATCAAAATGGAATTTCTGTGGATCCTGCAAAGGTGGAAGCGGAAGTAATCGCAGGAACAAACCAAGACGCCAATGTGAAGTTAGGAGTTTCTTAGGTTTTAGCCGGGTACTATCAAGATTTATCCAAGATTTTTCTAAGATAGCAACCTCGCTGACCAATCTAACGAGGAAGACAGAGAAGTTCGTATGGACGGACAAATGCGAGGAGAGTTTCCAAGAATTGAAGAGGAGGTTGAGTGAGGCGCCTGTATTATCATTACCAGATGATACGGGAGGATTTGTAGTGTATAGTGATGCATCGCATAGAGGACGTGGTTGTGTGCTAATGCAACATGGCACGGTCATTGCATATGCCTCACGACAGTTGAAAGATTTCAAAAAACGATACCCTACCCATGACTTGGAGTTAGCGGCGGTAGTCTTTGCATTGAAGATTTGGAGGCACTATTTGTATGGAGAAAAATGTGAGATATATACGGATCACAAGAGTCTTAAATATATCTTCACACAGAAGGAGTTGAACATGCGACAAAGAAGGTGGTTGGAACTAATCAAGGATTACGACTGTGAAATTCTTTATCACCCGGGAAAGGCAAACGTTGTAGCCGACGCTTTGAGCAGAAAAGGAAGGGAGAAGTTATTCAAATTGACAACTCAAGAGGAATTAATAAGAGAAATGGAAAAGCTGGAAATAGAGGTGGAGGAACCAAAAGAAGTGGAAGGAAAATTACTCATGATGAGAGCTCACCCGACGTTATTAGATAAAATAAAGGAAGCACAAGAGAAAGATGAAGAATGCGAGAAGATAAAGAAGAGAATAGTAGAAGATATGGAAGAAAGGTTCAAAGTAGATAAGGACGGTATATTGAGGTTTGAGGGTTGAGTATGGGTGCCAGCTGTAATCGAACTGAGAGAGGAAATCCTACACGAATCACACAATACGACGTAGTTTGTACATCCAGGAGGCACAAAAATGTACCAGGATCTTCGGCACCATTTTTGGTGGCCTAATTTGAAAAGAAAGGTTGCAGAATGTGTTAGCAGATGTCTTACTTGTCAAAGAGTCAAAGCAGAACACCAGAGACCAAGTGGACTACTTCAACCGCTGGAAATTCCAGAATGGAAATGGGAGCACATTACAATGGACTTCGTGGTTGGACTTCCGGTTACACAGAAGGGTTATGATGCCATTTGGGTTATTGTGGATCGACTAACAAAGACAGCTCACTTTCTACCCATCAAGATTCGATTCAATTTGAACCAGTTAGCAAATTTGTATGTAAAGGAAATTGTATCGCGACATGGAGTGCCGGTGTCGATTGTCTCCGATCGAGATCCGCGTTTCACGTCAAAATTCTGGAAAAGTTTGCAAGAACGAATGGGAACTCAATTGAGATTAATTACTGCTTATCACCCTCAAACTGACGGGCAGAGTGAACGAACCATACAAAAGTTGGAGGACATGCTTAGAACTTGCGTGATGGACTTCAAGGGAAATTGGAACGACCATTTACCATTAGTAGAATTCGCTCACAATAATAGCTATCATGCGAGTATCGGTATGCTGCCAATTGAAGCTCTTTACGGGAGAAAGTGTAGAACGCCATTATGTTGGGATGAAGTCGGAGAACGACGACTTTTGGGACCAGAATTAGTCCAGCAAACGGCCGACGTGGTAGCAACAATAAGGGGCAAATTGGTAGCAGCTCAAGATCGCCAAAAGAAGTATGCCGACTTGCATCGTCAGAACCAAGACTTTGAAGTCGGTAGTTTTGTGTTTTTGAAGGTATCTCCTTGGAAGGGAAAGATTAGATTCGGAAAGAAAGGAAAATTGAGTCCGAGGTTTATAGGGCCTTTCGAGATATTGAAGCGAGTGGGCGAAGTGGCATACAAAGTTGCTTTGCCACCCGAACAGGAACACATCCACAACGTGTTTTACATTTTCGTACTACGTCCGTACAAGTCTGACTATAAGCACGTGATTTCCTATGAGCCCATTCAAGTAGAGAAGAATCTGGCATATGAAGAAATTCCTGATCAGATAATAGATAAGAAAGAACAAATGCTAAGAAACAAAGTTATATCTTCTGTAAAGGTTGTTTGGTGAAACCACGATGTCGAGGAGGCCACATGGGAATTAGAAGATAGGATGAGGAGAGACTATCCCCATCTTTTTGTGTAACCTTGTATCAATTCCGAGGACAAAATTTTTATAAGTGGGAGAGGATGTAATACCCGTAAATTTTATGATTTAATATTAATATTTATAAATAGAGTCTGTGATTATTTATTACATGGCATGAGGTGAGTAACTCAATTGAATTAAATTAATTAAATTGCTGCCATAATAATTAAGTTATTACATGTTTATAATCCAAATAATAAATTGGGAGTCTAGCCCAATAAATTAATTGATGGACCTTTGAGTTAGCCCAATAAACTTGGGTTATTTAAAATCCAATTCGGAATCCAACATAATAGTTAATTGATGGTACAAGGTGTTGGTTTAATAAAATGTTGTGTGGGGCAATGGGCCTGACCGACTAGCCCCTTGTCTATGTCTGAGATCTATTCTCTTATCCCAAATTAAGGGTCACAAAGTACAAGGAACAGTAGCCTAAACTCTCTTTATGCAAACTTTCAAGCTGCTAATCCTAGGCATGCAGGGCAAGCTAAGTGGCTGGTATGGAGTGGTTAAACAACTCCTTAAGTAACCATTGGTCATTTCTATTGCACCATGAATCCCAACATTGGGTAAAGCAAGTGTCTAGTCCATGCTTTTCTCTTTAAATACAAGCCACCATGGCAGTCTGTTATAGTGATAAGAGTGTTGGAGAAGTCTGAGTAAAGAATTCTTAGTTGCTAAGCATTAACAAATCAGTGTGTGAGATATCAAGGTTAAAGCTCGAGAAGGTATAATTTCTACTTCGTTCTTAACTTGAGTCTTGTTTGATTCTCGGTTTTCCTAAATTAATAGGTCAAGTATGATGAATTAGCATGATATAGGGTGTTTAGAAAGTTTACTGCATGCATGAATACGTTAATAATTGTCTCGGAATCAAGTTGTGGCTACTCGCAAAGCGAGCATGTTCACCGCTTCTAAACTCATGGGGTGTCACCGCACATGCATTTTAGAACCAAATTGATGGGTTCTGGTCGTGTTAGACCATGTATTAAGAAATTCCCTTAGGTTGTATGCATATAGTAAAGTCTTAATGAAATTAACCCAAAAACTTAGACTTTGTGAAATAGTGTAATCAAGTCTCTAAAATAGCCGATTTGGAGATGTCTTTGGACAAAGCGTGTTGTCTTTGGACAAGTCGTGATGTCTTGGACAAAGCGTGTTGTCTTCTGGACAAGTCGTAATATCTCTTGGACAAAGTGTGTGTGTTGTCTTGGACAAGTCGTAATATCTTCTGGACATGGCCATATCGCCCAGCTTCGGACATGGCCGAGATGTCTTGACTTCGGACATGGCCAGATGTCCCGGGACCCTGAGACAAGATCATAACTTGATATAAGGATGGATTAATAATATTCCTATACTGCTATAAACTATTATTACACGACCGAGTTCTATGTAGAGAATTCTACTAACTTCGGGAAAATAAATCTAATGCCTGCAAACATGAGTAGAAAAGGGTCGGTGGAATTGATAGATGTTATGGTCTACTTAAAGCAATGAACCTCTTGGAACTATGAAGAAGAAAGATTATGAATAAACTAGCAGTGGTCAAAAGAATGAGCATGTTAGTGTACAGCTATGAGTTCTGATGGGTGCAGCAGTATACATAGATAGAAAGAAAAATGTGTTGTGTACCTGTTGTTTATATATGTAAATCAAGTGTGTTTGGCTAATGAATACCTATACTTACATAAATAGGACAAACATAGTTCATTGAGGTGATTTTCGCTACAAGTAGTAATCAACGCTAAAGGCAAGTTCCCTGACCTCACTCAAATTTACATTGAGCAAGTATCCGAACACTATTATTATTGTGTTGCAAGTTCCTTATTTCTTACACTGTATACATTCGAATTGTCGTCTCAAGCAAATATCTGTTTCTATTTGAAAATCATTTATATACCTTGACGTTGTTCCAAACATTAGATTTATTATTCTTAAATGCATGATAAAAATTGTCTAAGCCTTTGATTCGACTAGACTATTATTATGCTATCCAAACCAACTGACTTGGTGCGGACTATCGTAAATCTACTGAGATGAACAACCTTCATTAAAGGGGAAATTATATATTGTCGGGGGACCGACGTTCGCACAAGAGTATGATTAAATGTTATGCATAACGTAGGGTACTTTAGGCTGATCACCTGTTGTACTCGTTTACATTGGATTACAGTGTAATACTGTTAATTCTAGTAAGTTTTCTTAGTCCTTAGTGACTGCTCAGTACTCATTCATGTTGAACCTCGAAATGAAAAAATCCTGAAATTTTGTTGATATCCTTCAGTCTATAGCGACACCTATTGAATACTCTTGATATTTCATGATATCCTTGAACTACCAATTATTATTATACCATTGAAAGGTTTAAATGCTATAACTGCTTGTTCTTCTGGCTATATTACTTGCTGGGCAAACTCGTTGCTCATTCTTGCTTCCTAAAACATTTCGATTAAAGCGAGCAAGGCGGTGTACTTCAGAGACAGACAAAGGAAAGGGCAAAGGTGATGTAATAACTTAGTCCTTAAGACTAGAAGTATTATTATTATTGTTATGCTTGTTACGATGTATTCAAGAATGATTAAGTTATGTTTAAGTTAATCACTGAATTGTCGTAGTAATGGTTACGGTACCTTGGGACGCAAATATTTAAATTATATCAATGTAAATTATTCTAGTATTTCCGTTGTTGATTTTAGTAAGATATTCGTAGTTGTACGTGATGCACCGAATTCGATATATGGGTTTCCGAATTTTGGGGGCGTCACAAAAGTACTAATCAAGTTGTTTAACTGACTATAGGATGTCAGGAGAAGATGAAATGAGTACGGAGATGCTAGCGGCTGTTGCACCAGTGCTAGTAGCCGAGGTGCCAGCGCAAAGCGAGTCAGTTAAAGAGGTGGGAAAAGATGAAACTATGGTCAATCTTGGGAGTGATCATGATGATTATCCCGAGATGTATCTGAGTAGTGATGAGGAGGATGAGTCCGAAGAAGCTAAGGTGGAGAAAGAGAATAAGACCACATTTGGAAAATAAGGTCAAGAATCTGTAGAAGTTAGAAACTCCGGAGTAAAGTATTTCTCTTGGAGAAGTTATGGAAGATGGAGCGAGCATTACGTGAGATGACTGAAGAAAGGAATGAGTTGAAGGTGTAACTAGAAAGGATGAAGACTGAAGGTGGTGGATCGTCTAAAGGAACAATTAAGTAGAAGGGAAAGAATAAGATAAAGAGGGATCACGACAGTGATAACTCTAAAAATTCAAACCCAAAGAAGAAGAAAGTCCGTAGCAAGTATGGAAAGACTAAATTGGGAGAGTGCATGGTGTGGAAGAATGTGTGCTTCAATTGTAAGCAGGAAGGACATGTTTCTCAACATTATCCTAAACCAAATATGAGGAAATGTTTTTCGTGTGGGACAACGGGTCACGGATTCAACAAGTGTCCCAAAAAGAAGACCGGAGAAGGGAGTGGGCGGTAGATAGCTTAAGTTTAAGTGATATTATCTTTTAATAGTTTATGATATTAACGGTTGTAATATCAAGAATGATGTGTGAACATATGTAAACATATATATATATATATATATATATATGTTTGTATGAATGAAATCTTTATTTTCTATACGAATATAAGATTAAGATTAATTTGTGAGTTCTTAAAACTCATACTTATGGTAAGTTCATGACTCATAATTATATAAAAAATTTTGAACCCCTCAGCGAATGGACGTCAAAGGTCTAACTAGGATAAGTTCATAAACTCATATAATTGTGGCAAGTTCCTGAACCCCTAAGTGTGGTAAGTTTGTTGAACTGGGAATAGTTGTGTGTGAATGGAGAATTATGACTTTTTGTTTAAAGTCGGAGAATTACAACTTTTGTTTAAAGTTGTGTTGTTAATCTTGATATTTATGAAAAAGGGATAGTTGTATATGTTAAGTACTAAATGTACTGTGTGCTATTTGAATAAATATGCAATGATATGAGAACTTTTTGTTAAATTCTTATTGTATGATTAATAAGAGTTTGTGTAAAGAAAGATAATTAATATAAGATTTTTATTTACATCAGATAATGCCGCCTAGACGACAGAATCAAAATCAAAGAGAAGAACAATCGGTGAATAATGAAGGAGGTCAAGCTGACCCAATGCAAAACTTTGCGAATATGATAGCTGAAGCAATGGAAAATAGAGCTCCATCAGTAAGAGCGAGAGCGAGAAATCAGCCAGCCGATAGATTGGCTAACTTTAAGGACTTTAAAATGGTAGGACCGCCAGAATTTAAGGGAACTATGGATTCAATTGAAGCCCAAACTTGGGTGAAAGAAATGGAGAAAGCATTTATTATTGCGAGAATGGCAGAAGAACAAAAGACAGGTTTTGCAACTTATTTGATGAAGGGGGAAGCCAATTACTGGTGGGAGACTAATCAGGTAAGAGCCGGTATAGCTGTGGTGACTTGGACAAGATTCAAAGAGTTGTTCTTTCAGAACTATTTTTCACCGAGTATGCAAGCTCAGATGGAAGTCAAGTTTTTAGAACTGAAGTAGGAGAATATGTCGGTATCAGAATACGCTGCTAAATTCAATGAGTTAGCGAGATTTGCACCTCATCAGGTGGATACGGAGCTATAGAAGGCGAGAAGGTTTGAGAATGGGTTGAAGCCAAGTATATACCACAAAGTAGTTGTATTGCAAATCAATACGTTTACGGCTTTGTTGGAGAAAACGATAATTGCTGAAGGGGGAAGCGAAGCTGCATCCCGTTATAATCAGGAGAAAAAAAAGAAGACAAATGATGGAGGAAGCAGTAGTGGTAGTAATCCAAACAAGAGAAAGTGGAGCGAGAATACCCAGTCGGGTAATAAGAAAGATGGGAATAAGAAAGGAGGGGAGTCTTGTGCGAACTGTGGAAAGAATCATCCAGGACTTTATCTGAAGAAGAAGGGAGTTTGTTATAATTATGGTCAAGAGGGACACATGTCGCCCAATTGCCCCAGTCCAAAGAAGATACAAGGTTGTTATGCCTGTGGATCAACTAATCATCTGGTTCGGAACTGAGTACGTGTTTGTACGAACATTTGATAGGACTTGATAGGATCGGGAAGAGAAGAGAAGAGAATTCAATTATTATTGATAGATCAATACCAATTATTTCGGCTAAATCAAAAAATAAAACTTGATAAGTTTCAAAAGAGAAGAGAAGAGAAGAGATTAGATATTGAAATCTTTGTATTTTGTTATTAAATCAAATTCTATTTCAAAGACTGAGAAGAACAACCTTTTAAAGGGAACATTTTTGGTCGTATATTCAGTCATTGTGCACGTATTAAGTATTATGCATAATATAGGGTATAATAAAGCTGATTACTTGTTATACTTGCAGAGGGGTATGATTTAATCTTTATGGTTATTTGATACACCTAGGTATATCAAAGTAAATCTTTGATAGTTACTCAAGAAAAAGTTCTAGATCCTTTGTGATCACTCAGCATAAACTCTGGAAAATATTTCCACACTGTATTTGGGTTTATCAGAGTAAATCTTTGATAGTTACTCTAGAAGAGAATTTCAAGATCTTATAAGATCATTCATCATAAACTCTAGAGAGTATTTCTAAATTGTTATTCAATAGAATATTGTAGAAACTTTGAAAGTATTGTATCCTTTCGTTATTTATTGCATAGGTTGCGAGAAGATTAGTTAGAGAAGAACAAATTGTTCAGTTATTTCAAAGTTCCCTGAACTTTGGAGTTATTCTATAGAATTAGATAGTTTGTTGTTCTGATTCTTATACATTTATTGTATATCTTAACTTGCGGGGCAAATTTGTTGCTCACCTTGCTAAATAAAACATTTCAGCTAGGGACGAAGTGACTAGAGGTGCTGTGAAGAACAAAGGCAAAGGTGTTATGTTGTGATAACTATGATTAACATTATTATTATGTTGTATTTGTAAACCGTTTTTGTATATCTAAAGGGTATGTTTGTAATATAAAGGTTAGATAACCTGGGACGAATGTATTAGCTATATTAATTAATGTGGTGTATGTTAGTATTAATAATTAAATGGGTAGTTAGAATGATATTTATATGTTGGATCGTGAACACCAAACTTGGGGGTCAGGTAACCTGGATTTGGGGGCGTCACAATTTATCCCCTAAAAGCTAAAAAAGTCGTATAAAGCCCTGCAATACGTCGGTTAAGCATAATAACACTATAATCATTTCAAACTATATAAAATCGACGAAGATCAGGCAACTATTTAAGCCATAAAATATCCGATTCCCGGGTATAAATCCCACTCATCACCATCTTTATTCCTCTAGAAGAGACATGCTCCACCAATCTATGATTCTCTACAAAAAAAAAATCGAAAAAATTGAAGACTAATGTTTACGAAATATTACCTTTTCGTTCTTCGCGTTCTTGTTAAAACTCTTGTGATTTGCTTTAGATTGCACTTGATTACTTATTTGTAGCTCTTTCTCTCTCTCAAACTATGTTGGCTAATGTTTATAATTTAACAAATGAACTAGTAAAGCTTCTTTATATAGGAAAATCTAATAGAGGGCAAAATGGTCAATTGGTCACCTCCATACTATTCATCACCTCCTTAAACACTTAGCCACCAAGTAATCAATTTACCTGGTGGCCAAGTGGTCGGCCCACATGTCCCATGGTTTGCCCCAAGGGTTTTACCTATCTGATGACCCACGGTTCGATCCGCGGTTTAGTTTCTTGGATCGGGCTTAATTTACCATAACATTGGGCCTTAACTTGGGCTTGATATAATCCAATTCCAATTGGATTCTACAAAGTCCTTAAACTCACAGTTCATTAAGAACTAATCGTATTCTACGCGTATAACTCATATATTTTCTTCGTATAGTATTCATACAATATTCGTATTATACGTCATAACATTCTTCATACTATACTCGTATACTAACTAGAATCATACTTGTATTTCACACGTATAAGAACCTCAATCATTATACGCATTACATTTCTTTCTCGGAAATAACTTTCCCTAACCCTTAGGTTTTAAGTCCGCAGGCGAAAACTTCGTTTGTCATAACTGAAATATTATTGAATATTCCATCTCGTCTTAGAATTCTATCCTTACGCATTTCTCAGAATTTCAAACTTAATTCTCGAGCAGAAATGGATGAATAGTATTATTACAAAAATTTCTCAAAAAACTTTTATTTTCGTCTTGGAAATTCAAAACAATTAATTCTAGCACATAGCCAAAATCCTAACCACATCCGCATATTATAGGTCATAGAATGACCTTCAAATAGCTTACTCAAATAAATAATCAATTAAATTCATTTAATCCACATAATCAAATAAATTTTTAATTCATTTACAAATCCGATTTTCTCGGGCATTACAAAATACGTGCACTTGGGCTACGCGTTATCTACTCAAACCTTCAGAACTTTCGATCCTGGCATTTGATAAAAGAGTGTTGTACCTTTTTGGGAAGCTATTATCGAGAGCTACACAATGACATGGGATTAGAGGTTTTACGAAGCCAAGAAGATGGGTCCATAACCATATCTCCAAGTCTTCAAAGTCTATCTATTGTATGGTTCTTGTGGGACACCTTGGTACCTAATGTGGATTGATTTGTGTTGAGACGACGTGAATGTGATGTTGAGGTGGAAAAATGATGATTTTACCCCCACTGAGGTTATCTTCGGCATTGGCGCAGATGTAACAGTCGTTTCTCAGGGTTATCTCTGAGATTCGGCTGTTGTGGATCCTGAATGTCCTCAGGGTTGTCTCTGAGGTGTGCTTGACCTCCCGGGGTTATCTCCAGGGTTGAATTGAGTATCTCGGGGTTGTCTCCGGGGTTAAAATTGGTTTTTCTGGGGTAATCTCTAGAACTTAAATGGGATCCCTCGGGGTTATCTCCAAGATTAAAACTGGATCTCCCGGGGTTGTCTCCGGGATTGAAAACTAGATCTGACTTCCAGGGTTATCCCTGGAAGATGATTTTGCTCTCCTGCAGGGTTAGCAACAGGAATGCAAAATTTTGAGTGTCTACAGAGAGTTTAGAACTTTGGGGCGCGACTTTATTGGTTAAGATTTTGGTGATGGTCGATGTTATGGGGGGGCAACAACTTTGACATGTTTCCTCAGTTTCTTCTTCATCAGCACCAGTTTGTTCGATCTAGTTAGTTCGATGTATAGTTTGGGGGCCATAGGGATGCCAGTAATTGGTTTCACCTTCAAAGGGAGTTCAGAGAAGTTCGGTTTGATGTTGAGAGAGGTATCAATTAAGGGAGAGGCGCTCGGGGATGTATCGATTGGGATTAATGTTATGTGTATGGTCTCAGCATTGGGACCTTAGCCTGTAATAGGATCGAGTTAGGTGTCGTGTGTGCGAGTTTGTTCTGAGCCAGAGGCTTCAAGGTCTTCGGGTTTGAAGATTGTTACTACATGTGCAGAAGTATAATGTATTAGTGAGTGGTCAGTATACAGTTGAAAAGTAAAAGATGTGTAAACATATAATTACATCCGCGATGGTAAAGCCAAGTGGGGTAGGATATTATTTTGATGGGCCATTCAATTTTCTTCATTTGATTGTAAAAGGCTTGAAAGGTGTTGATTTTCTTCTATGGGAAGGTGGAAACTTTGAGGACGGGGTCGTTAGGAGAGGCCCAGCTCGGTAGAAGTTTTAGATCGGTTCCTTTGATGAAAATCCACTGCGAGTGCCAACCTTTATTGCTGGATGGGGTTTTTTATGGGGGTGATGGACTCAGGACGGAGGCCCAAGTAGCAAAAACCAAATTCCCCACTTTTTGATACGCTGAATAGAGCGAAAAAGAAGTCTAAACCTAGGGGAACTTTCAATTCATGACAGAAGGCAAGGAATGAAGTTAAGTAAATGTAGGAATTTGGCATCAGCTAGGAAAATCTGGTGCCAATCAACCCTAGAAAAGAAGAGATGAATTCGGGAAGAGGTAGTCGAATGCTATATTTGAAGGCATAGAGTGGTACGGCGATCCATTCTCTATGTGGGTTCCAGTAAATCTTTTCATTCTGGAGAGGAGCTTTGATGGAATATTCTGGAGGTATCTGGTATTGTTTGCAAATAGAGTCCATCATCTTGAATGGAGGATTGGGTGTTTACATGAGGATAAGCTTTGGAGGATTTGTATTCCTTTTGGATTTGTGCTTTGGGGGTATCAAGGGTAGCCATGGCGTCTGGGCTAGGAGTTGAGGATCATGGGATTTCTTTGAACACAAGGGTTTCAAAGATCGTTGCAGTAGGAACTTCAACTGAGAGGAGGTCTTCAGTGTTTATGGTTGATTGCGAGGCAGTTGAGTAGAATCATTTGGGGTACCCATTGTTATAGGTGGAGGTTTTGCTGGAGTGGCTTCGTTAATAGGGATAGCAAGTAGCAGAGAGCTTTTTAGGAGAAGAGGTTTGAGAAATGAGAAAGGGTGGTTGTTCTTCTATGAAAGGGTTTCTTTTGAATAAGTGGCTTTTCAATTTTTCTCAGTTATATGAATACAACACACTTAATGTTGTTGTGATGATGGTGGTTATGGGAGTAATGTGGGGGCCTATTATGGGAATTGATAAGGAATGTTGGACCTTGATTGTTGTCGTAACCTTGGGCTTTTATTTAAGTACTCTTCAATTAAATGTTTCATTCAATCAAAGACTGGGGGCAGTGTTGGGACATGGTTGCTTGGGCTTGAATTGTATGATGGGCCATAATCCACGTGGGGTAATTTTAACTCATGTAGGAACCTTTTTGGTACATTAAGAAATTTAAGGAATCAAAGAGTCCTAATTATATTTGGTTTCTAATCTTTAAGGAAAGTGTCAGGTTTTAAATCGACTTCATTTCCTTAAGGGAATTATATTTGTTCCCATTAAGGTATCTTACCTAATGAGGAGTTTCAATTCTATGTGGGGGAAGATTCAATGGAGGTAGTGAGATCACTATAAATACAAGACTTTATTTTGATTTTAAGGTACACACAAACATTATTATTAATTTCCTGCACTAGATCTTTAAGTCTCAATTGTTAAACTTATTCAACTTGTACTTATTCTCACACCGGAGCTATCCTCCGGCGACTCAAGCCATCAAGCTTTCGGTGTTTATCCGTTTTTGTGAAGAATTGGACGCACTTTGGTGATTGGAATACGTGAACGGATCTTGGTATTAACATGTAATAATGCTACTCATCTTATCTTGCAGTTTACAGGGAAAATTGATATTAACCTGAAATGTCCCCCATGATGCATGCATGGGAGTTTTCGCTATGGTGGCGCTTGGTAGCTTGGGTGAAGGTTTGGAGTGGCACGAGGTGCGCTAATGCCGGTGAGGTTACTGTCCAGTAGCGGCAGCGCCACGTTTAACACTGTGAGAGGCACGGCCACACTTGGGTCGTGAACATAGATTTTTTTGGGTTGTTTTTGGAAAGGTCATTATGGGTAATTGAACATAATGTGAAGTAGGGTTGGAATAGGATTAGTAGGTGTTGGGTCCTAATATTTTATATAGTGGGCCGGACTGGTTAGGCCAAATTCTTTAGTGAATCCATTTGGTCATTTCCATTGGCTTGGCCAGTTGGGCAAAGTCAATGGGTTATCTTTGTTGAATCTTGAAAGTCTTGGGATGGATTGTTGGGCCGACCCATCAGATACCTAAATATCTTCACTTGGGCTTTGACCGGTGATGATAACAAAGATAACAGTTGACTGATATCTCTGCCATGCATTAATGTGGATGGGATCTAGTCGGCCGGCGGTGGAGAACAGTGATGGGATGGAACAGGTGAACTGCTGGTAGTCGGATGAGATCATCAGGATTGGGGGGTTGTGTCAGAGGATAGTAGGCGGCACGGTAAATCGGACGTAAGAGTATATGTTGGCACAAAGATCACAAAAGAAAGGTAACTAATATTTTTCTCTCTCCCAATACATTAGATATTATTTTCCTCCATTGTTAATCTTTTGATTGCTTGTACTGACTCTCACGCCGGAGCTATCCCCCGACGGTAGAAGCCGTCAAGCTTTTGGTGTTGTCGTGTTTACTGTACAGGATCGGACGTGTCTTACGTGATTGGGACGTGTGGAAAGATCTTGGCGTTAACATTGGCGCTAGAAGGAGGGTTGTGTTCTAGTGTTCTTGAGTTTTCAATCACAAATTTTTAGTTGTTCTACATCGGAAAGTATGGTGAGGAGTAGAACAGTTACCCCTAAAGGACAGTCGATGGCTGTTAGTTCATCTTTTCAACGTATTTCTGTCAAGGATCGGTTGGGTCCTTCAAAGACTGCTCATGATAGCACGGCTTCCAAACATAATTTAGAAGGCTCTCGTTCGAGAGCCCATGGTGATGCTAGAAGAAGATTGGTTTTTGCTGCTGACAAAGAACATGATCATGGTCGAAAATGGGTAGAAGGTACACTGCCTAGAACCCGACACCGAAGTGGTCAGGATGATAAGGCTGCCAAGCTGACGAAGATGGCAGATAAGGCAGATAAAGCTTTGGAGGTTCTTCTGATGTAGAGGGAGGATATTGCTGAGCAGATGCTTTGTATGGCCGAACTGAAGGATGAGGCATCCAGTTATGTTCAATCCAAAAGGTGTAGCAAATCTAAAGATGAACAACCAAGAGAAGGGAAGGAGCTTGTACACTCTGGTCATGTATCTCGAGGCCAACCTTAGGATCAAAGAATATCAAGAAGTAGAACTCCTGAGGTATCAAAGAAAATACTTCACCCTATCGGTTCTTGGGTTCACGGTGGCAGCAGACGAAGAAGTAGGTCTAGGGAGTACATACCTGAGAATACAAAGAGGTCGAGTATTCTCACCATGATGATAGAGCCCCATGATGAAGTAGATCTAGAAGCCATACTCCTGAAAATCCACTTAAGACGCAACGCTTTGTGGATACTCGTCAACAGAGGAGCCCATCAAGAATAGTGGGTTCAGATGGAAGAGGTCGGTCCACTCACCAGAAGAAGGTTTCTCCAGATAAAGAAATCTCATCACAACCAGAAGGAGTGGAGTTTTTGGTTAAAGAATTGAAAGAGCTTTGGAAGCAGCTGGCTGAAGTTCAACAAGTGAAGGATACCTCGGGAAAGAAGGCGTCTCCTTTTTCCTCGGATATTCTTAAGGAGAAAGCTGATCATACCAAGAAGCTACCTCACATTGAGAGTTATGATGGATCTGGAGATCCCTATGACCATAGTCAAGCGTTCGACATATTGATGGATTATTATGACTTTACTAATGCTGCTAAGTGTCAGACATTCGTGACGACGCTTCGGAAGGATGCAAGGCAGTGGATGGGTACTTTGCCTTCAGATTTGGTCTCGTCATGGATGGAGTTATGCAACAAATTTCACGCTCATTTCGGGAGCAATAGAAGAAAAGGAAAGCCTACCGGTTCATTGCTTAAGTCTGACAGTATTCAAATGAGTCTCTGGGTCAGTATGTGAAGCGCTTTAGGGAAGTAGTTGGCCAGGTGACTGATCTCAATGATCTGCAAGCTGTTGGGTTGTTTCAGAATGATTTAGATTTGGTGAAGTCAGAGAAGCTGGCGAAAAAGCTGATGTTTCACCATCCGAAGAGTCTGGCCGAGGCTTTTGATAAGGCAGAAGGCTATATTGTGGTAGAGGAAGCTATGAATAGCTTAAAGTGTCCTTCTTTAGACAGATTGAAAGAGACAGATACCAATAAAGCTGAAGGCGATCAGTGGAAAATGGGGGGAATAATAATTAGCTAGAGAATAGTTCGAAGAAGTACAATAACAACTGGCGTCAAGGAGGGAATCGTCCACATGCTCCCACCTAGAAGATGAATAAGGTATACACCAAACTGAATACGGATAAGGCTATTATATTAGATCAGATCAGATCAGATCAGGAACCAACCTTACTTTGAACCACCTCATGACAACATTCAGCCTGGGGCGGGCAATACTCGCAAATATTGTGGTTATCATCAGGCATTGGGTCACGACACTAATGAATGTTGTATCTGAAGGAATTCGTGGAAAGGAATATTCAGAGTGGTGTATTTGTCCAGTATGTGGCCGAAAGGGATCATCAGCAGGAACAACAGAGTGATGATCAGATTGTTCAAGTGGTTTAACCGGTTCAACCTGTACAACCTGCTCCTAATCAGCCACCAAGGCACGTCGTTGATGTTATTATCGGGGGGACAGCAGGAAAGTTAGTAGGGAAGAAAGGACATGGATACCTGGATTCGGTTATGTCTATGGCAGGTGTTCTTCCGAAGACCGATAGACTGTATCCAGGGACGGTCATATCCTTTACAGATGAAGCGAATGATGATTTGCAACGGGTCTTCTGTTGATATTTTGTATGCACATGCTTATCAGAGGATGCATCTGGATGGGCGAAAGATGGAGGTCGGACAGGAAGCTCCCCTATATGGTTTTAGCAATGATCCAGTCAAAGTTGCAGGGACTATCGAGATACCGGTTATCTTCGGTATTTCTCCTCAACAGGTAGAAATAATGTGCAAATTTTATGTTGTGCATGTAGATTCGGCTTACAACACCATTTTGGGAAGACCTACTTTGACTGCTTTGCACGCTGTGACATTAATCCCTCACTTTAAGATCAAGTTCCCAACAGCACATTGAGTTGGCAAGGTAGCAGGGGACTTGGATCTGGCTCGATGTTGCAACAGAAATTTTGTGATTGCTTCGGGCATAGGGGTTAGCAAGCAGAAGCATACTATAGCAATAGAGATCGAGCCCTTTACTGAAAGCAGTTTAGAACCATTGGTCAAGCCAGCTGGAGAGATAGAGGAGTTCGAGCTGATTCCTGGCAAGAAGGATAAAACAGTGAAGATAGGTTCAGGTCTATCGGAACCTCTCCGGACAAACCTTAAACACATAATAACATGATAATTCATCATGCTCGACATAGCAATTTAAGAAATTTCAAGAATTAAATAAGACCCATTTCAAGAACATAGTTAGAATTTTATACCTTCTTGAGCTTGAATTGGACCTCCTAAACTCTGAGTATACTTCTATAGTATCTCAGAAACTTATATTCTACACTTAGAATTACCAGATAAGTTTTAAGTAACACAAAAACTAAAAATCAAGCTTGTATTTATAGAAGAAGCTTGGACTAGACATTGGTATTACAATAAGGTTGGATTCATGGTGCAATGGAACAATATATTGGTTAATCAAGAGTTGATCAAACACCCTTACCAACCCACTTCTTAGCAAATGATCACCTATTCAAAAGCCCTTTTGTAAAATACGTGTTTTAGCTTCAAGTCACTATTCATGTAATTTGTGACACTTAATTTGGGACAAGAGCATATATCTCAGCATTTGGGCATGTAAGGCTTGGTTTGGTTCTTTTAATCCCTATAATGTAATATTAAGGTACAATTGTTACCATATTAAGAATTTAAAGATAATTTTTATACTCACATCATGTAATCCATGTACATTAAATACATGTAATAAAATATCGCAGTCAGGTATTATTATCCGAGTAGTTCCATAATTATTTCTACTACTCACATAATCACGTTATACCTTATTTAATATTAATGATTATTTAAACATTTAATTCCTTTCTCAGTTTCTAGAATGCTTCATATGATACCATGGTGCTACTAGGTACCTCATTTCATTTCCATATACTCCTATCATATGATTTCATTTATGTCACACATATAACATTAATATCCCAATTCATTTCCCATATTACACATAGTAATACCATTTAATGATAATGTCCACATTAATATTTTAATTTGGCTAAGTTTAATTCAATTAGGTATTCCCAACCCATAATCACATTTTAATATCCAACGATTAATTAGTATTAATCATTTATATTTCAATTATCAACCCTTTGATATATTACAAAACTATCTAATATATTAAAATATCAAATATTAATTAACATATTTCTTTCATCCTCTTATGCTAAATATATATGTTAATTCACCATCTTATACAAGTGAATTAATATCATGCCACTACCACACAAAGCTTCAAAATATAATATTCTATAATATTACTGAATTACCCATATTTATTCTATGCTAATTAATGAAATCTTTATTCAAGTCATGTTTTGCTAACTAAGTTTCTTCATGAACACTAAGTCACCATTCATGACCTTATAAGAGTTATTAGTATACATGGTTTGCAAATCACATTCCATAAACTAACTCAAAGTTTTCTATAGACCGTGTAAGAAATTGCTACTGGTCACAGATTTAGAAACGGCGCAAATGCATTCGCCATACAAAATTTCAAGCGCATGTAAGTTCGCATTAGCGTAAATAAAACCTTACGCTTCTAAATATTTTACACATCCTCCTTGAGTGTTAACTCGTTTAGCATCAATTTGGTTTCACATCATCGATTACTATTTTCCTTAACAATTTAAGGATCACACTTCGAGTTCTAAAACTCTATTACTTTATTAGTTTAACCAACTATATAATTCCTATATGGTTTCTTACCACCGATAACACAACACTCGAATATAACACATATATGCATACCTTTAATCCTCACTTCTCGCCGTATATCAATTTACTCAATCATTCTCTAACCACTTTAAAGGTAGATCGATTCTCTTCTCTCGTCAACAACGTACATATATACAAGTCCAAACCTAACACACATCGAGTCTTTAATAGTATTCAATATAGTACACTGAGTGCTTTCCCACAAACAACCAACAAATTAGTTTTCGTCTCGTCTACACTGTTTTCACAGTGAGTTAGATAGGTTACCAATTCGTATATAGCTCCGCTCTTTGAAGGAATCGTTTAGCCCAGCTTCTATACGTTAACCATTAAAGAGTAAGATTGCACTACCTTAGACTTGATATTTACTCGTACATATACTCAAGAAATTGGTAACCATCAAAGATATTTTAATGTCACCAACATACTAATAAAATAATTTTCACATAAATTACTTAAGATCCATAGATAAATTTTTATCCATCCTCTTAGTAATCCATCTCTACAGTTTATAACAAATATATAATAGTGATATATATATTTATTAAACACAACCTCACTTATTGCATAGTTCATATTACCCTATACAACACTACATCACGTACTTCACAACACACTATATAATTTTATTTGAACCCTTCAGATGCCTTAAGAATTTTATTCACTAAATTCTTATTTTAATATTTTCTAAAAATTCAGGTTCTTACAGGATCACCTCTAGAGGCCAAACACTTGGGTGGCTAACGTTGATCAAAGGAAGGAATCAAACCCGGTGGATTAATGTTGAACGTGAAAAAGAATTGGAGGTGAACTCGTACATGAGGAAGCTAGTTTTTACAAGGGTATAAATCTTTTCTCCATCTCTTTTCTATTGATAGATAATTATGCACAAAGTATGATCATGCTTATTAGTTTGTATGAAAACTTTAAATTCTTTTTTTTTCGCGCTTCCGCACCTTTGTGTAATTTGATTGAATGATTGCGCTATATATAAACCTAACGTGGTATCAAAGCCTAACTTTGTGCTAATTATCAATCTTCATGATTCCATGTATGTATGGTATGCGATTGAATCAAATTTTATGGGCAAAATATTTTTCATTACGTATGAACGTGGCAATTGCAATTGCTAAAATCTTTAGTTCATTCGGGAGCGCAATTGCATATACCGGAAAAAGGGTTTTTGGGCTAGCAAGCATTTGCACAAATCTCCGATTCATTCTAGAAGCGGCATTTGCCATAACGTTGAAAGTGTTTTTTCTAAGCAAAGCGGTCAAATTGCGTTGTATCTATTATTATAATTCGAGTATGCAATTGCCTTGACACACTAGATTCTAAATTTTTTAAATTTTAATATTTATTTCAATTAAGATAAATTGTTTATTTTGAATTAGAATATGATTAAAATAAAAGTTTTATATTAACTTGGAATTGGATTCCACATCCGTTTAAATAAAAGAGTTTATTCAAAAGTTTTATATTAACTTCGAATTGGATTCTACGTTCGTTTAAATAAAAGAGTTTATTCAAGAGTTTTATATTAATTTAGAATTGGATTCCACATTCGCTTGAATAAAAGTGTTTATTCACATATGCAATAGGATTTCATGTTTTCTAGAATAAAGGAGTTTATTCACATATGGAATAAGATTTCATGTTTCTTTAAAATTAAAGATGTTTAATTTTGATAAGGAATAGGATTCAATATATTTTATTTTTCCAACAATTTTAAGTTAAAATAAAAGAGTTTATTTTGTACTTAAAATTGGATTCTTATTAATTAAAATAAAGGAGTTTATTTTGATTTAGAATTAGATTAAAAATAAAGGAGTTTATTTTTATTAAAAAATAGATAAAATAAAATAAAGAAATTTATTATGATTTAAATTTTAATTAAAATAAAGGAGTTATTTTTACTTCAAAATTGGATTTTAATAAATTTGAAAAAGCCCATTAAATTGACATCAATGCATATATGGTATGGATTTATTGTTCATGAGATGAATGTTATTAATTGATGCATATGTTGATGTGTATGATAATAAATGGGGTTGATTATGTGACGCCCCCAAATCCGGGTAACCTAACTCCCGAGTTTGGTGCTCACGATCCATATATAAATAACATCTAACTACCCATTCATTTATGAATAAAAACATACATATCATTAATTAATATCTTAATAACATCATCCCAAGTTTTCTAACCTTAACATAACAAATATACCCTTAGATATACAAAAAGGGTTATACATAACAACATAATAATTAATGTTCATATTAACTATTCCTGCAATTTGCCTTTGCCCTTGTCCTTGTCCTTCTCCTTCTCTGAACCTCCAACTACTTCGTTCTTAGCTAAAATATTATATTTAAGCAAGGTTGAGCAACGAGTTTTCTCCTCAAGTTAAAACATACAAACAAATAATATGAATCAAGAATACTAGATTCTAGATTCGATAGAACTTCAACAATGTTCAAAGGACTTTGAATTAGCTGAATAAATTATTTGTCAATAACAAAACTTTATCGTATTTCATGCTAAACAATCATTTAGTGATGAAAGATTAAAACAATTTCGAAGTTTCAATAAGGATTAATCGATTATCAAGAGATAATACAATCACAATAACAAAGTGAATTATATCCAGATTTTATGATGAGCGATCCCAATGGATCATGAACCGATCGAGTAATTAATAGTTATTTAAAGTTGAAATTACCCAGGTGTATCAAATAACTATAAAGACTAAATCATACCTTTCCGCGAGTACATAAAGTGATCAGCTTCATTGTACCCAATATTATGCATAATACTCAAGCTTGCGCAACAGTCGTATATCCGACCACAAAGTCCCCTTTTATATAAAGTTTGTTCATCTTAGTCTTACAACAAGAATTCGTATCACAACAATATAGTTTGGATTTAAAGAAATACTATGATTCCAACACCTAATATCTATCTCGATCTAGCCAAAATAATTAGCTTTCATCTTTCAATAACAATTAAGTTAGAACTTATCAAGTTTTAACAAATATTCATCTAGCCAAAATAATTAGCTGAGACATAGCTCAAAAACTATTCTATAATAGACAGAAATCAACTGCACTATTTGTAATCAACAATAATACCTACATATGTGAATTGTGAGACCCCAAATTTTATGAATAAAGATTTAAAGTTCTCGAAATATTTTTTTTAAATATTATGGTGTGGATTTGATATAATGTTATAGTTGTGGGTAATATTTATAAATTTGGGAAGTACGCAAGTTGTTATATAATATTCGATTGGTCGGGGAATATTCGTTTTAAAAGGAAATATTCATACGATGGCACAATCATTGGTGAACCCCACAACGGAATTATTATCGGATTGAGAAAACGACAAAAATATTTTTTTGAAAATAACGGCGGAATTTTTACCGTTAAATGTTGAAACACCCAGTGTTAAAAGTACATGAATACGCATGGTTGCATAGTAGCACACAATATTGATTATTGATGCTTACGTGAGAAGTCACTCAGTTTTGCTCAATTATTGCTTCAGTAATTGTTGCATAGTATCTCACGTTAATTGATTCAATTATTGTCGATATTTTATGTATTATTAAATCAATAATTGAGATGATAGAGTTATTAATATTATTATTTGCAATATTAACGATGTCTAGAAGTTCTTCCAAGGAGAGGTTTGGTCACATAATTGCGTGCCAATAGGGAGGAATCCTTATTGGAAAGCCCCCTCTTTCTTGGGAACGACCTGGTCGATTAATAGTGTGAATTATAATAATGATGATGAAGTTTTGTTTTATTAGTATTATTAATGTAATAAAACAGAAAAGCTTTTTACATAAAACAGAATACTTTTATAAAGTTATTCGTTTTATTAGACTATAAATAGAATATATTATATTCTATTATGCATAGTGTTTGTATAGTAAAATATTTTTATATAAAACATAATACTTTTATAAAGTTATTCGTTTTATTAGATTATAAATAGAATATATTATATTTTATTTAAAAGATTTTGTTTTATTAGAATATTTTATAGTAAACCAATATGGACCGTCCGTTTAAAAGTAAATCAATCTGGACCGTTCAGGAATTAGTTACTATCCAGTCCATTCTCCTATAAATAGAAGCTTATTCATTCATTATTTCTTACGAATTCAATGAAACTCTAGAGAGAGAAACTATAAAGAGAAAGAATAAAAGTATTCTTCTACTTCACTACTCCTATATCCAGTTTATTTTAAGGTAAGGGATATTATTTGTTGTACTCGTAAGGGGTATTATTTCTTTCGTATTCTTGAAGAGAACTTCTGTTATTCTATTCTTTATTATTCTGTTGGAATAACCTGTATACGCGGACTACCCTATACTTGGTGAAATTCTTGTGTTATTCCATTCTTTATTATTATGTTGGAATAACTTCTCTATGTGAATTACCGCATACATGGTGAAATTCTTCTGTTATTCCATTATTTACTATTCTGTTGGAACATCCTGTCCGTGCGTTTAAGCATGACCTTGTTTCGTTATTTATTATTCTGTTGGAACATCTTGTCGGTGCGAATTTCGCCTGACCTGGTTCCGTTATTTATTATTCTGTTGGAATATCCTATCTATGCGTTTATGCATGACCTGGTTTTGTTATTTATTATTCTGTTGGAATAATCTATTTCTGCGGTCAAACGCATGCCTGGTTATTTCTTTTGTTATTCTATTCTTTATTATACTCAGTTGATTAAAGTTTTGACTTCTAAACTCCATGAAATTAGTTGAATATCCTTGATATTTGCGCTTCATCCAGTATCTTTTCATGGAAATATTCTTCTGAGCATTCTTTAATGTTACTCTACAAAGAAGCATCATGTTAACAATTTTGACGTATTAGTTCCTAGATAAATTAATTCTTGAACTTATTTTATTGAATTCTTATATCATTGTCATCATCCTCGTGTTTATATTATGTTGAAAGTTATCTGTGGCCTGTAGTGCATATATGGAGTTGGTATGATTATGACCAGGGATTAATCGGTATAATCATGACCGTAATATGACAAATGATGTGGTAAAAGTCCTCATTGGCCCGTAGTGCATTGATGGATAGTTTTTGGTATGATTATGGCTATGGATTCTCTTCAGCCAAGGGTGCAAAGATGAAATGTTTTATGGCATGATCAGAACCGTTGATGAAAACACGATTATCTTTGGCCCGTAGTGCATGGATAATTTGTGGTTGTGATACTAATGAATATACTTGTCAGTAAAGTGTGGATGATGTGGATTATTTATTAAAGTCGAGTCTCAAATGATAAAAGTGATGAAAAACCTTTTTAAATCATAAGAGATAAAAGATTTTATTATCTACTTGACTCTTTTAATGGATTGCTTGTTCCGCTGCAGTTAAACTTGATGTTTGTTATATTGTAACAGTTTAACACTATTGAAGGCTAACGATAATTTATTATGTATTATCTTAGTCATAATATTTCTTACTGGGCTAGTTGAGCTCACCCTTTTACTTTCATTGTTCTCTTTAGGAAATGAGAATGTAGCAGGGACTAATCGGGGAACAGAGTGACGGTCCAGATAATAGCATTAGTACTCCTCACTATTTTGTTAAATTGTGTGATAATAAATGTTATGAGGACTCAATTGAGTGTGTATATTGTCTAGATAACAATATTTTTATTAAAACTCACAGCTTATGTTTTGTCGTATTTTACACGACAGCTGTATTATTAAGTTGTATTTGTATTTTGTACCATGTATTTGGCGACTCAAGATGGGTGATGTATACCTATTTTGGGGGCGTCATGGTTGGTATCAAAGCTTAGGGATATGATCCCTGGCTGAGATGTGAGACAAGAACTAAGAGGGGAGAGACGAGGAATTCCTTCGCTAGTATGACCTACCTATGTTTATTTGGTATTTAATTGGTCGGTCAGAATATAGGGATAATATGTGATATGTTAATTAACCGTTGTTTTGTGTTAGTATTTTAAAATGACATCCGAGAATGTTGAGAACATCAATGGAGCACAGGAGACCGTTGAGTCTCCACAGATTAATAATCAGGATAATGTGCATCAGGAAGGCGACAATCCTCAGGCAAACAACAACACTGACCAGATGATGAACGATGGAATGTTTAGAGGCTTTATGCAACTCATGCAACATCAGGCAAGAGCAGCACCTATACAAAATGCAGGTGGAAACACTGGTAACTCTCGGACCAATATCGCGCTAAGCGATTCAAGGAAGGCTGGGACCACCGGAGTTTTTGGAGAGCCAAAACCACTTAAGGCGAAAGACGTGGATAAAGCAGATCTGCAAGATAGTTGATGTCTTGGGATGCTCCAAGGAGCAAAAGGTTCCCTTTGCCACCTTCATGTTGCGTGTGAAGGCGATTCATTGGTGGGAATCTATAAAAGCGTACTCGACCTGCCCCACTGAAGATGACTTAGGAGAAGTTCCAAGAATTGTTCAACGACAAGTACTTTCCCAAAAGTATTCGTCACATGAAAGAGGTAGAGTTCATCAAGCTGGAGCAAAACAACATGACCGTGTCGCAGTACGAAGTCAAGTTTGCCGAGCTGTCCCGTTTTGTGTCCCATTTGGTTTATAATGAGGAGAGAATGACACAAATGTTTCTAAGAGGTTTGAAACCCGAGATACGTCAATATCTTATCTCTCATAAACTGTGTTTGTATTCAGATGTTGTTAATAGGGCTCAGCTATTAGAGCGCGATAATGAGTCAACCCAACCAAAAGAGAGCAGTCGACAAAATGATAATACCAGTGATATCAGCCATCGAAGCGGTAACAATAAGCGTGGAGGGAATCAGCATGCCAGAAATGGTAACCACTTCGGTGGTAATCATGGCCAAAACAATAAGAATGGACATTTCAAGAAGAGGAGATTCAACAATGATGGAAAGACGTCAGCACCAGCACCCATTGTTAAGGAAGGAGAACGACCACCTATCATATGCTTCAAATGCGGAGAGGAGAGACACATCAGTTCAAACTACGCGATGCCGTCCAAAGCATGTTATAATTGTGGAAGAGAAGGTCACCTAGCCAAATTTTGTCGTGCACCAAAGTCAAGTCCAGCTGGGATGGTGGCACCAAAGGCGGATACGGACAAAACAAAGTCGGTGGTTTTAGGAAGAGCATTTTTCATGACTTCTCAAAAAGCGAGTGACCCAAACGAAGTTAGCACGGGTTAGTTAATTATAAATTCTTGAGAAGTTTATACCTTATTAGATACCGATTCTACACATTCTTTTATCTCTCTTGCTTGCGCTCAACGTTTAAATTTAACTCCGAATAAATTAGACTTTGACTTATCGGTTGAAACACGGTTAGGAGAAACCTTCGTTACCTCCACCGTTTATAAATCTTGTTGATTCAAATTGACACTTTCACGTTACCTGTCGATCTTATCTCTTTGAAAATACTTGCCTTTGAAGTGATTTTAGGAATCGACTGGTTAGCTATTCATCAATCTTTTTGTAAGGTTGTTAGCTTTCATATTCCTAATCAACCTGTTATGCGAATTCATGCAACCAAACCACTAAAGTCAATCATTGTCATATCAAGCCATAAGTAAAGTGCCCCGATCCTTTCGTTGTTGACTTCCTTGTGTGGAATGCACCGAAGCCAGACTTTCTGTAGGCGATGTCGTGAATGATGATGGAAAGTTGATAGGTATCAATGTGACGTACTGTCCAAGTCATGGATGAGAGTCACAGTTTTGGATGATATTTCTATTGTTAATAAATTTCCTGACGTATTCTTGAAGACTTCTTAGCCTACTCCTAGAGCGTGAAATTGAATTTTGTATTGACCCTAGTACAAAACTCATTTCTAAAACCCTTAAATATTTCTTCAACCAAAATGAGCGTATCATACGCCAAAGACGTTGGCTCGAGCTATTGAAGATTACGATCGTTCCATTCAATATCATTGTGGAAGAGCGAACGTGGTAACTGACGCGTTGAGTAGAAGATCGTATGTAGTTACGAGTGTGACGTTGTTAACACAAAAACCCATTTCGTATAACTTATAAATGATGAAGATATAGTTAAAGAATCTAGGGACCCACGTGGTGATATCAAATATACGAGTAGAATCGACTCTAATTGATAAAGTTAAAGGCCGCTCAAGCTATAGACTCAGAGCTTATGAATGTGAAGAAGAAGGTTCTAGAGGGCGTTATTCTAGAAGCAAGAATCGACAAAGAGAGGAAATCTCAACCCTTGATTTTATTGGTCTATTTGAAATCCTCGATCGAGTAGGAACTGTAGACTCGTTTTACCGCCAAGTATGTTGCGTGTTCATAACGTTTTTCACGTATCGATGTTACGTAAATATGTAGATGACCCAAACCAAATTATTAAATTAGAAATAGACGAGATAGCAGAAGATTTAACGTATGAGGAGATACGTGCTAAAATCTTGGATAAGAAGGATCGTATTCAACACTCAAAGGTTATACCTCAAGCGTTAGAATCTGAAATGAAGTCAAGGTATCCTCATCTCTTTGGCATACCAGGTACAAACATAAATTTCGAGGGCAAAATTTCATAAGGAGGGGAGATTATGAGACCCCAAATTTTATGAATAAAGATTTAAATTTCTCAAAATATTTTTTTGAATATTATGGTGTGGATTTGATATAATGTTATAGTTGTGGATAATATTTATAAATTTTGCAAAGTACATAAGTTGTTAGATAATATTCGATTGGTTAGGGAAATTCATTTTAACAGGGAATATTCGTACGACTGCACAATCATTGGTGGACCCCACAACGAAATTATTGTCGGATTGAGAAAACGACAAAAATATTTTTATCGTTAATACTGTTGAACTACTCGGTAGTAAAAGTACAGTAATACGTGTGGTTGCATAGCAGGACACGATATTGATTATTGATGCTTAAGTGAGAAGTCACTCAGTTTTGTTCAATTATTGCTTTAGTAATTATTGCATAGTATCTCACATTATTTGATTCAATTATTGTCGATATTTTATATATTATTAAATCAATAATTGAGATGACAGAGTTATTAATATTATTCTTTGTAATATTAACGATATCTAGAAGTTCTGCCAAGGAGAGGTTTGGTCACCTAATTGCGCGCCAATAGGGAAAAATCCTTATTGGAAAGCCCCCTCTTTCCTGGGAACCACCTGGTCGATTAATAGTGTGAATTATAATAATGATGATGAAGTTTTGTTTTATTAGTATTATTAATGTAGTAAAACAGAAAAGCTTTTTATATAAAACAGAATACTTTTATAAAGTTATTCATTTTATTAGACTATACATTGAATATATTATAATCTATTATGAATAGTGTTTTGCATAGTAAAATCTTTTTATATAAAACAGAATACTTTTATAAAGTTATTTGTTTTATTAGACAATAACTAGAATATATTATATTTTATTATGTATAGTATTTGCATAGTGCCTGCATAGTGTTTGCATAGTAAAATATTTTTATATAAAAATGAGAATACTTTTATAAAGTTATTCGTTTTATTAGGTTATAAATAGAATATATTATATTTTATTTAAAAGATTTTGTTTTATTAGAATATTTTATAGTAAACTAACTGATACTAGTAGTTAAAAGTAAATCAATCTAGACCAGATTCAGAATTAGTTACTATTCAGTCCATTCTCCTATAAATAGAAGCTCATTCCTTCATTATTTCTTACGAATTCACTGAAACTCTAGAGAGAGAAACTATAGAGAGAAAGAAGAAAAGTATTCTACTACTTCACTACTCCTATATCCAGTTTGTTCTAAGGTAAGGGGTATTATTTCTTTTGTATTCATGAAGAGAACTTCTGTTATTCCATTCTTTATTATTTTGTTGGAATAACCTGTATACGGAGACTACCCTATACTTGGTGAAATTCTTCTTTTATTATATTCTTTATTATTATGTTGGAATAACTTTGTATATATAAAGTACCACATACATGGTGAAATTCTTACATTATTCCATTCTTTATCATTATGTTAGAATAACTTCATCTATGCAATAATGCATACATGGTGAAATTCTTACATTATTTTATTCTTTATTATTCATTGGAACATCACATGCATGCGTTCGCATGACTTGGATTCGTTATTTATTATTACATTGGAACATCTTGTTGGTGCGAATTTTGCACGACACGGTTCCGTTATTTATTATTCATTGGAATATCACATAAATGCGTTTACCCATGACACGGTTACATTATTTATTATTCTGTTAGAATAACTTGCCTGTGCGGTTTATCGCATACCTGATGATTTCTTTTGTTATTCCATTCTTTATTATACTCAGTTGGTTAAAGTTTTGACTTCTATACTCCATGAAATTAGTGGAATATCCTTGATATTTGCGCTTTATCCAGTATCTTTTCATGGAAATATTCTTCTGAGCATTCTTGAATTTTACTCTACAAAGAAGTATCATGTTGACAATTTTGACGTTATTAGTTCCTGGATAAATTAATTCTTGAACTTGTTTTATTGAATTCTTATATCATTGTCATCATCCTCTTGTTTATATTATGTTGAAAGTTATCTGTGGCCTGTAGTGCATAGATGGACTTGGTATGATTATGACCAGGGATTATTCGGTATAATCATGACCGTAATGTTACAAATGATGTGGAAAAAGTCCTCATTGGCCCGTAGTGCATTGATGGACAGTTTTTGGTATGATTATGGCTATGGATTCTCTTAGGCCAAGGGTGCAAATATGAATTGTTTTATGGCATGATCGTGACCATTGATGAATACACGAATATCCTTGTCCCGTAGTGCATGAATAATTTGTGGTCGTGATACTAATGAATATCCTTGGCCGTAGTGGAGGGATGATGTGGATTATTTATTAAGCTGAGTCTCAGCGATAAAAATGATGAAAAACCTTTTTAAATCATAAAAGATAGTAGATTTTATTCTCTACTTGACTCTTTTAATGGATTGTTTATTCCGCTGTAGTCAAACTTGATGTCTATTGTATTTTATCAGTTTAACATTGTTGAAGACTAATGATAATTTATTCTACATTATCTTAGTTATAATATTTCTTACTGGGCTAGTTGAGCTCACCATTTCCTTCACTGTTCTCTTCAGGAAATGAGAATATAGCTGAGACAAGTCGAGGAACGGATTGACAGTCCAAATGAAAGCATTAGTAATCCTCACTATTTTGTTAAATAGTGTGATAATAAATGTAATGAGGAATGAATTTGAGTTTGTGTACTGTCTATGAGAACTCCATTGAGAGTGTATATTATCTAGAAGGCAATATTCTTGTTTAAACTCTCAGTTTATGTTTTGTCGTATTTTACACGATAGTTGTATAATTAAGTTTGTATTTGTATTCTGTACCATGTATTTGGCGACTCAAGATGGGTGATGTGACGCCCCCAAAAATAGGTATTCACCACCCATCTTGAGTTGCCAGATATATGGTACATAAATTCAAATACAACTTAATTATACAACAGTCGTGTAAAATACGACAAAACATAATCTAAGAGTTTTAATACGTATATTGTCATCTAGACAGTATACAAACTCAATGGAGTCCTCATTACATTTATTGTCACACTATTTAACAGAATAGTGAGGACTACTAACGTTATCATTTGGACCGTCACTCCGTTCCTCGACTCGTCCCAGCTATATTCTCATTTCCTGAAGAGAACAGTGAAAGAAATGGTGAGCTCAACTAGCCCAGTAAAAAATATTATGACTAAGATAATGCAGAATAAATTATTGTTAGTCTTCAACAATGTTAAACTGATAAAATACAATAGACATCAAGTTTAATTGCAGCGGAACAAACAATCTATTAGAAAAGTCAAGTAGAGAATAAAATCTAATATCTTCTATGATTTAAAAAGGTTTTTCATCAATTTTTATCGCTAAGACTCAACTTAATAAATAAACCACATCTTCGAATCATTCCTGTACCACGGGCCAAGGATATTCATTAAATCATCAATGGTCCTGACTATACTGAATAATCCCTAGTCATAATCATACCAAGTCCATCTATGCACATAAGCCAAAGATATACAACTATAAAACCAACAATCAACAATCCATCTTTGCACGCAAGCAAAAGATATACAATTCAGTAATCCACAGTTCATCTTTGCATGTAAGCCAAGATAACTTTTATCACCACATAAGCATGAGAATGATAACAATGATATAAACATTAATCAAATGAAAACAAGAATAAATATTAAAGACTTTAAATTTATCCAAATATTATCAATCATATAATAAATTCATAATCTAATATTATTAATATCATAACAATATTTTAATCACGTCTTAAACTTATAAACAATTTATTTCAATTGTTTATACTTTACCAAATATCTTGCATTTAATCATTCAAAAATGCAATACTAATAAGATTTCATCACCAATGATCAAATCCCTTATAAAAATCTACATACACCTTATATAGGATTTCCTAGCTATAAAATCCTATTTTCCAACTTTGTTACTTTAAATAACATATTTAACTCATATATTCGTAACTAAATAATTTTCATGAAAAATACCAAATCAGTCCCAAAAATATTTCTTTTTTGGGATTTAGCAGAATATAGTCCCATAATGAACATATATTTTTCTCGGAATTTTTAAAATTCATTTACTATTTTTCATTTACTCCGGTTATAGCATTTTTCGTCGGAAAAACCTAAATATTTAAATGGTCATAACTTGCTCATTTTAAGTCAGAATGAGTTAATTTTTGGACAGGAGGTAACTTATACCATATACTTTCATCTCCCAAAAGGCCGGAATTTTTTACACAAATTAAGTGGCCGAAACAGCCCTTTTAATTTTATGGGCAGTAACATTTTCGGTATTTGCAGCTTTTGACTCCTTTGCTAAAATCAGTCCACACAAAAATCTACAACACCTTTTCCAGTGATTCTAGTTGGAGATGATACAAAACTTATAGATCTAACTCTAGAACTTGACCACACTCAAAAATTCAAAATATAATAGGAGAAATGGTCAATTGAATTTCATGTTCCGTTTTTACCAAAATCTAATTTTTCAACCCTTTGTGATTTCTAAGAAACTTTCATGTTTTCACATAATAACCAACATAACTCATCATAACACTTACTAATACCACAAATACCCATGATTTTCATCAGTCCAATGCTTTTATTATGACTCTCATCATAATCAACGTAAACAGATCTTTTCCATAATATAATAAGAAATGAATACAAAGGATCATTCACCATGCATGTGGTAATTCACATAGACAGGTTATTCCAACAGAATAATAAAGAATGGAATAACCGAAGGATTCACCATGCATGAGATAGAGACCACACAGACAGGTTATTCCCAACAGAATAATAAAGAACGTAACCAGGTCAGACGTGATCCGCACCAGCAGGATATTCCAACAGAATAATAAAGAACAGAATCAGGTCAGGCATGATCCGCACCAACAGGATATTCCAACAGAATAATAAAGAACGGAATAATAGAAGAATTTCACCATGTATGCAGTACTTTGCATATACAGGTTATTCCAACATAATAATAAAGAATGGAATAACAGAAGAAGTTCACCATGTATGTGGTACTTCGCATAAACAGGTTATTCCAACATAATAATAAAGAATTGAATAACAGAAGTTCTCTTCATGAATAAGAAAGAAATAATACCCCCTACCTCAAAAGAAAACTGGATACTGGAATAGTGAGGTAGCAAACTTCTCTTCTTCTTTCTCTATATAATTTCTCTTTATAATAATTACTCTATAGCTTTTGTAAATTGGTGAGAAATGAAGGAAGAATGAGCTTCTATTTATAGAAAAATATAGTTTCGATAATTGCATGTTTTGGGGCTCGAAATATTACAATACAATACCTCCAACTTTTCTTTCATTTTTAATTCAGTCATCCAAGTATTATCAAATTTTCACCACCTCCCCTAGTAGTAAATCATGTGAATCAATAGTAAATCATGTGACTCAATAGTTCTAAACATATGAAAAAATTAATTAAAGTATAGTACCTCTATCTATACCTCTATTTTTAACTTAGTCATGCAAGTATCATCAATCTTGCACCAACTACCCTAATAGTATAAGAATGTGATTCAATAGTACACACATGTGAACAAATAGTTATATGAGCATGTGTATTAGTAGCAATTAATTACTCATTTACCCGATTAATTACCCGGTTGGTCAATATAACTTCTAGACATCAATTACTATCGAAATAAATATCAATTTCCACTAACACTAACAATCCCAACAAAATGGAAATATTTTTCTCAAAAATTTCATTTTTGAAATTTTGAAGTTTGACTTTTTCAAAAAAGTCAACTGTTGGCTTTTTTGACCAAAAAGTCAACCTCAGAAAATTTTGTGGTTATAGTCTATTTCTACTAATTTCATCGTTCCGTACTCAAATATCACGTTTGCGTCTCCAAATTCAACTCCGAACTTAAATTTTATTTTAATAACATTCATCATTAATATCATAACTCACAATATTTAACAATCAGGTCGTTCCCAGGAAAGAGGGGGCTTTCCAATAAGGATTTCTCTCTATTGGCGCGCAATTAGGTGACCAAACCTCTCCTTGATAGAACTTTTAGACATTATAAATATTGCAATTTAATAATATGAATAACTTTGTCATCTCAATTATTGATTTAATAATATAACATATAATGCAGATGATACTGTGACAATAATCGAATCAATAATATGAGAGATATGATGCAAAAATTACTGTAACAATAATTGAGTATAACTGAGTGACTTATTACGTAAGCATCAATAACCAATACTGTGTGCTACTAAGCAACCACGTGTATTACTGTACTTTTACTACCGAGTAGTTCAACAGTTTTAACGATAAAACTTCCACAATTATTTTCATAAAAATAATTTTGTCGTTTTATTACTACGACAATACTTCCGTTGTGGTTAACCAATGATTGTACAGTCGTATGAATATTCCCTGTTAAAACTAATATTCCTCGACCAATCAAATATTATATAACAACTTGCGTACTTTGTAAAATTTATAATTATTACCCACAACTATAACGTTATCTCAAATCCACACCAAAATTTTGAAAAAAATATTTCGAGAAAATTAAATCTTTATTCGTAAAATCTGGGTCTCACAATCTCCCCTTCTTATGAAATTTCGCCCTCAAAATTTACGTACGTACCTGGTATGACGAAGAGGTGAGGATACCTTGAATACCTTTATCGTCGAAAACATTAAATTCATCTTTGCAATACAACCAAAGATATTCATTAACAATTCATCTTTGCACTTCAGGCTAACTGTATAACCAATAATCAATAGTTCATCTTTGCACTACAGGCCAACTATATAACCAATAATCAATAGTTCATCTTTGTACTACAGGCCAAAGATATACAATTGTAAAACCCATAATGCTGAGACTCAGCTTAATAGTATCACGACCACGAATTATCCATGCACGACGGGCCAATGATATTCATGTTTTCAATTACGGTCATGATTATACCGAATAATCCCTGGTCATAATCATACCAAGTCCATCTATGCACTACGGGCCAAAGATGACTTTTACCACATCATTTGTAACATTACGGTCATAATTATACCGAATAATACCTAGTCATAATCATACCAAGTCCATCTATGCACTACAGGCCACAGATGACTTTCAACAATATATAAATATGATGAGTAGTTAATCAATCGATTCCTAAAATCACATCAAAGGCAAGTATTTTCTAAGAGATAAGATTGACAGGTAACGTGAAAATGTCAATTTGAAACAAGATTTATAAACAGTGGAGGTAACGAAAGTTTCTCCTAACGAAGTTTTAACCAATAAGTTAAAGTCTAACTTCTCAGGAGTCAAATTTAAACGTTGAACACAATTAGGTGAAATACAAGAGTGGGTAGAACTAGTATCAAATAAGATATAGACTTCGCAAGAGTTTATAATTAACTTACCCGTAATAACTTCGTTCGGGTTTCTTGACAAGCGCTCTCACTTAAACTACCGGATTTGACTTTGCTATAGGGTACATTCCACCCTTAAGTGCTTCGTCACATTCCTGATCCATGATTTGAATCATTATTCTCCGATCCATATCGAATTGGGGTTGACCACTTTGCACAGGGTAATTTCGAATTCGATGTTGGATTCTCCCAATTGTTGTCCAAAAAGCAAAATCCATTTCATCTATTTTGACTTTATTGGATCGGACGTCTTTTTCGACAATATTAACGCGTCGTGCGGCTTTTACCCATGCATCATCTATTCTCTTTCGTTCAGTTGTTTCTGCTTTCATCAGATCTTTGATCAAAGCATTCTCAGATTCCAGCTCTAATATCTTATACTCTACCAAAGAGTGCTTCTGTTCAAGCATCGCACATCAGGTAGCACAATTTTGAATTGTTGCATCTCTTTGCTCTACAACCGCCTATCGTTCTTCCTCCTGTTCTTCTAACTCATGAATACGATTTTGTAATTCTAAATTTTGATCATAAAATTCTTCTAATAAATTTTCCTCAGGTTCCTCTTTTTCCTCTTTTTCCTCACTCTCAGCTGCTACCTTTGCGACTAGCTCGGCTGCAACTATTAGTTCTTCACTCACCACGTAGATATCTCTAATTTCTTCTTCGTCTGACATCACATCAACCTGGTTAGTGATTAAAGGTGTCTCAATGGTTTCATTCACTCCATTGCTAACATTTTTAGTTGCCATTTTCAAACACTGCCACAAAATAAGAGTTAATTGACATATCACATAGTATCCCTATACTCTGACCTACCAATTCAATACCAAATAAACTTAGGAAGGTCATACTACCGAAGGAATTCCCCGTCTCTCCCCTCCTAGTTCTTATCTCACATCTCAGCAAGGGATCATATCCCTAAGCTTTGATACCAACTGTGACGCCCCCAAAAATAGGTATTCATCACCCATCTTGAGTCGCCAGATATATGGTACATAATTTCAAATACAGCTTAATTATACAACAGTCGTGTAAAATACGACGAAACATAATCTAAGAGTTCTAATACGTATATTGTCATCTAGACAGTATACAAACTCAATGGAGTCCTCATTACATTTATTGTCACATTATTTAACAGGATAGTGAGGACTACTAATGCTATCATCTGGACCGTCATCCACTAGTTCCCAGGCTCGTCCCGACTATATTCTCATTTCAAGAAGAAACGATTGAAAGAAATGGTGAGCTCAACTAGCCCAGTAAAAAATATTATGACTAAGATAATGCATAATAAATTATCGTTAGTCTTCAACAATGTTAAACTGATAAAATACAATAGACATCAAGTTTAACTGCAGCGGAACAAACAATCTATTAGAAAAGTCAAGTAGAGAATAAAATCTACTATCTTCTATGATTTAAAAAGGTTTTTCATCAATTTTTATCGCTGAGACTCAACTTAATAAATAAACCACATCTTCGAATCATTCCTGTACCACGGGCCAAGGATATTCATTAAATCATCAATGGTCCTGACTATACTGAATAATCCCTAGTCATAATCATACCAAGTCCATCTCTCCACGTAAGTCAAAGATATACAACTATAAAACCAACAATCAACAGTCCATCTTCGCACGCAAGCAAAAGATATACAATTCAATAATCCACAGTTCATCTTTGCATGTAAGCCAAGATAACTTTTATCACCATATAAGCATAAGAATGATAACAATGATATAAACATTAATCAACTGAAAACAAGAATAAATATTAAAGACTTTAAATTTATCCAAATATTATCAATCACATAATAAATTCATAATCTAATATTATTAATATCATAACAATATTTTAATCGCGTCTTAAACTTATAAACAATTTATTTCAATTGTTTATACTTTACCAAATCTTGCATTTAATCATTCAAAAAATGCAATACTAATAAGATTTCATCACCAATGATCAAATCCCTTATAAAAATCTCATACACCTTATATAGGATTTCCTAGCTATAAAATCCTATTTTCCAACTTTGTTACTTTAAATAACATATTTAACTCATATATTAAGAAACTAAATAATTTTCATGAAAAATACCAAATCAGTCCCAAAAATAATTCTTTCCTGGGATTTAGCAGAATATAGTCCCATAATGAACATATATTTTTTTCGGAATTTTTAAAATTTATTTATTATTTTTCAAAAATCAATTTCTAATTAATTCCTTAAGAAATTAGCTACCTCAAGTTTAACTCCAGAAATTCCCAAATCTTGGCATGATCTTACACATGTTAACGTGAGCTTCCAGTTTAAATTTCATGGTCATCGGATTTATAAAACTCCGGTTATAACATTTTTCGTCAGAAAAACCTAAATATTTAAATGGACATAACTTGCTCATTTTAAATTGGGATGAGCTCATTTTTGGACAGGAGGTACCTTATACCATATACTTTCATGTCCCAAAAGGCCGGAATTTTTCTCACAAATTAAGTGGCCGAAACAGCCCTTTTAATTTTATGGGCAGTAGCATTTTCGGTATTTGCAATTTTTGACTCCTTTGCTAAAATCAGTCCACACGAAAATCTACAACACCTTTTCCAGTGATTCCACTTGGAGATGATACAAAACTCATAGATATAACTCTAGAACTTGACCACACTCAAAATTTCAAAATATAATAGGAGATCTGGTCAATTGAATTTCATGTTACATTTTCACCAAAATCTGATTTTTCAACCCTTTGTGATTTCTAAGAAACTTTCATGTTTTCACATAATAATCAACATAACTCATCATAACACTTACTAATACCACATATACCCATGATTTCCATCAGTCCAATGCTTTTATTATGACTCTCATTATAATCAACGTAAACAGATCATTTCCACAATTTAATAAGGAATGAATACAAATGATCATTCACCATGCATGTGGTAATTCACATAGACAGGTTATTCCAATAGAATAATAAAGAATGGAATAATGAAAGGATTCAGCATGCATGTGATAGAGATCGCACAGACAGGTTATTCCCAACAGAATAATAAAGAACGAAACCATGTCAGGCGTGATCCACACCAACAGGATATTCCAACAGAATAATAAAGAACGGAATAATAGAAGAATTTCACCATGTATGCATTACTTTACATATACAGGTTATTCCAACATAATAATAAAGAATGGAATAACAGAAGAAGTTCACCATGTATGCGGTACTTCGCATAAATAGGTTATTCCAACATAATAGTAAAGAATTGAATAACAGAAGTTCTCTTCATGAATAAGAAAGAAATAATACCCCTTACCTCAAAAGAAAACTGGATACTGGAATAGTGAGGTAGCAAACATCTCTTCTTCTTTCTCTCTATAAATTCTCTCTATAATAATTGCTCTATAGCTTTTGTGAATTAGTAAAAAATGAAGGAAGAATGAGCTTCTATTTATAGGAAAATATAGTTTTGATAATCGCACATTTTGGGGCTCGAAATATTACAGTACAATACCTCTAACTTTTCTTTCATTTTTAATTCAGTCATTCAAGTATTATCAAACTTGCACCACCTCCCCTAATAGTAAATCATATGAATCAATAGTAAATCATGTGACTCAATAGTTCTAAACATGTGAAAAAATTAATTATATTATAGTACCTCCATCTATACCTCTATTTTTAACTTAGTCATGCAAGTATCATCAATCCTGCTCCAACTACCCTAATAGTATAAGAATGTGATTTAATAGTACACACATGTGAACAAATAGTTATATGAGCATGTGAATTAGTAGCAATTAATTGCTCATTTACCCGATTAATTACCCGATTGGTCAATATAACTTCAAGACATCAATTACTATAGAAATAAATATCAATTTTCACTAACACTAACAATCCCAACACAATGGAAATATTTTTCTCAAAAATTTCATTTTTGAAATTTTTAAGTTTGACTTTTTTCCGAAAAAGTCAACTGTTGACATTTTTGACCAAAAAGTCAATCTCGGAAAATTTTGTGTTTAAAGTCTATTTCTACTAATTTCATCGTTCCGGACTCAAATATCACGTCCGCGTCTCCAAATTCAACTCCGAACTCAAATTCGAATATAATAACATTCATTATTAATATCATAACTGTAATGACCCCAAAATTCATACAATTTCATTCTCAACTTCGGTTGTTAATAATATATTTAACCTCTAATTTTACATCATTAAACGATAATACAACTGTTGAAAATTTGCAGAATAATTAAATTTTTCTATTACAAACTATTCTCGTTCCTAAAACCTTCAACCTTTACATCTAAATATCTCAGAATCATTTTAATACTACAATAGTTTACATCGCAAAACGTTATTACCATTCAACATTTATACATTATTCGGAACCTTAAATATGGTTTAAATAATAATAACACAACCAAAGTGTATGAATCTTCAAGTATCACATCTGATTCATGTCTTTCAGGTAACATATAACTTTACCTTGAATCTTGAACCTGTAAAAGTGGTTATTTGCAAGGTTAAGCTCGATAGCCTAGCAAAATATAACAGTTTTCATGCATCACATAACACATAATAGCATGCTCAACATATATCTCATAAACATTGGACTAACATAACATACATGTTATAGTTAATATAACAAGTATAAAGATATATAAAGATTGATTTCCTTACTCAATCAGCATGCTTTACTTAATCAACGTAGTCATAAGTTGACTTTAACATTTCATACATTCAACATATATATAACACATCATGCGCTAGGAAATAAATATTTAAAACAATCGAGTTCACATAGCAAATAGGAACTAAAAGACTTGCCTTGATCGTTGTTTACCAATAACAGTTTAACAGCTTACATGTATCTGAACTTCACGTACCCTACACAATTATATAATCATTCACATCAACTATTAGTCAAATATCAACGTATAGTAGTTGTAATGTAAACTTTAATCTACATCCAATAATTCTTCCTATTAATCAATACAAAATGTTCAATTTGATTGTGTTCATTTTAGACTTATAACTCACTATATATCTTCTTAGTCAAACTCGAAGTTCATTCAAGTGTTTAAGTCTTGCTAGGACTACTTATTGGTTTTATATTAAATCCATTCTATATCTTATAATATTCATTTTAATTGAATTGAAACACTTTTTAAGTTCATTAACACTTGGCACGGCGTTTCGACGTTCATTCATCACACGCTCGATTCGTTCCATCATGTGTGCTTAATATGCTTATACAACTAATCTAATACATCATTTATTAATGTTAAACATCATTATATTTCATAATATTCATGTTCTATAACTTAGAACAACATCTTTTATCGTCAAGAGCACTACACTTTCATACGTGCATGCCCGACGCCCTACGATTTCCGATTGTCCCCGAAAACACAATAGTCCTACAAATGGCCATTTTGACCCTTCCTAAAGACCTCAAATTGAAAAACTTAAAGAACAGATGTTGTAGGTCTATTAGTCCTCGTTCCGGATCATCTTGAATTACCTCAATAGAAGTTCGTATGAAAATGTTATGACCATTTTACTACAGGAGGTTAAAATTGTCAAACCCAGACCACTTTTCCGTTGCTGGGGCACGAGACAGTGGCGCCGGGGCGCGAATTCCAGTGTTGGGGCGCGAACGTCTAGCCTATTTATGGTGCTGGGGTGTGAAATTTGGCGATGGGGCTCCGAATTACAGAACACCCAACCACGAAGAACAAAATAACTACATTCTGGACTAATTACTACTGTTAACATTTAAATTAAGACGTAAAACTTATATAGATTGCTCATAAACATTTACTTATCATATATATACCAATCTTAAAGCAATCAAACAATAATTTCAGAAAATTTAAATCCTTGAAACCATAGTTTAAAGCCCAAAACTCCATGTTCATACAATATTTCATGTTTTAAACACATTGAGCGAATTTGATCGCCACAGCTTCGTTTCTTAACCAATTAACACGATTTAAACTATGCCGTTTTCGTTTCTTCACATACTAACATAATCCAATACCAATTTACAGTTTATAACGCATATTAGACATAAAATTTCATACTTTCTTAAGCTATTTTTCATAAACATACAATGTTATAAACTTTTCTCCCTATAAACCCAAATTTCATGAAGTTAATCATCAAATAACACTCACAATTGATAATTAGAAAATTATAACAACATATATGCATGTATAAATTCAATATAACTACCAATTTACAGTAGATAATCACTAAGAAATCAAAACCTAGACATTAGTAAAAATTTATACCTTGAATCCATGATTGTTGGGAAGAAGAATAATAAGAACCTTGATACTCCAAATCTTTAGCAACATAAACAGAGAATCACTCTCCTACTCACAACTCTCTTTCTCTGCTATAAGGCTTAGGAGAAAGAAATAATAAGCGTAAAAAAAAAAATACTAACTCCCACTAACGTCAGGTCACAAACCCAAAAGTTTGCGTCAGTTAGAAATAAGCCAAAGGCCACATGGCCTTGTTTGGCTAACCCCAAAACTCCTCTACTAGATTATTTTTATATTATTTTTATTATATAGTTTTTATTTGTCACACTTGCCACCAACTTAAATAGCTTACAATAATAATTATAACAAGTATAATTTTATTATAATTATTTTGATAATTATATATCTAATTTAATTAATAAATTAGAAACACCACTTGATTTAATTTATTTATTTCCAAATAAATTAAACAATTCATTTAATTTAATTATTTTCTTAAATATTAAGCAATTGATTTAATTTAATTATTTCCTTAAATTAAGTCCTTCAAATAAAATTATCATTACTCAATTTAATTTACATTAATCAATGTAGTTACTAAATTAATTCACCACAATTTTATCACAATTTATTTATCTCAATAAATAAATAGTTTTAAAATATTTATTTAATTCAATAAATATTTAAAATTAATTACTAAATTCATTTCATTCCTTCAATAGTTAACTTAACTATTAAACCTCACTTTCCCAATATATGAATATATATTTTCTTCACACCAGTCATATATTTCAACATATATAACACGCATATATATACACACTCAAACTCAAAACATTTCATAATAAGAATTTTAATTATTAAATTCTTACTTTAATAATTTATAAAAATTCGGGGATATAATTTATATAAATTGTTACGTCTCAATTATTGATTTAATAATATAACATATAATGCAGATGATATTGTGACAATAATCGAATCAATAATATGAGAGATATGATGCAACAATTAATGTAACAATAATTGAGTATAACTGAGTGACTTATTACGTAAGCATCAATAACCAATACCGTGTGCTACTACGCAACCACGTGTATTACTGTACTTTTACTACCGAGTAGTTCAACAGTTTTAACGGTAAAACTTCCGCGGTTATTTTCATAAAAATAATTATGTTGTTTTATTACTACGACAATACTTCCGTTGTGGTTAACCAATGATTGTGCCATCGTACGAATATTCCCTGTTCAAATGAATACTCCCCGACCAATCGAATATTATATAATAACTTGCGTACTTTGTAAAATTTATAAATATTACCCACAACTATAACGTTATCTCAAATCCACACCAAAATTTTGAAAAAAATATTTCGAGAAAATTAAATCTTTATTCGTAAAATCTGGGATCTCACAAGTGCTATATACCTATTTTGCGGCCGTCATAAACAATGTTGGATATCCACTCCGGATATGTAGACACCATGATAATGCCAGCTTGAAATTGTTTCACAATTTCTTCTTTGACTTTCAAACTCCACTCAGGTTTTAATCGCCTGAGCGTTGCCTAACTGGCTTGAATCCCTCTTTAATGGGAAGGCGATGAAGAACAGTGTCAGTGGATAAACCCACCACGTCTTCATGAGACCATGCAAACATATCCTGGAATTGGGTTAATAGTGCAACCATGTCATTCCGCTGATTTGGAGTGAGGTCTAAACCAATCTGGATTAGCTTAGGGTTTTCTAAGGATCCAAGATTGAAAGGAGTGGTTTGGTCAAGGTTGGGTTTAGGCTTATCTATGACCCATTCCTTAATCTTCTAAGGTGTCTCAATGTCCTCTTGAATGTCCATCAAGTCTGAGTCCAACTTTGCATCAAAGTTACAGCCCTTGTGGAGAGAAGGCACCTCATCAGCAAGTACATGCACATCTAAATTCAGAGTCCTAAAACAAAGTATGCTTTCAATTAATATATGCAACTGTTCGATCAGACAAAACTTTATAAAATAACTGCTAGTACTGTAAAGAAAAGTAAGCAATTAAAGTTATCTATAGGGCAGAGGGATTTTCTACCCGTTTTACCCTCGTCGACCAATACATGGAATGTTGTTCCAATTGTCGAGGGCAAAGTCCTGATGGACTGCAGTAATGGAGGCATCATCATTGTCCTCGTTCTTCTGAATGATAACCATGACATCTGGGCAATCATTGTCTGGGGTGTATCTATTTATATGTTCATCATGAACAATGACGTGTATGCCTGCCATCATCAAGGCAATGCCATGTTTATGTTTCTGTTCCTTTTCTTCCACTCCGGGATCAGGAATCAGCACTTCTTTTGCTTTGAAGGGTACTGTCTTGGGAAACAGCATAGTCATAATATGTGCTGGCACTTTAACTGGAGACTGTATCAGCTCATGAGGTGCAGATTGAAAACATCGCCGCGTGGTAGAAACTTGAGGAATCTATTTGGTGTTTATCGCGATTCTATGATTTTGGGCGCGCAGAATGCCTAGCCTCTATCCGGTTTGATTTGGACATTTGAATAGGGTGCTTAATACCCTTCTTATCTTTACCAATCCCTTGTCCAGGCTGATAACCTAATGACATCATTTCTTGAGTAGACGACATAACCTCGGCAGAAATCTTGGGTACGGGAAGTGGTGCTTCAATAGGTTGATATTGAGTGTTGCTCACTTCTAAGGTATGAAAACTGGCCGGCTCAACTTCAGAGTTGAAACTGATGATTGGAAGATCTCCTTGTTCAGGATACTCCGACTCAGCATTAATAGTGACTAGACTGTTATTGATAATGTATTTGAGCTATTGATGTAGTGTGGAGGGAACAACTCCAGCCATATGTATCCATGGTCTCCCCAATAGTAGGTTGTATCCTGAATCTATCTTTAGGACATGGAAGGATACATTGAATGTATTCGGGCCAATCTCAATTGGCAATTCAATCTTTCTAATGGCATTTCGTCGGGATCCATCAAAACCTCAGATAACCGTGTGGCTGCTTTGGATCCGCTTGAGATTGACATTCATCTTCACTAGGGTGGCATAAGGACATATATTTAGAGATGACCCTCCATCTATCAGAACTCCAGCTAGCATGTACCCGGAAGACAACACTGCGATGTGCAGTGGCTTGCAATGACCGGTCCCTTCGGGCAGTATGTCATCATCAGTGAAGGATATCACATTGTTGTTGAAAATGTGATCAACCAGATGTTGAAATTTTTCCACATCCATTGATTTTGGCAGATAGGCTTCTTGCAAAACCTGCAATAGATATCTGGTGTGGAGCTTGTCGTAGGCTTAAAACCACATTGGCTTCATTGTGGCCCATAGTGCGGAGGAATTTTTCAATCTTCTCCATGGGAATCTTCCCCTTGGCTTTGCAAGTTGGCTTCATAACCCGTTTAGGAAGATACAGTGGATTATCCTTCGACACTGTAGCAGTAGTATGAGATGTAGATCCTTCAGCTTCTCCATAATTCCATGGAACTTTGTGCAAGCTGACAACAGGATATTGTGGTCTGAAGGGTAGAGGAATTGGCTCAGGTGCGGCCAATTTCAAAGGATTGTCAGCTCCTTTGAGTTGAATTGGTTGTATAGGAAATACTTTAACAGTCTCATCATCCATTTTGGATATAACTGCTATTGATTCCTTTCATTTGGTAGGACATGCATTCCAACCTTTGAGTTTCACAGTGTAATCATCTGCAATCTACAGGACACCGCTATCAATAAGATTCTGAATGAAATGGCGGAGTGCCCAACATTCTTCTATGTTGTGACCGCGAGAGTGCGAATGATACTGACACACTTCATCAGAATTGAACCATCCAGAGCGGGGATTGATTGGTGGTAGAAGGAAGGTAATTCTTCCTTTGATGATCGACATTTGCAATATCTCCTCCATTGATTGGCCGAGATAGGTAAATTCCCTTTGATTGGCAAAATCCTGATGGGCTTTAGAAATTGCTCTCTTTGCAACCTTATCCTCCATAGCTTCGCTTTCTGAAGGTGATGGTGGAGCATTCATAACAAATGGAAGGAGATAGGCATGCTGCTGTTTGATTAATTGGCGTGTGACTTGATGTTGATGGGTCACAAGTTCAGCCAATTGCTCGATTTGTTTGCAAAGAGCTTTCATCTTATGTTCCATAGTAAACTGGAACTTTGCATAATCCCATCTGTCATCACCCTCTTTGATGGTCTGAGATGGCTCGCCATTAAAACTGGAACTTTGCCCGGTGCTCCAACTGATCATGTTGACCTCTTCTTCTTTCTGTTGAGGAAGAAGGTTGTCTTGCACATGAGGTTGATCTGGTTTGGTGACTACGATCTCACCATTATCTATTAAATCTTGGATCTTATGTTTCAAGGCCCAACAATCTTGAGTATCATGTCCAGGTACTCCGACATGATAAGTACACTTCCGAGTAGCATTAAAACCCCTCCCATTAGGGTTACCTGGTGGAAGAAGACGTGTAATTTTCTTCTGAGTAGTCAAAAGAGCAAGAATATTCTCGAGCGAGTCCCCTAAGGGTGTGAACGTTCGAGGTCGCTTTGCTTCTCCATTTTTAGGCAATGGAGGGTTTGAAGATTGTGCCTAAAAAGGGGAGTAATTTCTCCTTTGTATAGGCATGCTTTAATTGCCTTTCTGTCCTTGTAGTATCAAGGTAACATCCTCCTCTTTCTTTTTATGGACCCTCCGGGGGTTGTTTCCATAAGATCCAGACTGGATGTGTTCAGCAACAACTTTAAGAGCGGTGAGGTCTTGAATCTTTCCAGACTTCAATCCCATTTCAGCCATATCTCCATGTTTGATCATTTTGGAGAATGGTTTGCCAGTACCAGCTAGAACTCTTTCATAGAAAGGAGCTTCCTGTACATCTATGAAAGTCATAACCATTTCTGATTCTGTCATGGAAGGAATAACTTGAGCAGCAAGGCACCTCCACCTTTGAGCATACACTCTGAATGACTCATTAGACTGTTTCTTGACCTTGGAAATTTGATCTGGGTCCAGAGCCATCCGAGATTGAAAATCAGATTGAGTGAGGAAGGCATGAGGCAGCTCTTCCCAACTATGGATCTTGGAATTGTCTAATCGGTATACCATGAGCGGGCTTCTCCAAATCGGACTCTTAAGAATTTGCATTCGAGCTTTTCATCTTACGCATAAGATCCAAGTTCTCCAATGAATACCTTTAAATGGGTATAAGGATCCCCTAATTCATCATACTTTTCAAAATAAGGGGTTTTGAATTTCTCTGGATACTGAACACCAGGAAATATGCAAAGGTCTGTATCTGAAACACTGCCATGTGTCCCAATCCCTTTGAGAACACGGATAGTTTCCTCCATTTGGTGAACCTTCTTCCTGATATCACCAGTGTCTGGATCTCCTTTGAGATAGGTGTTTTCAGGGTCTTTGTTGGTCGTATCTAACTGATGTTCTGGAATTATTTTTTCCAGACCTTGGACTTCCCCTTGCATAGAGGATTCTATATATATAGGTATCTTCGTACCCTGAGTGGATTGGTGCAATTCTTTCAGTAGAATAGCCAAGTCTGTGATTTGTTTACTCAATCCGTCAAATTCTTCTCGGGAAACAGTGTTAGACTGGTCAGAAGAAGACATGATTGGCTGTAGGCTCGTGGCCTTTTTGGATTTTGAGCAGGTAACAGGCCCAATTGCTTCCCTACAAAAGACTTATGTAGTTTAGTCTTAGGGTAATGTAAATGTTTTCATAACAATGTCCGTTTTAGGAATTTTGTCCTGCAAAACCGGTTGTTAATTTGTAACATGTCATGTATGCACAAATATTCTTCATATTTTCCATTACATATGTATGAACATGGAATAAATTACAAGTAATTTTTTTTACAAGTAATTGAAAATGGAAAGTATAAAGAGACTTTCCTCCGCGTTTGGTTTATCAGAGGTTGACCTATCTTAGGGTTACTCTCGTGGCTTTTTGGCATGAAGGTTCCCAGATCATTGCAATATACTTGACGGGAAGTTAATCCGGTCGTTCAACTAGAGCGAATCTGAGTGGTGCCTTTCCTGAGCCCCGGGCAATTATTCTTCCCATGAGTCTAGTAATCAAACACCGACAGGATAGCCTCCTAGTTGAGGGACCGCACAACATACATTCACATATAACGTGTCTCACCGTTTATGCAAAATGATGACATGTGCGAAGCACTAATATCAAAAATAGATATTTAGAAGTGCAATAATTAAGATGCATTCGTACACATTCATCATAAATGTAAATGCAACATTCACACACAAGCATATAAAAAATTTGAAAAGCTTATAATAGCGGCTTAAGCCCTCTTACTGGAGTCCCCATCAGAGTCGCCACCTGTCGACGTCGAGATTTTTTGATGTCCCTTTTCGTTACTTGTTCTTTGGTGTTCTCATGTTAATGTGAGATTTGTTTGAAAAAACAAGTGAAAAGGTCCGACATGTGTAATGTCGATGATTGGACTTTAAGAGTCGCCAGTTGGTGTATTTAACTGGTTGCACCAACGCAACTGAAAAGGTTTGCACATTGACGAAGTGATGTGACACTGCTAAACGGGTCTGTAAAATTAAGATTCATTAAGGGTTCGAGGGCTTGGTTATGCGGAGGGAAGGTGTTAGGCACCCCCCAACATCCGTGTTGCCACGATGACCGCCACTTCTCAAAGAAACTGTTATATGCACGTGTGCGTGTGTGTGTGTGTGTGGATCAATGTGCAATTATCTGGAAGTAGTGCTATGCCTCGTTGCACCTATATACATAGGGTTTGAATTTTTGTAAAAAATTCAGTTTTAAACAAGATATAGCAATGGATTTTTATGAAAAAGGTTTTTCAAACCCTGTACTCAATAGTAATTGAGGCCTTTGATACTTCCATTTTATTATTAAAATGTTCGGCTTGTTTGCTTTTATTTTTGAGATGCGAAGCATCTGCGAGAAAATATTATACAGCAGTGCCGAACTCTTTATGGGCATAATAGCCATCAAAGGAAATTCAGACACTGTAAATAATACACAAGCTACTTACAGCTGGAAAAAGTCCATCATGGGAACCGAATCTAGATTCAGTAGACTGAATCAGTGATCACATGATTCCTAGGCTCACATGATACTGCAATTTATATGGAAAGCAGTAAGCAGTTATATATATATATATATATATATGTGTGTGTGTGTGTGTGTGTGTGCATGATCAGCCACCATGAAACAACTCTACGGGGGATCAGAAATGTAAATAAAGCAGTAAATGCTATCAACCGCCACGAACTGAACTCCAGGCGGGACTTAAATGTAAATAAAGCTGTAAAAAGCTATCAACTGCAACGAAGTGAACTCCAGGCAGGAAAAAATGTAAATATATACATACACACACACACACACATATATATATATAAGCAGTAAATGCACCGGATGTAAAATCCAAGCTCATCGGATATGTCCGACAACAGTTATATATAAGTATATCTATATATATATATTTATATATATATATACTTATATATAGAAACTGTGGTCAGACTCTGTCTGATGAGCCTGGATTTTACATCTGGTGCGTTTAATTGCTTATAAGCAATTAAGTATATAAGCCAATAAACGCTCCAGATCGAAGTCTATGCTCAATCGAGGCATAATTCGATAATGTTAGTCCGTATAAAAATATATACATATATATATATAAGTATATATATATATATAGACAAAAATAAAAACCATGGACCGAAATCCGGGCAAACACACTCACACGACTCTCAACGTGTACAACAGTGTGTGATAATATGAGAAGAAAGATTTATAGAATGTAAGAAGGCTTACGATGGGCTGCCAAAGTAGACTTCTATGACTCTATGTGGATAAATACTCAGCTCCCGTCGGACAAAAGATAGCTATATGTGAGCTAACAGAAGAGGAAACACTAAACATGGGTGTGTACATAGTAAAATGGACAGGGCTTCCTCGCCTTTTCTCTCTCTTAAAATGGCTGGCCATCAGCCTATATTTATAGACTGATGGCCGCAGGTGTACCTGTGGTAGTCGCAGTTATACCTGCGGTTGGTCGTGGTGGGCCTGGGCTTTACGGGTCCCGTCATCTCGAAGTACGTGCACTCACGCACTGTAATATCCGCTCGAACTTGCAAAACTTCAATTCGAGCTTCTAAACGAGGTATTTGTGTCCTTCTTCGGATAACTTGTGTCGAGAGTTACACAATGACATGGATTAGAGGTTGTACGAAGTTAGGAAGAGGGGACCATGCCCATGATCTTCAAGCTTCAAATTCTATCCGGTGTACTGCCATGCGTAATAGTCACTCGGGATTGGATATCCTGGTTCTTGAAGGACATAGTTGTATGTATGTATGTATTAAAGTGTCAAGATAACGCACAAATGATGTGGCAAGATGACGTTTGACTCTTTGTCGGGGTTATCGCTGGTTTGAGTTGAAAGCATACGTTGTCCAGGGTTACATCTGAGATTGGACTGCTGCAAGTGTTTGAATACCTCAATGTCATCTTTTAATTGCCTGTATACCCAATGTTAGCTTTGGGTTTGAGAGATGAGTGCCTCGGGAGGAGGTATGAGATTGAAGATGATCGCATATATTTGAAACAAGCATTTCCGTAGTTATCGTCGAAACTGCAACGGCATTCCTTTGGGTTATCGCCAAGGATGAAACTCGGGGTTATCTCTGAGGTTAGAAATGATCGTTCGGTGTGTGTTCCAGGGTTGAGAATGAGACTCCCGGTTTGTGGTTCGGGTTGTGAACTGATCCTCCGGTAGTATCCGGAATGGAGACCGAACTTCCAGTGGTATCCGGAATGGATGTGAGTTGTCTTCCAGGGTTATTTTCGAAAGACGATTCTGCCCTCTTTTAATGTTAGTAACAGTTGTGCAGAAATTTTTTGAGTGTCTACATCCAGTTTGTTCTAAGGTAAGGGGTATTATTTCTTTCATATTCATGAAGAGAACTTTAGTTATTCCATTCTTTATTATTCTGTTGGAATAACCTGTATACGCGGACTACCCTATACATGGTGAAATTCTTCTAGTATTCCATTCCTTATTATTATGTTGGAATAACCTGTCTATGCGAAGTACTGCATACATGGTGAAATTCTTCTATTATTCCATTCTTTATTATTCTGTCAGAATATCCTATCTGTGTGTTTACGCATGACCTGGTTCCATTATTTATTATTCTGTTGGAATATCCTGTCGGTGCGAATTACGCCTGACCTGGTTCCGTTCTTTATTATTTTGTTGAGAATAACCTATATGTGCGATCTATCGCATGCATGGTGAATTCTTAAGTTATTCCATTCTTTATTATTCTATTGGAATAACCTGTCTATGTGGATTACCACATGCATGGTGAATGATCCTTTGTATTCATTCTTTATTAAATTGTGGAAATGATCTGTTTACGTGGATTATGATGAAAGTCATAATAAAAGCATTGGACTGGTGAAAATCATGGGTATATGTAGTATTAGTAAGTGTTATGATAAGTTATGTTGGTTATTATGTTAAAACATGAAAGTTTATTAGAAATCACAAAGGGTTGAAAATCAGATTTTGGTGAAAATGGAATATGAAATTCAATTGACCATATCTCCTATTATATTTCGAATTTTTGAGTGCGGTCAAGTTCTAGAGTTAGATATATGAGTTTTCTAACTTATCCAAATAGAATCACTGGAAAAGGTGCTGTAAATTTTCGTGTGGACTGATTTTAGCAAAGGAGTCAAAAACTGCAAAACACTAAAAAGGCTACTGCCTTGAAGTTTAAAAGGGCTGTTTTGACTACTTAATTTGTGAGAAAAATTCCGACCTTTTGGGACATGAAAATATATGGTATAAAGTACCTCTTGTCCAAAAATGAACTCATTCCGATTTAAAATGAGCAAGTTATGACCATTTCAACATTTAGGTTTTTTTGACGAAAAACGCTATAACCGGAGTTCTATAACTCTGATGACCATGAAATTTACACTAGAAGATCACGTTAACATTTGTAAGATCCTGCCAAGATTTGGGAATTTCTAGAGTTAAACTTGAGGTAGCTAATTTCTTAAGGAATTAATTAGAAATTGATTTATGAAAAATAGTAAATGAATTTTAAAAATTTTGAGAAAAATATATGTTCAATATGGGACTATATTCTGCTAAATCCCAGGACTGATTTGGTATTTTTCATGAAAATGCACTTGTTATGAGTATATGAGTTAAATATTTTATGTGAAGTTGAAAATTGGTAAATAGGATTTTATGGCTTGGGAATCCTATATAGGGTATATGCAGATTTTTGATAAGGGATTTGGTCATTGGTGATGAAATCTTATGAGTATGACATTTTTGAATGATTAAATGCATTATTTGGTAAAGTGTAAACAATTAAAATAAATTATTTATAAGTTTAAGAAATAATTAAAATATTGTTATAATATTAATGATATTAGATTATGAGATTATTAAGTGATTGAAAACAATGAGATATTCTTGAACCCTGGATAATTTATATTATAAATGTTTAATACTTATCCTTTATCTCATTTGATTGATTCTTTATATCGTTGTAATGATCCTCATGCTTATATTGTGTTGAAAGTCATCCGTGACTTACGTGCATAGATGGACTTGGTATGATTATGACCAGGGATTATTTGGTATAATCATGACCGTAATGTTACAGATGATGTGGTAAAAGTCATCTTTGGCCCGTAGTGCATAGATGGACTTGGTGTGATTATGACCAGGGATTATTCGGTATAATCATGACCGTAATTGAAAACACGAATATCCTTGGCCCGTAGTGCATGGATAATTCGTGGTCGTGACACTATTAAGCTGAGTCTCAACATTATTGGTTTTACAGTTGTATATCTTTGGCCTGTAGTGCAAAGATGGACTGTTGCTTATTGGTTTTACAGTTGTATATCTTTGGTCTGTAATGCAAAGATGAACTGTTGGTTATTGGTTATACAGTTGTATATCTTTGGTCGTAGTGCAAAGATGAATTTATTAGTATGATTATGAGCAGGAATTGTGATGTGGTATAACCATGATTTTTGATGTTTCAGGTGAAGATAGGTGATGAAAATTATCTTCGTCCTGGGTGCGAAAAGGAATTCAGAATCATAATTATTATTATGAGTTATTCATATGATTGTGGACATGAATTGTTGATTGATGTTACAGGGATAAAACATTATTGGTGGACTTATGGAGAAGATAATAGACCTGATGGTCTATTTGACTCTTTTAATGGATTGCTCGTTTCACTACAACTATGGTTGAAAAGTTTTATCATCTACCATATGTTCTAAATCTTTGATTTATTATTGACGAAAGCTATTGATAATTTAATTATCTTTAGTTATGATATTCTTTATTGGGCTAGTTGTGCTCACCCTTTTTCTTCACAATTCCTTTCAGGTAATAAGAGTATTGTCGAGTCGAGCGGGGATAACAGGGGAATAGAACGGTGGTCTATAGCTGTTGAGGTTCTCCCTAAATAGTAGGGAAATAATTTTATTGAGAACTTTAGATAAGTGTGTCGTGTTGTATACATCATTTGATATTTTATTTTGGTGAACCGAATAGGGTGAGGTGAACCCAACTTTGGAAGGGTGTTTTGCTATTATCATACAAGATGTCTAATGACATACAACCTCGTGTTATCATAAGACAGGGTTGTGTACATCTACTTGTTGAGTATATCTACGAGCACTACCAATATGATCTTGGAGTTTATTTGAAATATAATTTTCACTTGTAGACAATGGAGATAGTTATATGTCAAGAGAAGACTCACCATTGGAAAGAAGATGATAGTAATCTTCTCATTTTTCTTTGGGGTCTATCAATCAACCAAGGATAATTCTGTGGACATATGATATCTATCATAACCTAGACGCATGGCCTCCCATGTACGAAGGTTTTCTTGAGCACTTCCTAAAGATTTTAATTTCTAAAACAGTTTTTGACTGTACATTTATGTAAAGTACCATTGTAAGGTTGTGGTCGAGGCACCATGAGAGTTACATACATTTGTATTAAAACTCACGGTTTAAGCGTGGTCGTATTATTGATCTGACAGTTCAACGATTGTATAAATGAAGTTTGTAATTGATTTTTATAGTGTGATATCTGGCGACTCAGAATGGGTGATGTAAACCTATTTTGGGGGCATCACAAAAAAGCCATGAGAGTAACCCTAAGATAGGTCAACCTCTTATAATCCAAATGCGGAGGAAAGTCTCTTCATGCTTTCCATTTTCAATTACTTGTAAAAGCATTTGCTTGTAATTTTATTCCATGTTCATCCATATGTAATGGAAAATATGAAGAATATCTGTGCATACATGACATGTTATCAATTAACAACCGGTCTTGCAGGACAAAATTCTTAAAACGGACACGTTTTGATAACATTTACATTATCCCTAAGACTAAACTACATAAGTCTTTTGTAGGGAAGCAATTAGGCATGTTACCCACTCAAAATCTAAAAAGGCCACGAGCCTACAGTCAATCATGTCTTCTTCTGACCAGTCTAATCCTGTTTCTCGAGAAGAATTTAACGGATTGAGTAAACAAATTACAGACTTGGCTATTCTGCTTAAAGAATTACATTAGTCAACTCAGGGTACAAAGATACCTACACATACAGAATTCTCTGCACAAGGGGGAGCTCAAGGTTTGGAAAAAACAATTCCAGAACCTCAGTTGGATACGACCAACAAAGACTCTGAAAACACCCATCTCAAAGGAGATCCAGACACCGGTGACATCAGGAAGAAGGTCCTCCAAATGGAGGAAACTATCCATGTTCTCAAAGGGATTGGAACATATGGAAGTGTTTCATATGCTGACCTTTGCATATTTCCTGGTGTTCATTATCCAGAGAAATTCAAAACCCCTGATTTTGAAAAATATTATGGATTAGGGGATCCTTACACACATTTAAAAATGTTCATTGGAGAATTTGGATCTTATGCGGAAAATGAGAAGCTCAGAATGCAGCTGTTCTAGAACAGTCTGACTAGAGAAGCCCGTTCGTGGTATACTAGATTAGACAATTCAAAGATCCATAGCTGGGAAGAACTAGCTCACACCTTCCTCACTCAATACAGTTTTCAATCTTAGATGGCTCCTGACCGGTACCAAATTACCAAGGTCAAGAAACAGTCTAATGAGTCTTTAAGAGAGTATGCTCAAAGGTGGAGGCGCCTGGCTGCTCAAGTTATTCCTTCCATGACTGAATCAGAAATGGTCATGACTTTCATAGATGTACATGAAGCTCCTTTCTATGAGAGAGTTCTAGCTGCTATTGGCAAACCATTCTTTGAAATGATCAAGCACAGAGAAATGGCTGAGATGGGATTGATGTCAGGTAAGATTAAAGACCTAGCCACCTTCAAAGCAGTTGCTGAGCACATCCAGTCCGGATCTTATGAAAACAACCCCCAGAGGGTCCATAAAAAGAAAGAGGAGGATGTTTCATTGATACTACAAGGTCAGAAAGGTAATCAGAGCATGCCTATACAGAGGAGAAACTACTCCCCTTTCCAAGCACAGTCTTCAAACCCTCCATTGCCTAAAAATGGAGAAGTAAAGCACCCTCGAACGTTCACACCCTTAGGGGATTCACTCGAGAATATTCTTGTTCTTCTGACCACTCAGAAGAAAATCACACGACTTCTTCCACCAGCCAACCCTAATGGGAAGGGTTTTAATGCTACTCGAAAGTGTGCATATCATGCCGGAGCACCTGGACATGATACTCAAGATTGTTGGGCCTTGAAACACAAGATCCAAGATTTAATAGATAATAGAGAGATCGTGGTCCCCAAACCAGATCAACTTCATGTGCAAGACAACCCTCTTCCTCAACACAAAGAAGAAGAGGTCAACATGATCAGTTGGAGCACTGGACAGAGTTTAAATTTTAACGGCGAAACATTCCAAACCATCAAAGACGGTGTTGACAGATGGGATTATGCAATGTTCCAGTTTACTATGGAACAAAAAATGAAAGCACTTTGCAAGCAAATTGAGCAATTGGCAGAACTGGTGACCCATCAACATCAAGTCACATGCCAATTAATCAGGCAGGAACATGCCTACCTCCTTCCGTTTGTTATAAATTCTCCACCATCACCTTCAGAAAGTGAAGCTATGGAGGATAAGGTTGTAAAGAGAGCAAATGCTAAAGCTCATCAAGATTTTGCCAACCAGAGAGAATTTACCGATCTGGGCCAACCTATGGAGGAAATATTCCAAATGTTGATAAATGAAGGAAGAATCGCCTCCCTTCTGCCTCCAATTAATCCCCGTGTTGGACGATTCAACACGGATGGAGTTTGTCAATATCATTCATATTCTCGCGGTCACAACACAGACGAATGATGGGCACTCCGCCATCTCATTCAAAATCTTATTGATAGGGGTGTCCTGCAAATGGCAGGTGATGACACTGTGCAACTTGAAGGTGGGAGTACATATCCTACTAAATGGAAGGGATCAGTAGCAGTTATATCTGACGAGGATGATGAGACTGTCAAAGCATTTCCCATACAAGTAATTCAACTCAAAGAAGCTGACAATCCTTTGAAAGTGGCCGCACCCGAGCCAGTTTCTTTACATTGCAGACCATAATATCCTATTGTCAGCTTACATAATGTTCCATGGAGTTATGGAAAAGCTGAAGGATCCACGTCTTATACTACTGCTACATTGTCGAAGGATAATCCACTGTATCTTCCTTAAAGGGTTATCAAACCTACCCTCAAAGCAAAAGGGAAGATTCCCAGGGAGAAGATTGAACAATTCCTCCGCACTATGGGTTATAATGAAGCCAATGTGGTTTTAAGCTTAAGAGAAGCTCCACATCAGATATAAATACTGGACTTGGTTTTCTCTTCTGAGGAGCACCGGAAGATGTTATTAAAGGTTTTGGAAGAAGCCTACTTACCAAAATCAGTGGATGTAGAAAAATTTCAACATATGGTTGATCACATTTTCAACAATAATGTGATATCCTTCACTGATGACGATATACCTCCCGAAGGGACCAGTCATTGCAAGCCATTGCACATCACAGTTTTTTCCTCCGGGTATATGTTAGCTGGAGTGTTGATAGATGGAGGTTCATCTCTGAATATTTGTCCTTATGCCAATTTGACGAGGATGAATGTCAATCTCAAGCAGATCCAAAGCAGCCATACGGTGATCAAAGCTTTCGATGGATCCCGGCAAAATTTCATCGGAAAGATTGAGCTGCCAATTGAGATTGGCCTAAATACATTTAATGTCTCCTTCCACATCCTCAAAATAGACTCAGGATACAACCTGCTATTGGGGAGACCATGGATACACATGGCTGGAGCCGTTCCCTCCACATTACATCAACAAATCAAGTACATTGTCAACAACAGTCCAGTCACTATCAACGATGAGCCGGAATGTCCTGAACAAGGAGATCTGCCAATCATCAGTTTCAACTCCGAAGTTGAGCCGACCAGTTTTCATACTTTGGAAGTGAGCAACACTCAATATCAACCTATTGGAGCACCACTTCCCGTACCCAAAATTTCTGCCGAGGTTATATTGGCCACACAAGAAATGATGTCATTGGGTCATCAGCCTAGACAAGGGCTTGGTAAAAATCAGCAAGGTATTAAGCACCCTATTCAAATGTCCAGTCAAACTGGGATAGCTGGACTAGGCTATTCAGCCAATTCCAATCATAGGAATCCGCACAAACACAAGCAGATTCCTCAAACTTCTGCCACACGGCGATTTGTTACATCTGCACCATATGAGCTGATACAATCTCTAGTGAAGGTGCCAGACCATGTTGTGGCTATGTTGTTTCCCAAGCCAATACCGTTCAAAGTGAAAGAGGTGCTGATTCCCGATCCCGAAGTGGAAGAAAGGGAGTGGACACGCAAACATGACATCGCTTTAATGATGTCCGGCATACGCATCATTGTTCGTGATGAACATACAAAACGATATACCCCAGACGAGTATTGCCCAGATATCATGGTTATCATTTGGGAGAAGAAGGACAATAACAACCCCTCCATCACTGCAGTCCATCAGGACTTTGCCCTCAACAATTGGAGCAGCACTCCATGCATTGGTCGACAAGGGTAAAATGGGCAGAAAATCCCTCTGTCCTATAGATAACTTTAATTGCTTACTTTTTCTATACAGTATTAGCAGTTATTTTATCAGTACATGCTAACACTTTGTATGATTAAACAGTTTCATATTTTAAGTGAAAGCATATTTTGATTTTAGGACTCTAAAATCAGATGTGCCTAGAATTACTGATGATGTGCCTTCTCTCCACAAGGGTTATAACTTTGATGCAAAGTTGAACTTAGACTTGATGGAAATACAAGAGGACATTGAGACACCTCAGGAGATTAAGGAATGGGTCATAGACAAACCTATACCCAACCTTGACCAAACTACTTCTTTCAATCTTGGAACCTTAGAAAACCCTAAGCTAATCCAGATTGGATCAGACCTCACTCCAAACCAACGGAATGACATGGTTGTGCTATTAACCCAATTCCAGGATTTGTTTGCATGGTCTCATGAAGACATGGCGGGTTTGTCCACTGACATTGTTCTTCATCGCCCTTCCCATTCAAGAAGGATTCAAGCCAGTTAGGTAGAAGCTCAAGCGATTAAAACCTGAGTGGAGTTTAAAAGTCAAAGAAGAAATTGTGAAACAATTTCAAGATGGCATTATCATGGTGTCTACATATGTAAAGTGGATATTCAACATTGTTCCCCTACCTAAACCAGGAGGGAAGGTGCGAGTTTGCGTGGATTACCGGGATTTGAACAAAGCTTGTCTTAAAGATAGCTTTTCCGTACCTTTTATCCACATTCTTATTGACAATACTGCTTAGTACGACATGTAATCCTTTGCGGATTGCTTCGCAGGGTACCATTAAATTATGGTTGCTGAGGAAGACCGTGAGAAAACTGCTTTCATCATGCCTTGGGGAACTTTTTGCTATAAACGGTTGTCATTCAGCCTCATCAATGCTGGGGCAACCTACCAGCGAGCTATGGTGGCTCTTTTTCTATGATTTAATGCACAAAGAGATAAAGATCTATATGGATGACATCATCGTCAAATCCCGAAGGGAGGAAGACCACTTAGACCATCTCAGAAAGTTATTCAACAGGTTGCGTAAGTACAACTTGAAGTTGAAGCCAGCCAGGTGCGCCTTTGGTGTCAAATCAGGCAAGTTGCTAGGTTTCCTAGTCAGCTACAAAGGGATTGAGTTGGATCCCACCAAAATCCAGGCCATTAAGGAAATGCCCGTTCCTCAGACAGCGAAGGAAATACAGGAATTTTTGGGAAGAATCAACTTCATTAGTAGATTTATCTCTCAACTCACAGCAACCTGTGAGCCCATCTTCAAGCTATTAAGGAAGAACTCCTCCATGAAATGGAATGATGAGTGCCAGAAAGCATTCCTTACCATTAAATAGCAGTTGGTTAACGCTCATGTTTTGGTACCTCCTAGGGATGATGTTCCCCTATTTATGTACCTGTCCATTAATGACAATGCCATGAATTTGCATCTTTGAAGCAAAAAAGACAATAGAGGCCAAGAACGAGCTATCTATTACCTCAGAAAGAGATTCAACATCAGTGAACACAAGTACACTCTGATTGAGAAGACTTATTGTGCTTTGGCATGAGATTCCATGAGGTTACAACATTACCTCCATTATCACACAACCCATCTTATATCCTGAGTGGATCCTCTCAAGTATGTGTTCAGTAAGCCCATACTAAATTGTCGACTGTCCAGATGGTAGTTTATCCTACAGCAATTTGACATCGTCTACGTTATGTAAAAGTATGTCAAAGGTCAAGGAATTGCAGATTAATTAGCCGCCACAACAGCAGGGGATTACAAACCCTTGGAAACATACTTTCCGGATGAAGGGGTAATGACAGTTCAGCAACACCATCAGTACGATGCATTCTACAAAAGGAAAATGTATTTTAATGGAGCTGTTAACGTAGAAGGCTCTGGAGCTGGAGTAGTTCTAGTGTCCGGTACGAGGGTGCATTATCCCATCATCGTCAAGTTGCAGTTTGGCAACACCAACAATACAGCTAAGTATGAAGGCTGTATCATGGGGCTAAAACTTGCCTGTTCAATGGGAATTAGATGGTTAACTGTCTTTGGGGATCCCGAATTGGTAATCAAACAATCCATGGGAATCTATCAAACCAAAGAATTACATTTGCTGCCTTACCATCGGCAAGTTGGACAGATGGCTTTGGAGTTCGAAGAAATCTCCTTTCTACACATTCCTCGCAATAGGAATGATTTTGCGGATGTACTAGCAACATTGGCCTCCTTGATTCACATACCTGACAAGGAAAACATGCCAAGCATCGCATTTGATCTGCAAAAAGCCCCAGTTTATAGGAATTACGTTGGAGAAGTATCTGATGAGCTACCTCCCGTCCACCACCCTTGGTATCAATATATCAAGGGGTATCTACAAGATGGATCTACACCCGCTGAGGTGAGCCAACTAAGAAGAGGCGGATCCATCGACTTGCTATGAAATTCTACCTGAGCGGAGATGCACTCTACAAAAGAGATGCAAGATTAGGTCTCCTCAGATTTCTGGACAAAGACCAAGCTCAGAGGCTCATGGATGAGATCCATGGTGGAGTATGTGGCCCACACATGAGCAACCCCTTACTTGTCAATAAAATCCTCAGAACAGGGCATTATTGGCTAACACTCAAAGCTGACTGTGATGATCGCGTCAAGAGGTGCTATCAATGCCAAATTCATGGGAATGCTATCCACGCCCCTCCAAGGGAACTCCACAATATGAGTTCGCCCTGGCCCTTCTTAATGTGGGGAATGGACGTGATAGGGCCTATCGAGCCCAAAGCCAGTAATGGACATCGATTCATATTCACCATGATCGACTACTTCACCAAGTGGGTAGAAGCAGCCTCCTTCCCCAAGGTTACCAAAGAAGTCATCGTTGCTTTCATCAGAAATAATGTAGTTTGTCGATATGGACAACCAGAGGTCATTATGTCAGACAATGCTAGAAACCTCAACAACATAATGATGGAGAAGTTATGCAGTAAATTCTGTGATGCCCCCAAAATAGGCATACATCACCCATCTTGAGTCGCCAAATACATGGTACAAAATTCAAATACAACTTAATAATACAGTTGTCGTGTAAAATTCGACAAAACGTAAACAGAGAGTTTAATAAGAATATTTTCATCTGGACAATATCCACACTTAAAAGAGTCCTCTTTACATTTATTTTCACACTATTTAACAGAATAGTGAGGACTACTAATACTATCACTTGGACCGTCACTCCGTTCCCCGACTAGTCCCGGCTACCTTCTTATTTCCTAAAGAGAACAGTGAAAGAAAGGGCGAGCTCAAATAGCCCTGTAAGAAATATAATGACTAAGATTGTTAGGTTTGTAATATTCATAACGCAATCAAATTGCATAAAAAGTGCGGAAGCGTGGAAAAATCAGAGTTTAAAAAAATTTACAAACCATATACCCGGATCACCCTTTATGCATAATTATTAATTAAACGAAAAGATAAAGAATAAAATCATACCCTTGAAGATCGAGCTTCCTCAGGTACAAGTTCACCTTCAAATCCTTTCGCGTTCAACTTGAATCTATCGGGGTTTTGTTCCTTCCTTTGATCAACGTTAGCCACCCATATGTTTGGCCTCTAGAGGTGATCCACCAAGGAAAAAGAAAATTCAAGAAGAAGGGTGGTTGGCTAAACCCTAGTTTTTCTATCTCTATAGAAAGGGTGTACTCTCCCAACAATTGGAATTATTACGTAGTTGTCAAAGTCAACAATCCATACCACCCATAATAAGACTCCTCTTATTTATAGATGTGGGCAACCCACCTTAACAATTAAGGAATTGGGTTTTAATTAATTAATTCTTTTAATTAATTAAGCTCCCTAATCTTATTAGGGATAATTAATTAAACTCCTTTAACTAATTTTCCTTCCTAATCCAATTAGGAATAAATGAGAGTACTTATATTAAATTAATTCCTAAACTCTTTTAGAAATTAAAATAATAATAATTGTAATAATATTAATAAGACTCCTCTTATTAATTTATATTTAATATTTCTAAAATATTAAATAATAAATATTAAGCTATTTAATTTATTCTATCACCATAGATTAAATTAAATATACATAATATATTATTACGATTATGCCATTTACTTCTTAAATAATTATTCTTCCTTTTATGGTGTGACCCTTTAGGTTCTCCATATTAAAGGTTGTGAATAAATCAATTAGAACAATTCTAATCTTATTTAAATAAATAAATTAAATAATTAATTTATTTAAATAAATAATATTTATTCTACAATAGGGATAAGCCTCCCTAGCGATCAACGACTTTCCAGATAATATAGATTTCAACATTAATCATAAAAGAACCTTTGAGTAAATAGTTACCGTATAATTCAATCCTTCCACCATACAATGTCCCAATTAAATATAAGACATGGAATTACTATCAAGTCTTATTTTATTTAATTATATGTATTTCGATCCTTAAATGCACAACTCAAATAATGCAAATTAGAAACTCCTTTCTAATTTCATTACGCTTTTCGCCAAGGACTCTTGGGTTGTCATTTATCGAATCACATAGGACATTTCTCTTCTTTTTTATTAGAAGTGGTAGATTCTTTATTGATCATACATTATCTCCATGTACAACTTATTATACCCAAGCATACCCTTTGATATACCCTAAGGGTCTTAAGGAATAAGTCAAAGTATAACTCATCATACACAAGATACTATGATGATCTCAAGTCCAAGGATTACTTGTACTACTATCACTACTGAGAATTCCTATTGACAGCAAATAAAACTCCATTAGGTATTCCTTAGCGAGCCACGTTCAATTGAACTTATTCTCTAATAAGCACCTACATACTTGCTTTAATGTCTCCACACAAATGATCATGAGATCAATCATCCTCATCCAATGAGCAAGCAACGTATGTACCAATCTATCCGGATTCACTAATCCCCAATTTAGTAATCCAATGATTGGGAACTATTTTAGTTTTAAGCTTTCTAAGAATTTAGATCTCATTAGAATGATCATCATCATTATTCTAAAAGCATTGCTTAAAACTATGGGTTTATCACATATTATAAAACAGTATCATGTAGATAATTAAAAGCCTTTAATAAATTAATACTTTTTATTAATAAATGAATAAGATTGTTACAAAGTATATGCTTTATCATCAAACATGATTGGCTTGTGTGCATATTACTTTCAAACTCCCACTTGCACTAAAGCCAATCGCCATGGTATCTCATACTCTTCTTCTCTAAGTGACGATTATCCTGCTGTTGGATAAACTTTAGTTAATGGATATGTAATGTTGTTCTTGAGAGTCCACCATCTCTATAGTGATTTCCCATCTTTCAATGATTCTTATAATCAAATGAAAGTGCCACAACACATGTTTAGATCCAAGATGAGACTTAAGAACTATTCCTAGTTCAATAATGAACTTTTAATCCAAACAATCAACTTGCAGCTTCATTTATAGCTATATACTTTGTCTTTATCACTAAACCAAAGAACTCTTTGCTATTTGGAACCTTTCAATTCAACGCACCAATGTTCAAGGTAACCCTTTACCTTAAAGTGGATTTTTCGTAAATGTCTTGGTCCGTCCGAAAAACTTGAGTCATTAAGCCCTCTAGTTTTAATTAAGACCCACCATGAATATGATCACATCCTTAGTGCTTGGGTTAAGCACTTTAAGATATTTTCACCGACTCATAGTGAACTTCTCCGAATATGGTGATCAACATCAGGTCTCGTATATTTCATTGCATACATGATAGTCACTCATACGACCTCTCTTTTCAGGAGTCTGTGGGGACTATAAAGAGAGATACACTCCATAGCTCATCGACATGAGACATCTCTTGGAGTTTGCCATACTAAACGACTTTAGCATCAAATGAATATACGTTCCTTGGGTTAAGTTGAGCATCCTGTTGTATCTATCTATATAGATTTTATCCCCAATTAAGATACTCTTCCCAAATCATTCGTGGAGGAATTGTTTAGACAAATTTATCTTTACTGATTGTAGCATTGGTATGTAATTCCTCATCCGTAGTATATCAACATATAATACTAGAAATTTCACGACGCTCCCACTGACCCTTTTGTACACACTAGAACTCTTACCTCATCGTATATGAATCGGATCATCATCTTCTATGATGTGTACCTCATCATCATCATCCATGATGAATCCATACCTCTGGTATCTTGGTACTATTCGATTTACGATTCGGTTGTGGTACAATATATCATCTACATGTTCCTCTTATTTGACTTATAGTGTTTTGTGGTTCTTGAACTTTTCAAGATCTATTATCCTCCCACTAGCCCTTCAATGATAAACACCTTTATCTTAGAAGGCAGCGTGTTTCGTAACAAACACCTTTTGCTAAGTAGAATTATAGAACATATACCCTAAACTTACTTTAGGATGTCCCACAAATCTGTACATGTCAAATCTTGTCTCAAGCTTATCCTTGAAACCTTTTCACATAAGTTGGACAACTCCTTATCTTAACATACTTAAGATTAGGAATCCTCCCATCCATAACTTTCATGGAGTCTTGAAATTTGGATTTTGAGGTTACCTTTTCGTAGATATGTAGCCATTTCTAGGACATGATCCTAGAAGGATACTGGAATGTCGGTAAAATCATTATGGATCGTACCATGTTCAACAAGGTATGATTTTTCCTTTCAGATACATCAATCAATTATTGCGTATCAGGATGTGTCCATTATGAGAAAACCATTTGAGATGATCAAGAAACTTATTGCACAAGTAATTATTCCTTGGTCTAATCAAAGAAACTTAATACTTTGTCAATTTGTTTCACTTTTTGAATTCTTTGAACCTTTCAAATAATTCACACTTGTATTTCTACAAATACACACATTCAACTCTTTGAATGATCATCTCCTTTTCTTATACTAGTTTGTTCAATTTGCAAAATATATTTTCACGTAAGTCAGTATACAAAATCCATTAAGTAATATTCGATTCTATACAAAACATTATTATTATAAATAGAACAACAATTGTTCTTAATTATAATACCAAAAATTTTATTGTCCAACAATAAAATGGAAATAATGTTTTCAACGAGAACTAGAATACAATAACAACTTATTGACTTAATAGATTTTGTCAGTAGCATTGCTAAACTATAAGTTTCTATGGCTAATATGGCAACCTTTGCTACATTTCCTGCACATAGGATTACTTATATTTGTTTGGCTTTCTACTTTTGTTTGGTCCCTTCATAAATCTATATTTATGATAACCAAAGTCGGTATCCAATACCCAAGTAGAACCTTGACTTAAAGAAAAATTTATTTTAATCATGAACAAAAACTGTATTGTAATCGAAACTTCAATAAGCTTCTTTGGTTAGCCTCTGCAAGATGCTTCTCGCAGTTTCTTTCCAGTGTCCAGGCTTATTGCAGTGGAAGCAAACTCCTTTGCTATCCTTATCAGTTTTGTTCTTATTATCCTTTGTTTACGCCTTTCTATTTACCTTCTTTGAATCGTTCTTCTTTTCAGAAGATCCTTTGGCCCCTACCAGTAAGACTTGATCTTTCTAGGTTGGAAAGTGACTCTCATCATTTTTCGACATGTTAAGCAAATCAGCGAGGTGATATCTAGCTTGTTCATATGAAAAATTCACAACAATTGTGAAAGGAGTCCGGGAGTGAGTGCAAGATCAAATTTTGGCTCAACTCTCCATCCATGACAAAACCAGTTGTCCTAATTGATCAATCAAATTGATTATGTTAAGAACTTTTTATGCACTTATAGTGCCATTGGCCATTCTAGATCGGAAGAGCTCCTTAGATATCTGATATCTATCAGTCCTACTTTCCTCACCATCAACTACTTAATGTGCAGGAATATAGTAGGAGCATCCATAGTTTCATGTTGACGCTGAAGCTCGTTACTCATGGATGCGAGCATGATGCATTGAGCCAACTGTGCATCATCTTGCCACTTTCTAAAAGTAGCAATCTCTTCCTCAGAGGCATTGTCTGCAACCATTGCAGGGATAGGCGTATTAAGGACATAAGATAGCTTTTCAGCTATGAGAACTATTCTCAAATTCCTTAACCAATCCGTTTAATTCGGTTCGATTAATTTAGCATCTAATATGCTTCACAGTGATAGTAATTTTAGACATTGTAAAATTCTGTAAATGAATTTGTAATTAACAACATTTTAACATACATTCTATTATTAATTACCAAAATAAATTAGGTCTTGTTTTAAATTGGTATCTCCCACTATTTTCTTCAAACTATATTACCCTCACTTATATAGTTCGGCAAAATCTAATTAAAGATTTGCTAGTGAGAATAAGGATCCCATTTCAAATGTATATAGCCTTGTGGTGACACAACAAACTATATATAAATAAATAGGTAGACAACTTTTGTCAATTACATCAACTATGCAACTCCTTTTCTTTTGCCTCTTAGATTATTTTGATCAGTGGTGGCACATCCGAATCAAAATTATCCAAGTTAAGTCCGACCTAGCACTCCATATATTCAAAAAGAAAAATATCATCCTTGTGGTGACACAACAAAACAATATTGTTCAATTTTCTTTATAAGCATCAAATGTGATAAATTAACATCTTAAATACTTAATACCGCCTTGTGGTGACACAACAAACTCATATTAAATATTTAATACTCTATTAATTTTATCATGCTAGAAGGCGACGTTCGATATTCCAAATATCTTTGAACGCTTAGGACTTAATATAAAAATTGAGGGGTTTGTTATTAATTTGTCTCATCTTGTTTAATAGCGCATACACATATATATATAAAATACGCGTTATATTAATAAACATGCGAAGCATGTTTGCATAATATATAATATATATAGTATAAGCATGCACATATAGAATACTATATTCTACCCGGATTGATTATGGACTTTTTATTCTAGTTTGGTTCACTAGAGCCACCAAGTGAACCAAAAGGTCAGCTCCCCTAGGGTGCAAGAAATAATATTTAAATATAACTATTACATTTAAACCCGGGCTCCATTACAAACGGGTCTTCTAGTGCTCCTTGCTCCTTGATCTCTAATTCTTCAAAAATTAATTCTAACTATTCCTATTACAAAACTATTTTAAAATAAATAGAAACCTTGATCGGTAGATCGAGGGAAGTACATAGGAGGAAGATAGAATTTACATTAAGAAAAATTAGAGAAGGCGAGTCTGTGAGACCCCATTTAATAAAACCCTTACATTCATGCATCCAACTAAAATAAAATCCAATCATATTGGTCAATAGTCCATAATCAATCCCATTTATTATCATACACATCACCATACGCATCAATAAATAACATTCATCTTATGAATAATAAACATTTAATATATATATTGATATCATTTAATGGGCAAATTTAGTTAGTATAAAATCTAATTTTGAATCAAAATAAACTCCTTTATTTTAATCCAAATTTAAATCAAAATAAAACTATTTTATTTTAATTTATCCAATTTTGAATAAAATAAACTATTTTATTTTAATCAAAATTTTAATCAAAATAAACTCCTTTATTTTAATTAATTATGGAATCCAATTCCATATATAAAAATCTTTAATTAAAATAAACTCTTTTATTTTAATTAATTATGGAATCCAATTCCATGTAAAAAAATATTTAATTAAAATAAACTCTTTTATTTTAATTAATTATGGAATCCAATTCCATGTAAAAAAAATATTAAAGGAAACACGGATTATCTTTCCTATTCACAAATAAACTCCTTTATTTTGAATAATATGAAATCTTATTTCATATTTAAATAAACTCCTTTATTTAAGGAAACATGGATTCTCTTTCCTATTCACAAATAAACTCCTTTATTTTAGGAAAAATAAAATCCAATTTCAACTCCAATTAGTTATTATGGAATCCAATTCCAACTCTAATTAGTTAGCATGAAATTCTAATTTTAAAATTAAAATAAACTTTTTTTTTTATTTTAAGATTAAAATAATTATATATATATATATAATATTCAATTTTAAAATTAAAATAAACTTTTTTTATTTTAATATTAAAATAAACTTTTATTTTAAAATTAAAATAAACATTTTATTTTAATTATAAAATAATTAAGAATATATATATATATATATATATATATATATATATATATATATATATATATATATATATATAACTATTATATATATATATAATCATTATATAATCATTAGATAATCATTAGATAATCATTAGCCAATCATCCAATCATGTCATCATTAGCTAATCTTCCCTTGATTTCCGTGCACTTGATTTCCGTGCGTGCATGTGTTGATCATGATTACATGTAATGATTGCTAATGATTAATCTGTCCTTGATTTCCGTGCTGGTGTATAATCATTAGATTATCATGTTTCATGTAATGATTGTTAATGATTAATCTGTCCTTGATTTCCGTGCTGGTGTATAATCATTAGATTATCATGTTTCATGTAATGATTGCTAATGATTAATCTGTCCTTAATTTCCGTGCTGGTGGCTGCTGAACTTGATTTCCGTGCCAGCTTCATGCTTCCCTTTTGTATCACGGATAAAAAAAAACAAAACAGTTTTTTTTTTTTTAAAAAAAATTTTATATAATAAAATTATGCCCAATTAAATTGTTCTAAACACATATCAATATACATATCAAATTAAATAATTAATAATTTGCATAAAGGTTTGGCTCTGATGCCACTGTTAGGTTTGTAATATTCATAACGCAATCAAATTGCATAAAAAGTGCTAAGCGTGGAAAAATCGAGTTTAAAAAAATTTACAAACCATACCCGGATCACCCTTTATGCATAATTATTAATTAAACGAAAAAAGATAAAGAATAAAATCATACCCTTGAAGATCGAGCTTCCTCAGGTACAAGTTCACCTCCAAATCCTTTCGCGTTCAACTTGAATCTATCGGGGTTTTGTTCCTTCCTTTGATCAACGTTAGCCACCCATATGTTTGGCCTCTAGAGGTGATCCACCAAGGAAAAAGAAAATTCAAGAAGAAGGGTGGTTGGCTAAACCCTAGTTTTTCTATCTCTATAGAAAGGGTGTACTCTCCCAACAATTGGAATTATTACGTAGTTGTCAAAGTCAACAACCCATACCACCCATAATAAGACTCCTCTTATTTATAGATGTGGGCAACCCACCTTAACAATTAAGGAATTGGGTTTTAATTAATTAATTCTTTTAATTAATTAAGCTCCCTAATCTTATTAGGGATAATTAATTAAACTCCTTTAACTAATTTTCCTTCCTAATCCAATTAGGAATAAATGAGAGTACTTATATTAAATTAATTCCTAAACTCTTTTAGAAATTAAAATAATAATAATTGTAATAATATTAATAAGACTCCTCTTATTAATTTATATTTAATATTTCTAAAATATTAAATAATAAATATTAAGCTATTTAATTTATTCTATCACCATAGATTAAATTAAATATACATACTATATTATTACGATTATGCCATTTACTTCTTAAATAATTATTCTTCCTTTTATGGTGTGACCCTTTAGGTTCTCCATATTAAACCTAGGTTGTGAATAAATCAATTAGAACAATTCTAATCTTATTTAAATAAATAAATTAAATAATTAATTTATTTAAATAAATAATATTTATTTCTACAATAGGATAAGCCTCCCTAGCGATCAACGACTTTCTAGATAATATAGATTTCAACATTAATCATAAAAGAACCTTTGAGTAAATAGTTACCGTACAATTCAATCCTTCCACCATACAATGTCCCAATTAAATATAAGACATGGAATTACTGTCAAGTCTTATTTTATTTAATTATATATTTCGATCCTTAAATGCACAACTCCAAATAATGCAAATTAGAAACTCCTTTCTAATTTCATTCTCGCCGCCAAGGACTCTTTGGGTTGTCATTTATCGAATCACATAGGACATTTCTCTTATTTTATTAGAAGAGGTAGATTCTTTATTGATCATACATTATCTCCATGTACAACTTATTATACCCAAGCATACCCTTTGATATACCCTAAGGGTCTTAAGGAATAAGTCAAAGTATAACTCATCATACACAAGATACTATGATGATCTCAAGTCCAAGGATTACTTGTACTACTATCACTACAGGAATTCCTATTGACAGGCAAATAAAACTCCATTAGGTATTCCTTAGCGAGCCACGTTCATTGAACTTATTCTCTAATAAGCACCTACATACTTGCTTTAGTGTCTCCACACAAATGATCATGAGATCAATCATCCTCATCTAATGAGCACAACAACGTATGTACCAATCTATCCGGATTCACTAATCCCCAATTTAGTAATCCAATGATTGGGAACTATTTTAGTTTTAAGCTTTCTAAGAATTTAGATCTCATTAGAATGATCATCATCATTATTCTAAAAGCATTGCTTAAAACTATGGGTTTATCACATATTATAAAATAGCATCATGTAGATAATTAAAAGCCTTTAATAAATTAATACTTTTTATTATTAAATGAATAAGATTGTTACAAAGTATATGCTTTATCATCAAACATGATTGGCTTGTGTGCATATTACTTTCAAAGATAATGTAGAATAAATTATCATTAGCCTTCAACAATGTTAAAATGATAAAATATAACAAACATCAAGTTTAACTACAGCGGAACAAGCAATCCATTAAAAGAGTCAAGTAGAGAATAAAATCTACTATCTTTTATAATTTAAAAGGTTTTTCATCACTTTTATCGCTGAGACTCAGCTTATTAAATAATCCACATCATCCCTGCACTACGGCCAAGGATATTCATTAGTATCACAATCACAAATTATCCATGCACTACGACCAAGGATATTCGATTCGTGTATTCATCAATGGTCATGATCATGCCAACAACTGTCCATCAATACACTACGGGCCAATGAGGACTTTTTCCATATCATTTGTAACATTACAGTCATGATTACACCGAATAATCCCTGGTCATAATCATACAAAGTCCATTTATGCAATACAGACCACAAATGAATTTAAACATAATATAAACATGAGGATGATGACAATGATATAAGAATTCAATAAAACAAGTTCAAGAATTAATTTATCTAGGAACTAATAACGTCCAAATTGTCAACATGATACTTCTTTGTAGAGTAAAACTCAAGAATGCTCAGAAGAATATTTCCATGAAAAGATACTGGATGAAGTGCAAATATCAAGGATATTCCACTAATTTCATGGAGTATAGAAGTCAAAACTTTAAGCAACTGAGTATAATAAAGAATGGGATAACAAAAGAAATCACTAGGCATGCGATAGACCACACAGACAGGTTATTTCAACAGAATAATAAATAACAGAACCAGGTCATGCGCAAACGCACAGACATGATATTCCAACAGAATAATAAATAATGGAATCAGGTCATGCGTAAACGCACATACAGGATGTTCCAATAGAACAATAAATAACGAAACCAGGTCATACGTAACGCACCAACAGGATGTTCCAACAGAATAATAAATATGGAATAACTGAAGAATTTCACTATGTATGCAGTACTTTGCATAGACAGGTTATTCCAACATAATGATAAAGAATGGAATAACAGAAGATTTTCACCAAGTATAGGGTAGCCTGCGTATACTGGTTATTCCAACAGAATAATAAAGAATGGAATAACAAAAGTTCTCTTCATGAATAAGAAAGAAATAATACCCTTTACCTTAGTAGGAAATTGGATACCGCAATATTGTAGTAATAGAAGATTCTTCTTCTTTCTCTCTTATTCTCTCTATTCTTTCTCGCTCTATAGCTTTAGTGAATTCTTGAAAGATAATGAAGGAATCAACTTCTATTTATAAGCTTGGTAGAGTAAGGGTAAAATAGTCTTTTTGCCATAATTTATGACATCATCGCTTATATCATCGATCATATGACATCATTGCTTACATCATCGATCAAATGACATCATTGCTTACATCATCCTTCTGATGACATCATTGTTTACCTTATCGTTCCGATGACATCATCGCTTACATCATCAGAATTCAAATTCAAATTGTTCTCTTCCACCTCAGTTTACTTTTATACCATGAATTTACTATAATAATGTTACCATTCAAATTATAAAAAAAATATACTATCATATAATCACATCATACTACTATAATATAATATTATAATAATATATTTAAATGAATTATTGATTTGATAATTTCAAATATTATGAAATGACAATTATTGAATCAAAAATATCAACGTAGCAATTATTGAATCAATAAAATATTAAACAGTAATTACTGTAACAATTATTGAGAAGTGCCTTCTTACATAAGAATCAATAATTCAAAAAAATACTGTGCAATACCGTGTGCTACTGTTCAACAATGTGTGTTACTATATTTTAACCACCAGGTATTCCAACAGTGTTAACGGTAACACTTTCGTCATTATTTTCATAAAAATATTTTTGTCGTTTTCTAACTCCAATAATAATTCCGTTGTGGGGTCAACCAATGATTGTGTCGTCGTACGAATATTCCCTGACAAAAAGAATATTCCCTGACCAAACGAATATTTTATAACAACTTGCGTACTTTGCAAAATTTATAAATATTACCCACAACTATAACATTATATCAAATTCATTCAAGAATATTTAAAAATAATATTTATAGAAAAATCATCTTTATTAAAAAGTTTGGGTCTTACAACCTCCCCTTCTTATAAAATTTCGCCCTTGAAATTAGGGTACGTACCTGGTATGTCGAAAAGGTAAGGATATCATTTCAGATTCTAACTCCCAGGTCATTTCCTCAACATCGTGGTTTCTCCACAAAACTTTGACTTGAGGTATAACCTTGGAGCGTAGAATATGTTCGTTCTTATCCAAGATTTGAATAGGAACCTCTTCATATGTCAAATCTTCCGCTATTTCGTTCGGTTCTAACTCAATAATGTGGTTCGGGTCTTCCACATATTTACGTAACAGGGATATGTGAAAAATGTTATGAACACGAGACATACTTGGCGGTAAAACGGGTCTATACGCCACAATTCTTACTCGATCGAGGATTAAAAATGGGCCAATGAATTGAGGATTGGGCTTTCCTCTCTTTCCAAATCATGTAACACCTTTCCATGGAGCAACACGTAACAACACATGATCTCCAATATCAAATTTCACGTCCTTTCTATGAAGATCAGTATAACTCTTTTGTCGATCTTGTGAGGTTTTTAAACGTTGTCGGATCGTTTGAATCTTTTTTGTAGTCATACGTACCAACTTTGGTCCCAACAACGTTGCTTCAGCCACCTCATCCCAGCATACTGGAGAACAACACTTTCTTCCATACAACGCTTCGAATGGAGTCATGCCAATACTTGCTTGATAACTTTTGTTGTATGAAAACTCCACTAACGGTAAGAACTTATCCCAACTTCCCTTGAAGTTAAGGATACAGTCTTAATAAATCTTCAAGAGTTTGAATAGTCCTCTCTGATTGTTCGTCCGTCTGAGGATGATATGCCGAACTAAATCGTAAGTCCGTGCCCATAGCTTTGTGTAAACTAACCTAAAATCGTGCAGTGAATCTTGGGTCTCGATCAGAAACTATGGATATTGGCATACCATGCAGTCTTACAATCTTGTTTATGTACATACGAGGAAGACGTTCAAGTGTATAAGTTTCTCGTATTGGTAAGAAATGAGCAGACTTGGTTAATCTATCAACAATGACCCAAATTGCATCTATGCCTTGAGAAACCTTGGGAATACCAGTAACGAAATTCATGGTAATGTGCTCCCACTTCCATTCTGAAATTTCAAGTGGTTGTAATGGACCTTTTGGTACTTGATGCTCCGCCTTGACTCGTTGACAAGTTAAGACACCTTGAGATAAACTGTGCTATCTCTCTCTCCATATTGCTCCACCAAAATGTATGACGAAGTTTACGATACATTTTGGTACTCCCAGAATGGATTGTAAACGGTGTGTTGTGCGCCTCCATAATAATTTTATACTCTAAATCAGGGTCGTTAGGAACACAAAGTCTGGAGTTGACTCGAAGTATTCCTTCTTCATCGATTCTTGATTATGGCATAACACCTTCTTGTACTTTCTTCCTCATACGTATCAGCTCCAGATCTGTAACTTGAGCAGCTTTAACTTTATCAATTAAAGTCGGTTCTACTCGTATATTCACCATCATCACATGGGTCCCTGGAGTTTTTAACTCTATCTCCATCCTTTGCAAGTCACACAAAATGGGCCTTTGCGTTGTCAATATCACACTCGTACTCGTATATGATCTTCTACTTAATGCGTCAGCTACCACGTTCGCTTTTCCAAGATGGTATTGAATGGTATGATCATAATCTTTCAACAATTCAAGCCAACGTTATTTTCGCATGTTGAGTTCCTTTTGAGTTAAGAAATATTTGAGGCTTTTATGATCCTTAAAGATCTCCACTTTCTCCCTATACAAGTAATGCCTTAAAATTTTAAGTGCGAAAACAACAGCTGCGAACTCTAGATCATGAGTAGGATAATTCCTCTCATATTCTTTGAGTTGTCGAGAGGCATAGGCTATGACTTTCCCATGTTGCATGAGAACACATCCTAACCCTTTGCTCGAAGCATAACTGTAGATGACAAATCCCTCCGAGCCAGATGGTATTATCAGAACAAGTGCTGAAATGAGTCTCCTCTTGAGTTCTTGAAAACTCTTCTCACATTCCTCGTTCCAACCAAATTTTGTATCTTTCTGAGTCAGCTGAGTTAATGGAGTAGCGATTCGAGAAAACCCTTCTACGAATCTCCGATAATAACCAGCTAAGCCGAGAAAGCTACGTACTTCGGTCACTGATTTAGGTTTCTCCCAGATTTGAATAGCATCAATCTTTGCTGGGTCAATAGATATTCCATGGCTTGATACTACTTGCCCAAGGAATGCTACTTCCTCAAGCCAGAACTCGTATTTCTTCAACTTGGCATAAAACTTATATTCACGAAGCTTTTGGTGTATCAGCCTCAAGTGTTGTTCATGATCTTCACGACTTTTGGAATAAATAAGGATGTCATCAATAAAGACGACCACAGAGTGATCCAAATATTCCTTAAATACTCGGTTCATCATATCCATGAAGGTAGCAGGAGCATTAGTTAATCCAAAAGACACGACTAGGAATTCATAATGCTCTTACCGAGTTCTGAAAGCCGTCTTTGGAATGTCATCGGTTATAATCTTCAATTGGTGATATCCAGAACGAAGATCAATCTTTGAAAAGAATTTGGCTCCTTGTAACTGGTCAAACATGTCATCAATACGTGGCAATGGGTACCTATTTTTGATGGTGACATGATTCAACTCCCGATAATCAATACAAAGTCGCATACTCCAATCTTTTTTTTTCACGAATAGAACAGGAGCACCCCAAGGAGAAGTATTAGGACGAATTAAGCTAATGTCTAACAATTCTTGCAGTTGGGTCTTTAACTCCTGAAGTTCAATAGGAGCCATTCGATATAGGGCTTTGGAAATGGGTTTTGTACCGGGTTCAAGGTCGATACAAAATTCAATTTTATGCTCTGGGGGTAGGCCAGGAAGTTCTTCAGGGAATACGTCAGGAAATTTATTAACAATAGAAATATCATTTAAAACTGACATATTTTTGTTTAGATCCGTGACATGAGCTAAGAAAGCTTGACATCCATTTTTTAATAAACGAATAACTTTATGGCTTGAGATGACAGTGATTGATTTTAATGGTTTGGTTTCTTGAATTCACATAATAGGTTGGTTAGGAATATGAAAGCTAACAACCTTACGAAAAAAAATCAATTTTTGCATGATGAGTAGTTAACCAATCAATCCTTAGAATTAAGTCAAATGCAAGTATTTTCAATGAAATAAGATCGACAGGTAATGCGTGGGTACCGATTTGAACCAAACAAGACTTATAAACAGCGGATGTAATGAAGGTTTCTCCCAATTGAGTTTTAATAGATAAGTCAAGGTCTAATTTCTCCAGAGTCAAATTTAAACATTGAGTGCAGGTAGGAGAAATAAAAGAATGGGTAGAACCGGTATCAAATAAGGTATATACTTCGCTAGAGTTTATGATAAGCTTACCCGTGATGACCTCGTTCGGGTTCCTTGCTTTCTGAGAGGTCACAACAAACGCTCTCCCTTGAACTATCGGTTTTGTCTTATCTGGGACGGCCTTTGATGCCTCCATCCCAGCTGGACTTGTCTTCGGTGCACGACAAAATTGGGCCAGGTGACCTTCTCTTCCACAATTGTAACATGCTTTGGATGGCATCGCGCTGTTTAGACTGATGTGTCCCTCTCCTCCACATTTGAAGCATATGATAGGTGGTCGTTCTCCTTTTTTAACGACAGGTACTGATGTTGATGTCTTTCCATCATTGTTGAATCTCCTCTTCTTGAAATGTCCATTCTTATTGTTTTGGCCATGATTACCACCGAAGTGGTTACCATTTCTGGCATATTGATTCCCTCCACGCTTATTGTCACCGCTTTGATGACTGTTATCACTGGTATTATCATTTTGTTGGCTGCTCTCTTTTGGTTGGGTTGACTCATTATCACGCTCCAATAACTGAGCCCTATTAACAACATCTGAATACAAACACAGTTTATGAGAGATAAGATATTGACGTATCTCGGGTTTCAAACCTCTTAGAAACATTCGCGTCATTCTCTCCTCATTATAAACCAAAATTAAATGCAAACCGGGACAACTCAGCAAACTTGGCTTCGTCCTGCGACACGGTCATGTTTCGATTCGTGTATTCATCAATGGTCATGATCATGCCAACAACTATCCATCAATGCACTACGGGCCAATGAGGACTTTTTCTACATCATTTGTAACATTACGGTCATGATAACACCGAATAATCCCTAGTCATAATCATACCAAGTCCATCTATGCACTACAAGCCACAAATGACTTTCAACATAATATAAACATCAGGATGATGACAATGATATAAAAATTCAATAAAACAAGTTCAAGAATTAATTTATCCAGGAACTAATAACGTCCAAATTGTCAACATGGTAGTTCTTTGTAGAGTAAAACTCAAGAATGCTAAGAAGAATATTTCCATGAAAAGATACTGGATGAAGCGCAAATATCAAGGATATTCCACTAATTTCATGGAGTATAGAAGTCAAAACTTTTACCAACTGAGTATAATAAAGAATGGGATAACAAAAGAAATCAACAGGCATGTGATAGACCGCACAGACAGGTTATTCCAACAGAATAATAAATAACAGAACCAGGTCATGCGCAAACGCACAGACATGATATTCCAACAAAATAATAAATAATGGAACCAGGTCATGCGTAAACGCACAGACAAGATGTTCCAATAGAATAATAAATAATGGAACCAGGTCATGCATAACGCACCAACATGATGTTCCAACAGAATAATAAATATGGAATAATAGAAGAATTTCACCATGTATGCGGTATTGTGATAGATGAGTTATTCAACATAATGATAAAGAATGGAATACGAGAATAATTTCACCAAGTATAGGGTAGCGGCGCACAGATACAAAAGTTATTCCAATGAATAATAAAGAATGGAATAACAGAAGTTCTCTTCATGAATAAGAAATAAATAATACCCCTTACCTTAGTAGGAAATTGGATACCGCAATATTGTAGTAACAGAAAATTCTTCTTCTTTGTCTCTTATTCTCTCTATTCTTTCTCGCTCTATAACTTTAGTGAATTCGCGAAAAATAATGAAGGAATGAGCTTCTATTTATAATCTTGGTAGAGTAAGGGTAAAATAGTCTTTTTGCCATAATTTATGACATCATCGCTTACATCATCAATCATGTGACATCATTGTTTACATCATCGATCAAATGACATCATTGCTTACATCATCCTTCTGATGAAATCATTGCTTACCTCATCGTTTCGATGATATCGTCGCTTACATCATCAGAATTTAAATTTAAATTGTTCTCTTCCACCACATTTTACTTTTATACCATGAATTTACTATAATAATGTTACCATTCAAATTATAAAAAAACATACTATCATATAATCACATCATACTACTATAATATAATATTATAATAATATATTTAAATGAATTATTGATTTGATAATTTGAAATACTGTGAAATGACAATTATTGAATCAAAAATATCAACGTAACAATTATTGAATCAATAAAATATTAAACAATAATTATTGTAACAATTATTGAGTAGTGCCTTCTTACGTAAGAATCAATAATTCAAAAAAATACTATGCCATACAGTGTGCTACTGTTCAACAATGCGTGTTACTATATTTTAACCACCAGGTATTCCAACAGTGTTAACTGTAACACTTCCGCCATTATTTTTATAAAATTATTTTTGTCGTTTTCTAACTCTGACAATAATTCCATTGTGGGGTCCACCAATGATTATGTCGTCGTAATAATATTCCCCGACAAAAAGAATATTCCCGACCAAACGAATATTTTATAACAACTTGCGTACTTTGCAAAATTTATAAATATTATCCACAACTATAACATTATATCAAATTCATTCCAGAATATTTAAAAATAATATTTATAGAAAAATTATCTTTATTAAAAAGTTGGGGTCTTACAAATTCCACATCAAATACCTTAACTCTGTCATCTATCATCCAAAGATGAATGGTGCTATTGAAGCGGCTAATAAAAATATCAAGAAGATCATGCAGAAAATGTTCGCCAATCACAAAGGATGGCCTGACCTCTTGTCTTTGACTTTATTAGCCTACAGAACTTCAATGCGTACTTCCACTGGGGCCACCCCCTACTCATTAGCTTATGGGATGGAAGCAGTACTCCCCATAGAGGTGGAAATGGAATCCCTTAGAGTATTGATGGATGCTTAATTGGATGAAGACCAATGGGTACAAGACAAATATCACCAATTGTCTCTGATATACGAAAGGCGAACCGTGGCAATCTTCCATGGTCAATTATATCAGCAAAGGATCGCTCGATCCTACAACAGAAAAGTCCGACCACGGTAATTCAAGCAGCATGACTTGGTTTTGAAAAAGATCATTGACAACCAAGATCAATCTAAGGGAAAATTCGCTCCTAACTGGGAAGGCTCGTTTGTTGTCAAGGAAGTATTGACAGGAGGTGCTCTCGGACTATAGGAAATGGATGGCGATGAATTTCCACAGCTTATCAACTCGGACACCGTGAAACTGTACTATGTCTGAAGTTACCATCAAGCAAACATCTTGGTATTGATCATTCAGTTACCAGTCATTCCGGTTTTTTTAACCCTCTTTTTACAAACTCTTCTGCCCCTCAGGGAAACATACACTTCAAACCAGCAGCCTGGTTTTACCTCATTTGGAATCAGCAACCTGGTTTCACTTCATTTCAAACCTTCCATACAATTTCGGTTATCCTACAAATAGGATTGAACCTTTCACACCTGCAGTTTATCCTAAATATGGGATTAAACTTTTTTATGCTTGCAGTTTATCCTGAAAATTGGATCAAACTTTTTCCACACTTGCAGTTTGTCCCCGGAGTATAGCCTGCGCACGGGATTCACACTTCTCTTTGGCTGCGATTCGTCCTAAGGGGCGAAGTACGTCGACCTGATCTCCCTGATACACGAGAGTACGTAGACAACCATATTCTATATGGCCTGGTCGCAATAAACAAAAAACAACAAAAACATTTCTGCCCTTTCTCTACAAAAACAAAAACAACAAAAGCATTTCTACACCCATCTGCCTTTCACGTTCAGCGTTGAACCTCTTACACCAGGTTCGAACTACGCAGACTTGATCTCCTCTTCAACAGGAGTATGTAGGCAGCCATTTATGGTTCAGTCTAACCCCTACCAGAACAAAAATACTTGTCACACGGTATTGAGATCAACCTTTAATCCACCACATTTCATCGACTTCAGACCAAGGGGGTGGAATTACCCAACCTCTCCTCACAAATACGAGATTCGGTGACCATCTAAGCCGCGGTTGTGCCTCAAAGAGCAATATCAATCCATAAAAGATGGAATTAACTAGGCTTCTCACAAATAGAAGTACTGGTGACCATCTGTGGTGCGGTCAATCTCAGAGAGGAAAAGTCACACTCCTCTCCACATTTCTATACAGAATCCAGTCCCAAGACACCAAAGACGGTAGGGATACATACAGATTAATGATCCGTTCTGAGAGTTCTTGCGATGGCTCAATGTCCACATATCAAGGACAAGTTCAGAATGCATCAAGATCACAAGCCCTGAAGAAATAGGCAAATATCAAGCAAATATAATGGCACAACTGAAAGGGAAGTAAATAAAAATATATTTCTCTGCCATATATAATATTGTTTGATATATATATATATATATATCTTTGTTATACATGACAAAATAGCTAAGCTAGTCTGTGCAGGAAAATACAAAGCTATCTACGGATCTGTGTGTATGCGGACTATCAGATCTACCATAGCATCCGTCTCCGAAGAAGGAGGTAAAGCTGCAAGCTCAAGCCCAAGGGTATCTACACGAGCTAGCAAATTTGAGGCTGACTACATGATAGAATGATGTTCATCTATGTATGTACTCATATCTGCAAGAATGCTAGTCATCTAGGATCTCACAGAAGTACTATCTGCAATGGCCACATCCCTAGCAGATAGGGCAGCATCCCTCTCCACTATCAATGCATCTCTGGCTGATGTAGTCTCATCCCTCTCTAACAGAGCGACGTCTCTCCCATCAAGAGCTATCAACATGGTGACCCTAGCCTGATCTCTCTTATAGGTCATCAGATGTATGTTCTGCTCCAAATACTGTGTTGAATACTGAGTATTAGTGGCACTCAGAGTGGGAGAATCCATCACATATGCTGGCAGCCCAGCAGTTAAGTCCCCATCAATGGAAATGTCAGCCTCCTCCATAGGCTCCTCCTCGTCGGACTCAATATCCTGCATTATGGACACTACCATAGTCGATGCAGTCTCTGTCTCCGCCATGCTGAATACTCTATAGAATAACCCGGATAGCTGACGGAAAACTCAACTAGCTCTCGCTGATCACAACAAGCATACAACCTGTACCTGTCTGCTGATGATAGGCATTGAGAAGCAAAGCGCTGACTCACTGCCCCCTTAAATGGATGAAAATCCTAAAACTGGTCAAACTGACACATCACGACCAGTGGGTGGTAGGTGATCATCCCTCTCAAACCTGCTAGAGGTAGATAATCCATGCCCGGAGCATGAGTAATGAAGATGTAGGGTGAACTAAGCCCTGAACACGGTAATATAGCAAATAAATCTCCAATCCGTGCAAGGAAAGTTGACCAAGATGCAGCATCTATACACTCCACAGGTTGAAAGGAGAATGACATGGCTATATCATAGGTGAAATAATATCCATGCCATCTGAATGAGCCAATCGGTCCCAAGTTTGACATAAACCACACGTACAACATGACCGAGCTACCTATGAATACTCCTGCCGGACAAGTGCAGCAGTATGTAGCTGACCTCAGAGTCTCTGCGATAATCATCGGTAAGATGGTATGACCCTCCCTGAGAGCTCTCACTGCCATGATAATCCTGATGTCCAACTCATCCATGTACCGTGGCATCTAGACGTATGATAATATGCACAACAGCAGTGCATCCACACTGGCCAAATGCCACTGATCCTCTAGTGTGGTGAAATCCTAGGAATGCCGTACATAACTATCCTCAAAGCCAAATCTGTCAATCAGAAAACGTTGGGATATCACGTGGCTAAATATAATCTCATCCTGTACCACTCTACACCTCAAGCCGATGAGGGTCATGAACTGCCTACTCATGTCCCCAATCGCCATCTGCACGTAAGGTCTGTCCAGTGGCAGCATCGTCAACTGTTCATACTCCTTTAGAGTAGGAGTCAACTCTCGGGTCCAAAACCGAAAAACCTGTCTTTCCGGTACCCAGTGCTCTAGCGTACCCTCTATGAACCCTGTGGGAACCTGAAACATCAACAAGGTCATAGTATGCTGCAACAAATGATCTACAGTCACCCTGTCTGGTGGTGACATACTATCATACCATGAGCGCATACCAGATGCCACCAAAAATGGTGGGGTATGATTAATACGGCTAACTATCGAAGAAGACATCTGTACGGGCCGTGTCATAAGACCATCCAGGGGTCAATGCTGAATATCTCTGGAGATACATATATATGCATAACATAATAACATGCACTATACAATAGATGGCAATATGATATAGGGAATGGAAAATTGTACATATATTCCTAAGTATATCATCATCTAATACATCTCCGTAAAGCTAAAATACAGGGAAATGGGGCGAAGCTACCCAATATCTAACAGAGGCCTATCAAAAGATATAGCGAGAATGGGGCGAAGCTACCCAGTAGCTAACAGAGGCCTATGAAAAGAGATAACGAGAAATATACATCATAAGAAGTCAATTGTATCGATGTCCACATCGTTGATCCTGTCCATCTGATGTAACTCGTCCTGAGTCACTAGATCTCTATCTATAGGGATGTCAGGCCTATACAAGGGAGGATCTATACCGACAAATCCATATGGGTCACCTGAGGGGCCAGCACCAGAGCTGGAAGGATCAAAAGTATCTGCCTCTAAAGGATCTCTAGCCAAATGTCGTATAAAGAAATGTGCCTGGTCCAACGGTCGGGTCAAACTATCAATCTGTGTCACATGAGTCGGATCTCTGACACAGGCTAGCCAATCCGTCATCATCACGGATCCTGGAACCATATCCCCAATAAACTGTGTGGCGTGGGTCTGAACTCCAATGGTACGAGGGAACCACTAATGCTGGAACATCTACTGAGTGCAAGGGCCCTCTGATAATGTGTAACCGTCAATCCCCAATAATGGGATATCAGTGACGGGTGACTGCGAAACAGGCTAGTAACACCTGGCAGGAGGAAAGATCGACATGCAAATCTCATCTGTAGTGCTCCTGATAGCATGCTCTCCTAAGTATAGCTCCCACACCTCCGGTTCGCTCCAATTAGAGTTGAAAAGGAGGTCTCGCAAGCTGAAAAGGCCAAATCAGGAATAAAAATTCTACGCGATTGAGCGGAATAGCCTGAAATCCTGATTTTCATGAGTCAAACTCTGGATCCACATGTCCCACATTGGTATTTGTCTGCATACAAGGTATACGATATTAGTGGCCTCAACTTTCACAAATCATGTTCGACAATAACTCACAAGGTTCGATGCCGTCAGTACAGTGTCAAGCAGCCTTGACACTATCACTGGCGAGGGTTACAACACATAATCTACGAAGCTACGAACTTATGAAGTATCCCCGGCGGGGGTTACAACGCCAAAGTTGCAAACTTATGAAGTATCCCCGACGGGGGTTACAATGCCGAAGTTGCAAACTAATGAAATATCCCCGGCAGGGGTTACAACGCAATTCAACCATTGATACACAAATCAATGAAGGTCAAGCAACCTTGACATCACTACAGCCGGTGGAAAGTAAACCCATCGAAGCAACGTATCTATGTCTACGTATCCCCAACGGGGGTCACAATGCGATGCAACCATTGATATACGCGTCAACGAAGGTCAAGCAGCCTTGACAATGCACCCAACATAGATCTATCCGGTGATACACACATCAGCGAAGGTCGAGCAACCCTGACAAGTACACACTGTTGGCAATAACTCTGACAGGATGGTGGGATATGTTATACACATCCTCAAATAGACAAAGCTTTCTCCCCACAGATCTCTTTCACACAAGAGGCACCTCTATGGAGTAGAAGTTTGTGTCTAGGATTCACGACTTTGGTGATAGCCCCAACGTCAATATCCTTGAAGACTTGGATCGCACGTCCAAGACATCACTGATTGTCATCCCAACAAGATTAACAGGGAACTGACAATCATCTCATTCATACATTTGCATCATGTTGCTGCACAGAGCCTCATGTTTATCTGTTGCATTTCAAGTGTCTATGATTCTTTATCCTATCCATGCCTTGCATTGCATGAATATGATAAAGAGGGGCATCTATAGACACTCAAAATTTTCTGCATACCTATTACTAACATTGCAGGAGGGCAGAATCGTCTTTCAGAGATAACCTTAGAAGACAGCTCACATCCATTCCGGATACTACCGGAAGTTCAGTCTCAAACCCGGATACTACCGAAAGTTCATGCTCAACTCCGGAACATCATTTCCAACCTTGGAGATAACCCCGAGTTTCGTCCTTGGCGATAACCCCAAGGAATGTTGTTGCAGTTTAGGCTATAACCCCGAAAATGCTTATTTCAAATGCAATCAGCTCAATCTCAAACCTCCTGCTGAGGCACTCGTACCGTAGACCTGGAGACTAACACCGGGCAGACAGGCGTTAACAGATGATATTGCGGCAATCAACACTTACAACAATCCAGTCTCAGATATAACCCTGAGCAAACGTCATCTTGCTACCTCAACATCTGCGCGTCGTCTCAACACTTCATACATATATACATACATACAACAATGTCCTTCAAGAACCAGGAGTTCCAATCCCGAGTAACTAATACGCATGGCAGTACACCAGATAGAATTTAAAGCTTGAAGACCATGGGCATGGTCCCCTCTTCCTGACTTCGTACAACCTCTAATCCATGTCATTGTGTAACTCTTGACATAAGCAGTCCGAAGAAAGTCGTATATACCTCATTCGGATGCTCGGAGTGAAGTTCTGTAAGTTCGAGCGGACATCACAAGGCACGAGTGCACGTACTTTGAGACGAGCGGGACCGTGGAACCCAGGCGTGCAGGTGCATGCTGCTTCTGTCTGCGCAATAGGTACACTCACGGCTCCCCCCTCTATAAATAGAGGGATTGGGGCAGCCATTTAAAAAAAAAAGAAAGAAAAGGCGAGGAAGCCCTGTCCAATTTGCTTTCTACACACCATATATTGAGTGCTTGCTCTTTTTAAACACTTGTTAGCTCACATATAGCTATACATTTACCAGCGGGAGCTGAGTGTTCATCCATATAGAGTCATAGAAGTCTGCATTAGCAGCCCACTGTAAGCCTTCTAACACTCTATAAAGCATTTCTCTTCATCTTTGCACACACTATTCTACACATTGAGAGTCGTGTTGCATGCGTATGCCCGGACTTCGGTCTGTGGTTTTCATTTCTGTCTATATATATACTTATATATATATATATATTGTATATATGGACTAACATTATCGAGTTATGCCTCGATTGAGCCTAGACTTCGGTCTGGAGCGTTTACTTGCTTATATATATATAATTGTTATTAGACATATCCGATGAGCCTGGATTTTACATCCGAAGTGTTTACCTATATATATATATATATATATATATATATATATATATATTTCATCGCCAGCACAGAGTTTACTTGAGGCCTTTAATTGCTTTATTTATATTAGGTCTACTTTGGAGTTTACTTCATGGCGGTTGGTCGCTTTTTCTGACTTTATTTACATTCGGTCCACACAGAGTTTACTTGTATGGCGGTTGATCGCTTTTACAGCTTTATTTACATTTAAGTCCCGCCTGGAGTTTACTTCGTGGCGGTTGATCGCACTTATTGCTTTATTTACATTTCTGATCCCCCATGGAGTTGCTTCGTGGTGGTTGATCATGCACACACACACACACACACACATATATATATACCGCTTATATATATATATAACTGCTTACTTCTTTCCATACAAACTGCAGTACCATGTGAGCCTAGGAATTATATAATCACATATTCAGTCTACTGAATCTAGATTCGGTTCCCATGATGGACCTTTTTCAGCTGTAAGTAGCCTGTATATTATTTACAGTTTACGAATTTCCTTAGATGGCCACCATGCCCATAAGGAGTTCGGCACTGCTGTATATTATTTTCTCGCAGATGCCTCACATCTCAAAAATAAAAGCAAATAGGCCAAACATTTAACAATAAAATGGAAATATAAAAAGGTCTCAATTCCTATTGAGCACAGGGTTTGAAAACCCTCTTTTTATAAAACTTCATTGTTATATCTAGTTAAAACTAAATTTTTCTATAAATTCAAACCCGGTGTATATAGGTACGAATGAGGCCTCACACTACTTTTAAATAATTGCACATTGATCCATACACACACACACATTCATATAACAGTTTGTTTGGAAAGTGGCGGTCACCGTGGTAACATGGATGACGGGGGGTGACTAACACCTTCCCTCTGCATAATCAAGGCCCTAGACCCATAATGAATCTCGATTTCACAGACCCGTTTAGCAGTGTCAAATCACTGAGTCAATGTGCAAACCTTTTCGGTTGCGTTGGTGTAACCAGTTAAAAACACCAGCTGGCGACTCTTAACAGTCTATCATCGACATTACACAAATCGGACCTTTTTCACTTGTGTTTTCAAATAAATCTCACATTAATATGAGAACACCAATGAACAAGTAACGAAAAGGGACAAATAAAAATCCTGACGTCGACAAGAAGTACATAGGAGAGAGATAGAATTTACATTAAGAAAAAATTAGAGAAGATGAGGTAATGAACACGTACAGTATGTGATTTTTGAGCTAATAGCTTTTGAACGAGCCAATTAAGACTTAAAATGATCAAATTTGGAGTCCGGGAAGTTCGCAAAGTTCCCAAGGCCAAAAAGAAGTAATCGCAGTAGTGCGTGGACCATTCCGGCACCTCTTTGTCAGAAGTCGCATGCATGATGACGACGATTAAGCACTATGACTCACATACATGAGATCGAGTCTGGACTTTAACCACTGAAGAAATAAATAGAAACCTTGATTAGCAGTCAAGGGAAAGTACATAAGAGAGATATAGAATTAACATCAAGACGAAAACCAGAAAAGACGAGGTACTCAAACCCCATTTAATAAAACCCATTCATTTAAACATCCAACCAAAATATACCCAATTACATTGGTCAATAGTCCATAATCAATCCAATTTATTATCATGTATATCATCATATGTTTCAATAAATAAAATCATTCAATATATATATGAATATCATTTAATGGGCAATTTTAAGTTGCATGAAATCCAATTTCAAGAGTAAAATAAACTTTTTATTTTAATTATAAAGTTATATATATATATATATATATATATATATCAACCGTACAACATATGCAGGATTAACGTTTTTTTAAAATAAAAACAGGCTTCGCGATTAACAGCTTTTGTAAAATGGATTTCGACCTTTTTTAAAAAAAATAAATTTTATACAACAAATTATGCCTAATAAATTATTCTAAATTCATACCCATAAATATATGGAATCAAAATAATTAATAATTCGCATAAAGCTTAGCTTAGATACCATTGTAAGGTTTTGTGAAGATCAAAGACGCAATCAAATTGTAAAATTAGCAGAAACAAAGTAAAATAAGATTTTAAAATTTTTCACAAACTAATTACCTGGATCATCCTTTATGTATATTATTAATTAAAACGAATAACAAGAAGTTATGGAATCATACCCATGTAGATATGAGCTTCCATATGTACGAGTTCAACTCCTACTTCTCCGCGATCTTCTTGAATCTCTGGGTAGATTCCTTCCATTGATCAATGTTAGCCACCCAAGTGTATGGCCTCTAGAGGTGATCCACCAAGGAAGAAAAATTTTCAAGAAGAAGGGTGTATTGGCTCAAACCATAGTTTTTCCTAACTCTATAGACAAAGGGGGCGTACTCTCCAGCTATTAGAATTACGTATATATGATATCTGATATAAGACTCATCTTATAAAGATATTAGGTAACCCTATTTAATTAAAATACGGTATTATTTATTTAATTAAACTCTTGTAATTAATTGGGCTCCCTAATCTTATTAGGGATAATTAATTAAGCTCCTTTACCTAATTTTGTCTCCTAATCCTATTAGGAATAAATGAGAGTACTTATATTAAATTAATTCTTAAACTATTTTAGAAATTAAAATTAATAATAATTATAATAATATTAATAAGACTCCTTTTATTAATTTATATTTAATATTTCCAAAATATTAAATAATAAATATTAAGCTATATAATTTATTCTATCACCATAGATTAAATTAAATATACTTAATATATTATTACGATTATGTCATTAACTTCTTAAATATATTATTTCTTTTCTTAGTATAAGAGTTAAGCTACTAAGCGTAAACTAACTGATAGGCTAGCCAACGTAAAATAATAATAACATGCCTACTAACGGCCTTATTAAAAATAGCAGTTACCAAACATATAACGTATAGATTATAATTATAATTTATTTATATTTTATTTATTTAGTTTATTATAATTCAAAATTCAAAATAAAACCATAAGCCATAAGACTTTGTTTGGCCAAACCCTTTTAAAAATAAACATTTAATATCTTTAAGCCTTGTTTGGATAAAACTAACTTAAACTCCTTTAATTTATTTTAATAACTTCTTCTAATATAGTTATTTGTCACACTTTATTTTATTAAATTTTCACACTTAATTAATTAATTCAAATAAGAATTTATTAAATAAATCATTTAATCATGTAACTCAATACAAATAATTAGCCATCAAATTGAAATATCAATATAATAATAATTTCCTTAACTCATTAATTATTTATTTAAAAAAATAATTAACCACGTCAAATCAAATCAAATCAAATTGAACAATTATTTATTCAACAATAAACACATCCACTAAATACTTATATAATTCAATAAATATTTAATATTATCTTTAAAAAATCTGGATTGTTACATCCTTCCCTCCTTACAAGGATTCTGTCCCCAGAATCACAACTCAAACAAATCATTCATCACATTCTTCCCTAGTTACAAAGATTTTGTCCCCAGAATCGAAGACATAAATTAAACAAATAACTCAGGGTAATTCTTTATCATTTCAGCTTCGAGTTCCCACGTAGCCTCTTTGACATTGTGGTTCCTCCATATTACCTTCATAGAAGGTATCACTTTATTCCTGAGCACTTGTTCTTTCCTGTCAACTATCTAGATAGGAACCTCTTCATACGACAAGTCTTTATCAAACTACAACGGTTCGTACTCGATCACGTGCTTATAATCAGGTTTATACGGTCGTAACACCGAAACATGAAAAACATTATGAACATTTTCTAACTTTGGAGGTAGAGCTACCTCGTAAGCCACTTCTCCTACTTTTCGCAGCACCTCAAAAAGTCCAATAAATCTCGGGCTCAGTTTTCCATTTTTACCAAAACGGATTTTCCCCTTCCAAGGAGAAACTTTTAAGAACACGAAATTTCATGCTGTCAATTCACGATTATGCCTGTGTTGATCAGCATATTTCTTCTATCGATCTTGAGAAGCTACTAGTCTTGCTCTGATGAGTTTAACAACCTCAACAGTTTGTTGTACCAGTTTCAGTCCTAACAGTTGACGTTCATCGACTTCATCCCAGCACAGTGGAGTTTTTCACTTTTTGTCGTACAATGCTTCGTAAGGCAGCATGCCGATGCTTTCCTGGTAACTATTGTTGTAGGCAAACTCCACCAATGGTAAATGTTCATCCCAGTTCCCTTTGAAATCCATGATGCATGCTCTCAGCACATCTTCCAACGTCTGGATTGTTCATTCGCTCTGCCAATCAGTTTGCGGATGATATGTCGTACTCATCTTCAATTGCGTTCCCATTCATTCTTGATGTTTCTTCCAAAAATTTGATGTGAACCTCGGGTCTCTGTCTGATACAATTGACACTGGAACTTCATGTCTTGAGACAATCTCTTTAACGTATAGCTTCGCCAGCTAATCAAGATTAAATCTAATCTTTATCTGCAAAAAGTGTGCAGATTTTGTCAATCTGTCCACTATCACCCATATCGCATCGTATCCTTTCTGAGTCATTGGAAGACCTACCACAAAATCCATTGTGATATGCTCCCATTTCCATTCTGGTATCTCTAACGATTGAAGTAATCCGCTTGGCCTTTGATGTTCTGCCTTTACTCTCTGACATGTCATGCACTTTGCAACGCATTCTGCAACGTCTCTTTTCATATTTGGCTACCAAAAATGTTGCTGCAAATCTTGATACATCTTCGTACTTCCTGGATGAATCGAATATCTTGAGCTATGAGCTTCTGTTAAGATGTCTTCTTTAATATCCTATACTGCTGGAACCCAAATTCGTCCTTTGAATCTCAGCATTCCCTCAGTATCAACCTTGAACTTCACTTATTTTCCTTCGACCACACTTTCCTTTATTTTTCTGCATTCTTCATCTTGTAGTTGAGCGTTCTTCACTTTGTCTACCAAAGTTTGACTAGCTTCCATCTAGTACAATTTTTCATCGGATTCTTTTTAAAATTTGATTTCCAACTCTAGCCTTGCCATTGTTGAAATGAGCTCCTCCTTATCAGTTAACAACATCAACTTTTCTCTGCCTTTCTTACTTAAGGCATCTGCAACCACATTAGCTTTGCCCGGGTGATAAAAGATCTCGCAATCGTAATCTTTTATCAATTTCATCCATCTCCTTTGCCGCATATTCAGGTCCTTTTGAGTGAAAATATACTTTAGACTCTTATGGTCTGTGTAGATCCCACATTTCTCTCCATAGATATTGTGCCTCCATATCTTCAGAGAAAATACTACTGCCTCCAACTCTAAATCATGAGTTGGATACCCTTGTGTGAAACATCACTAAACCGTTCTACATTAGGACACATCCTAAACCCTTGTGTGAAACATCACTATACACCACAAATTTTTTTGTATTATCTGGTAATGACAAGATAGGTGTCACACTAAGCCTCTTCTTCTATTCTGCAAAACTTTCCTCACACTTCTCGGTCCAAACAAATTTTTTAGATTTTCTCATCAAATTTGTCAACGGAGTGGAAATCTTGGAGAAATCCTGGATAAACTGTCTGTAATATCCTGCCAATCCCAAGAAACTACTCACTTCTGATGGAGTTCGTGGTTGTTCCCAATTTATCACAGCTTCGACCTTTGATGGATCCACTAAAATTCCATCCTTGTCAATTACGTACCCAAGAAATTGTACACGTTCTAACCAAAATTCACATTTAGAGAATTTCGTGTATAACTTTTCTTTTCTTAGTGTCTCTAACGTCAGACGTAAGTGTTCTGCGTGTTCTTCTTGAGACTTAGAGTCCACTAGAATATCATCGATAAATACCACAACAAATTTGTCTAAAAATGGTTTAAACACCCTGTTCATCAAATCCATGAACACTGCAGGGGCGTTTGTCAAACCAAAAGACATCACTAAAAATTCGAAATGTCCATAGCGAGTTCGAAATGCCGTCTTCGGTACATTCTCCTTCCTTACTTCAATTGGTGATACCCACTTCTCAAATCTATTTTCGAGAAATATCTAGCACCCTTTAATTGATGAAACAAGTCATCCATTCTTGGCAAGCGGATATTTGTTTTAATAGTGAATTTGTTTAATTCTCTATAATCAATGCAAAGACGCATTGACACATCCTTCTTCTTCATTTAACAACAGGGGTGCTCCCCACGGTGATACACTCCTACTAAATGTACTTCTTATCTAAGAGCTCTTGCAGCTGCACCATTAGTTCCTTCATCTCTATCGGAGCCATTCTGTACTGGGCCTTCGATATCGGAACGGTTCCTAGCGCTAAGTTGATCACGAATTAGATCTCTCGGTCAGGCGAAAGTCCTGGCAAATCTTCTGGAGACACATCCCTGAATTCCTTAACCACTTGTATTTCCTCCAATTTCACCCCTTCTCCTTTTGAGTATCGACTATGTAAGCTAAATACCCTACATATACGACTCAACAACTTCTTAGCTTTGCATTATTATCGGACATCTCATTTGTTCAGCGATTTGCTACCATGAAAAACTACCTTTGATGAGTCATAAGGTTTATACATTTCTTTTGGCAATCAATTATCGCTCCATAATTGAATAAACAATCCATTCCCAAAATAACATCAAATTCTTTGAGTTTTATCGGGATTAAATCTACCTTCATAACATTCCCCTTAATGTTCACCCTATAGTTCTTGTTTACAAACCTAACAAGAATCACTTCCATATTCACAATTTCTATATTTAAAGGGACATTCAACTCTTCACTAGGTATTTCTAACTTCTTAGCAAAATCATCAGATATAAATGAGCAAGTAGCACCCGAATCAAATAATACATATGCATTTATATCATTTATTGGAACAATAGCTGACACGACATCTTTTGATTGCACTGCGTCCTGCACTGTCATGTTGAAGGTTCTTACTGTGGGCTTATTTGTTAACGTTGGTCCAGCAATAGTCAGTGTACCTCCACTAGCATTTCTCTTATTTCAATTTGCCTCACCAGCTCTCTTCTTAGGGCATTCATGAGCAAAGTGATCCTGGACCCGCATATGAAGCAAACGTTCTTTTTAGGTTGATTGCAATTTGGAGCGATGTGACCCTCCTGGCCACAGTTGAAGCATACTTGTTTCACCATCAAGCACACACCCTTGTGAAACTTCCCGCATGTAGCACATGCTTCGAACTTCTTCCTTTTCTGGTTTGCTTGCTGATTTCCAGCTCCCACATTTGCATTCCACTTCCTCTTCAAATTGTTGTTGCCATTCCCACCGTTACCACCACCACCATTCTTAGCTTCACATTCACTCTTCTTCTTCCTATGCTCTTGGTTGTGTTTTGTTACAGCCTCGCCTCCACTCTCAGCGAGAATTGCTTTCTCCATTACCACTGCAAACATCTTCAGCTGGAACAGGGAGACCCTATCATATAATCAGGGCTTCAGTCCCTATTCAAACCACTTTGCCTTGCGTTCGTCTGTGCTGACTTGATATGGTCAAACCTCGCCAACTCGTTGAATCTTGCGGCATACTTAGATACCAACATCGTTCCCTGCTCTAGTTCTAAAAACTGCACTTCTAGATGACTCTTCAAACTTTCTGGGAAATAGGTCTTGAAGAATATCTCCTTAAACCTTTCCCAAGTCATAATTCCTTGACCTCCTCAGGTTTTATTGGCTTGCCACCAATAACTAGCCTCGACTTTCAACATGAATGTTGCAAAAGCAGTCTTCTTGTTATCCTCTACCCTAGCAACATCAAAAAACATAACACTTTGAATAAAATAATAACTTTTATTCAGTCATAATCTTTAAAAAAATATCAAAATAATAGCATCACTGCCATTTACATTACTTTCCTGAACTGCAAAAGTTGCAGGATTACTTCATCATCATCTATCCCATTAGTTATATAATACTTGGGATTTACATTTTATTTATTATATCATTAACCACATATTAGGTACATTCCTTACAATGTACTATTAAGATACTGCATAGCCTTACGACGGTCTTCCTCCATAATTCGGGTCATTGTTCGGCGATCTAAAATGTACGATGGCAGTGCCTCAAACTGAATCGGATAACAAATGACCCGATCTTGAGCTTGATTGATCACGGTGTTGAATACGTTATTCATATCTTCCATCTTCATCCACTTTGATTGTGCGTCTCTCTCTGCTATTCCGTCTCGTTGATAAGCTTCCTCGTACACATCTTCGGCTCTTGCCCTCTTCGTAGCTTCTTCTTTCAACTTGTTCTTTAACTCTGCAATCTCTGCTATCATTCGCTCATTCTCTCCTTTAATGTGGATCAGCTTCTATTCAACGTTATTAAGACGTTCATCTTGATCCTGGATCTCATTGTCCTTCTGCGCCATCGAGGTCAATTATTCAGCTACTATCTCTTGCAACTCCTCGACGGTGTCTTGAAGTTCAACATTATGGTCATACACCTCGTCGTACATACGGACGGCGATCGAGTTAAGTGGAAGCTCTTCTTCCTCGTTCTCCTCATCCGACTGTGGCAGCTCAACGGGGTCCTCCTCATTTGTCTCTATCTCATCATCCTCATCAGGTATACCCTCTTGCTCAACTACTATAACCAACGGATTGCTTCCCGTGGCAATAGTTGTTCCCAAACTACCTGAATATCTTGAGGCTCCTCCTCTCTAGGCATCTGGGATCTTTCCTCTCTAGCATGACTAGATTCTCTTACATTAGCCATCCTGTCTACCAAATTTTAAATTTTAATTACTAACCATTACTACTCGACATTCACAAGTACATAAGTTATAATCACATAAGTATTTCATTACTTCTTCCTTAAAACTCGATAAGAGTCATCATTATCTTTCAAAGGTTACTTCCTAAGGCTTTTCCCCCACCTAAGGTTCATAACCTAAAGCTTTGATACCAACCTGTTACACCCCCAAATCTAGGTATTTCATTCCCTCAGGATTTGGTGTTCACCATCCATACATTAATACTACTACCCAAATAAACTAGTATTTAAACCATAAATCTTCCCTTTAAATTGGTTTACATCATTAAATCCAAAAAAAACATCCCAGGTTGTCTAACCTTAAACATCATACAAGTGTGGAAATAAATTATTACATCACGTCATTAAATAAAAGTCTATCATTATAACAATAAAATAAAATTACAAGTCTTCATCACTTGTACATTTTCCCTTTCCTTTGCTAGTTGTAGGTTCGTCGACCTTCTCAACTTTAGCTACAATGAGTGTATATATATGCAAGAGTTAGCAAAACAATTGCTCACTAGATATAGCAAATGAATCAACATGATAATAACAACTACCAATGAATAGGCTCATCAAAACTGAATAGTATTCTATCAATGATAACCAAAGACTGAAATCAAAATATAGAATATATATCTGAGGGTCATGAGGCCATGAACTATGTCCACAGTTGCGAGTAATCTTTCAACTCCAAATTTAACAGTCATAAGACTATAAGGACTTCTCGTACTTAGGGGGATCAGCCCTTCGTACAATGTATTGTGCATAAACATTTTAACGCTACGCGTAAGTTATCCTCTATAATAGGGTTGTTCATCTCAACATTTAGAATACGAGTCCACACCAAAGTAAGTTTTGTTTGGATAAGTTTCAAGGTAATTTAGAGTTTACTAACATCAACTAAGGATTAGTTGAATAAAACTGTAATAACATTATGCTATGGAATTATTCATAAGTGAATCAACATTGTGTACTAAAGTCATGCTTTAGGAATAATCTAAGAGCATAAGTATTGAATAATGTAACATACCTTGCTTGAAAAATGTTAAGCTAAGGTTAAAACCTTATTTAGGGTTGAATCTTAAGCATGCATAACTAATAATAAGTTAAATGATAAAACTTGTTCAACATTAATGTGTTAGAATGTAGAAATTTGGATGCTAATTAACAAGTTAAAGATTGGCTCAAAATTAAGAGATACGGTGTAGGAGCTTGTACGATATAATTAGGGTTATTAAACTTTCACAAAGAAAGCTTAGAGTTATGAAAACTTGCTCAAAGATAGTTTAGATACTTGCACAATTATAAAAGTAAAATTAGAGAACTTGTTCAATGTAAAAAGATAAGTTTAGAAACTTGCCTCGAGCGTAGGTTAAACAATCACTACTCACGTTCACCACAAGTCCTACACATACCATATGTATTGGCAATACACATTAGTTACACTAACATTACCTTCATGAGTTGCTTTCTTACTTTTAGTATAGCTACTAACTAAGTTTAAGTTTAAACAACATCGCATCTTTTCATGAACATTACTTTTTAGCTTTATTACAACTACTTAAGTGATCATGTCATTTCACCACATGCACATTAACAACTTGATACTGAAAGTAGTATGCACACAAGCCAATCATGTTTGATGATAAAGCATATACTTTGTAACAATCTTATTCATTTATTAATAAAAAGTATTAATTTATTAAAGGCTTTTAATTATCTACATGATGCTGTCTTATAATATGTGATAAACCCATAGTTTTAAGCAATGCTTTTAGAATAATGATGATGATCATTCTAATGAGATCTAAATTCTTAGAAAGCTTAAAACTAAAATAGTTCCCAATCATTGGATTACTAAATTGGGGATTAGTGAATCCGGATAGATTGGTACATACGTTGCTTGCTCATTGGATGAGGATGATTGATCTCATGATCATTTTGTGGAGACACTAAAGCAAGTATGTAGGTGCTTATTAGAGAATAAGTTCATTGAGCGTGGCTCGCTAAGGAATACCTAATGGAGTTTTACTTGCTGTCAATAGGAATTTCTGTAGTGATAGTAGTACTGAGGATCCTTGGACTTGAGATCATCATAGTATCTTGTGTATGATGAGTTATACTTTGACTTATTCCTTAAGACCCTTAGGGTATATCAAAGGGTATGCTTGGGTATAATAAGTTGTACATAGAGATAATGTATGATCAATAAAGAATCCACCACTTTATTAAAAGAAGAGAAATGTCCTATGTGATTCGATAAATGATAACCTGATGAGTCCTTGGTTAAGGCGAATGAAATTAGAAAGGAGTTTCTAATTTGCATTATTTGAGTTGTGCATTTAAGGATCGAAATACATATAATTAAATAAAATAAGACTTAATGATAATTTCATGTCTTATATTTAATTGGGACATTATATGGTGGAAGGATTGAATTGTCTGATAACTATTTGCTCAAAGGTTCTTTTATGATTAATGTTGAAATCTATATTATACGGAAAGTCGTTGATCGGTAGGGAGGCTTATCCCTATTGTAGAATAAATATTATTTATTTAAATAAATTAATTATTTAATTTATTTATTTAAATAAGATTAGAATTATTCTAATTGATTTATTCACTGGCTAGGTTTAATATGGAGAACCTAAAGGGTCACACCATAAAAGGAAGAATAATTATTTAAGAAGTTAATGGCATAATCGTAATAATATGTTATGTATATTTAATTTAATCTATGGTGATAGAATAAATTAAATAGCTTAATATTTATTATTTAATATTTTGAAATATTAAATATAAATTAATAAGAGGAGTCTTATTAATATTATTACAATTATTATTATTTTAATTTCTAAAAGAGTTTAGGAATTAATTTAATATAAGTACTCTCATTTATTCCTAATTGGATTAGGAAGGAAAATTAGTTAAAGGAGTTTAATTAATTATCCCTAATAAGATTAGGGAGCTTAATTAATTAAAAGAATTTAATTAATTAAATAAAACCTAATTCCTTAATTGTTAAGGTGGGTTGCCCACATCTATAAATAAGAGGAGTCTTATTATGGGTGATGGGGTTTGTTGGCTTTTACAACATACGTAATTCCAATAGTTGGGAGAGTACGCTCCTTTTCTATAGAGATAGAAAAACTAGGGTTTAGTCAACCACCCATCTTCTTGAATCCTTCTTCTTCCTTGGTGGATCACCTCTAGAGGCCAAACACTTGGGTGGCTAACGTTGATCAAAGGAAGGAACCAAACTGGTGGATTGAGTTGAGCGAAAAGGATTGGAGGTGAACTTGTACACGAGGAAGCTCGGATCTTCAAGGGTATGTTTCTTATTCATCTTTTTCGTTTAATTAATAATTGTGCATAAAGGGTGATCCGGGTATATGGTTTGTAAAATTTTAAACTCTGATTTTTACACGTTTTCGCTTATTTATGCAATTTGATTGCATTCTTGAATATACAAACCTAACAGTGGCATCAGAGCCAAACCTTTATGCGAATTATTAATTATTTTAATTTAATATGTATGTTGATATGTGTTTAGAACAATTTAATTGGGCATAATTTTATTATATAAAATTTAAAAATAAAAATAAAAAAAATACCGCGGACCGTTTTTTTTTTTTTTTGGTGAATCCTGATTCATTCACGTGCTTGGTTGCTTGAATTCAAGGATTTCTGTATGGAAATTTTAAAGGGAGCAGGAGCTTATATGATGCACGTGAATCGAAACAAAGGTGTGTTCGGTTTGTCAATTTTTTTTTAAAACATACGGATTATATATAATGTATATATATTGATTTATAATATGGAATACGATTATTATATATATATATATATATATATATATATATATATTAATAATTTTATAATTAAAATAAAAGTTTATTTTAATTTTAAAATAAAAGGTTTATTTTAATTTTAAAGTAAAAGGTTTATTTTAATTTTAAAATTAAATTTCATGCTAACTAATTAGAGTTGGAATTGGATTCCATGATAACTAATTGGAGTTGAAATTAGATTCTATGTTTCCTTAAATAAAGAAGTTTATTTAGATATGGAATAAGATTTCATATTATTCAAAATAAAGGAGTTTATTTGTGAATAGGAAAGAGAATCCTAATTTCCTTAAATAAAGGAGTTTATTTAGATATGAAATAAGATTTCATATTATTCAAAATAAAGGAGTTTATTTGTGAATAGGAAAGATAATCCGTGTTTCCTCTAATATTTTTTTTATTACATGGAATTGGATTCTATAATTAATTAAAATAAAGGAGTTTATTTTGATTAAAGATTTTGATTAAAATAAAATAGTTTATTTTATTCAAAATTGGAAAAATTAAAATAAAATAGTTTTATTTTGATTTAAATTTGGATTAAAATAAAGGAGTTTATTTTAATTCAAAATTAGATTTTATACTAACTAAATTTGCCCATTAAATGATATCAATATATATATTGAATGTTTATTATTCATCAGATGAATGTTATTTATTGATGCATATGGTGATGTGTATGATAATAAATGGGATTGATTATGGACTATTGACCAATATGATTGGATTTTATTTTAGTTGGATGCATGAATGTATGGGTTTTATTAAATGGGGTCTGCGTACCTCGTCTTCTCTAATTTTTTCTTAATGTAAATTCTATCTCCCTCCTATGTACTTCTCCTTGACTGCTGATCAAGGTTTCTATTTATTTTAAATAGTTTTGTAATAGGAATAGTTAGAATTAATTTTTTAAAAATTGGAGATCAAGGAGCAAGGAGCGCTTGAAGACCCGTTTGTAATGGAGCCCAGGTTTAAATGTAATAGTTATATTTAAATATTATTTCTTGCACCCCTAGGGTTTGACCTTTTGGTTCACTTGGTGGCTCTAGTGAACCAAACTAGAATAAAAGTCCATAATCAATTCGGGTAGAATATAGTATTCTATATGTGCATGCTTATACTCTATATATATTATATATTATACAAACATGCTTCGCATGTTCATTAATATGACGCGTATTTTATATATATATGTGCATGCGTGCTAAGCGTTCAAAGATATTTGGAATATCGAACGTCGCCTTCTAGCATGATAAAATTAATAGAGTATTAAATATTTAATATGAGTTTGTTGTGTCACCACAAGGCAAGTATTAAGTATTTAAGATGTTAATTTATCACATTTGATGCTTATAAAGAAAATTGAAAAATATTGTTTTGTTGTGTCACCACAAGGATGATATTTTTCTTTTTGAATATATGGAGTGCTAGGTTGGACTTAACTTGGATAATTTTGATTGGGATGTGCCACCACTTGATCAAAATAATCTAAGAGGCAAAAATCTGAGGAGTTGCATAGTTGATGTAATTGACAAAAGTTGTCTACCTATTTATTTATATATAGTTTGTTGTGTCACCACAAGGCTATATACATTTGAAATGGGATCCTTATTCTCACTAGCAAATCTTTAATTAGATTTTGCCGAACTATATAAGTGAGGGTAATATAGTTTGAAGAAAATAGTGGGAGATACCAATTTAAAACAAGACCTAATTTATTTTGGTAATTAATAAAAGAATGTATGTTAAAATGTTGTTAATTACAAATTCATTTAAAGAATTTTACAATGTCTAAAATTACTATCACTGCGAAGCATATTAGATGCTAAATTAACCAGACCGAATTAAATGGATTGGTTAAGGAATTTGAGAATAGTTCTCATGGCTGAAAAGCTATCTTATGTCCTTAATACGCCTATCCTTGCAATGGTTGCAGACAATACCTCTAAGGAAGATATTGTTACTTTTAGAAAGTGGCAAGATGATGCATAGTTTGCTCAATGCATCATGCTCGCATCTATGAGTAACGAGCTTCAGCGTCAGCATGAAACTATGGATGCTCCTACTATATTCCTGCACATCAAGTAGTTGATGGTGAGGAAAGTAGGACTGATAGATATCAGATATTTAAGGAGCTCTTCCGATCTAGAATGGCCAATGGCACTATAGTATAGACAAAAAGGTTCTTAACATAATCAATTTGATTGATCAATTAGGACAATTGGTTTGTTGTCATGGATGGAGAGTTGAGACAAGATTTGATCTTGCACTCACTCCCGGACTCTTTTCACAATTGTTGTGAATTTTTCATATGAACAAGCTAGATATCGACCTCATTGATTTGCTTAACATATTGAAAATTGTTGAGAGTCACTTTCCAACCAAGAAAGATCAAGTCTTCTTGGTAGGGGCCAAAGGATCTTACGAAAAGAAGAACAATTCAAAGAAGGCATATAGAAAGGAAAAACAAAGGATAATAAGAACAAAAGCGTCACGGATAGCAAAGGAGTTTGCTTCCCTTCGCAATAAGCATGGACTTCGGAAAGAAAGCTGCGAGAAGCACCTTGTAGTGGCTAACCAAAGAAGCTTAATAAAGTTTAGGTTACAAATACAATTTTGTTCAAGATTTAAAATAAATTTTTCTTTATGTCAAGGTTCTACTTGGATATTGGATATCGACTTTGGTTATCATAAATATAGATTTATGAATGGACCAAGAAGAAGTAGAAAGCTAAACAAATATAAGTAAGCTTTATGTGTGGGAAATGAATCAAAGGTTCTTTGCATTAGCCGTATGAACTTATAGTTTAGCAATGCCTACAGGCAAGTCTATTAAGTCAATAAGTTGTTATTGTATTCCGGTTCTCGTTGGAAACATTATTTCCATTTTATTGTTGAACAATGACATCTTTGGTATTATATTTAAGAACAATTGTTGTTCTATTTATAATAATAGTGTTTTAGTATAAATTGGAATATTACTTAATAAATTTTGTATACTTGACTTACATGAAAATAATTTTGCATATTGAACAAATTAGTATAAGAAAAGGAGATGATCATTCGAAAAGAGTTGAATGTGTGTATTTGTGATGCCCCCAAAATTAGGTATACATCACCCATCTTGGGTCGCCACTTACATGGTACATAAATTCAAATACAACTTACTAATATAAGCGTCGTGTACAATCGACATAAAAGCGTGAGATTGAATACAAATATTGTCTACTAGATATTATAGAAACTCAAAAGGAGTCCTCATTACTGACTATTATCACACTATTTCACGAGAATAGTGAGGACTACTAATGCTATCCTCGGACCATTACTTGCGTTCCCAGGACTCGTCCCAACTATGTTCTCATTTCTCAAGAGAACGGTGAAAGAAAGAAAGGGTGAGCTCAACTAGCCCAAGAAGAAATATTATGACTAAGATAATGCGAATAAATTATCATTAGCCTTCAACAAAGTTGTTAAACCGATAAAATACAATAGACAACCGGTTTAAGCTGCAGGTGAATAAGCAATCCATTAAAAGAGTCAAGTAGAGAATAAAGTCTACTATCTTTTAGGTTTTAAAAGGTTTTCATCATTTTTATCATTTGAGACTCGACTTAATAAATAAACCACCACATCTAATCATCCTGTACCACGGTCAAGGATTTTCATCAAATTATCAATGGTCATGACTATCTTAGAATCACCCCCGGTCATAATCATACCAAAAACTATCCATCAACGCATTACGAGGCCATTGAGGACTTTTGTCACATCATTTATATCAAGTCATGATTATACAAGAATGATCCTGGTCATAATCATACTAAGTTCATCTATATGCACGTAAGCCAAAGATAACATAATATAACATGAGGATGATGACAATGACATAATAATTCAATAAAACAAGTTCAAGAATTATTTAATCCATGAATTATTAACGTCCAAATTGTCAACATAATAATCTTTGTTTCGTGAGAGTAAAATTCAAGAATGATCGGAAGAATATTTCCATGAAAAGATCTTTGGATGAAACGCAAATATCAAGGATATTCTACTAATTTCATGGAGTATAGAAGTCAAAGTTTTAACCAATTTGGGTATAATAAAGAATGGAATAACAAAAGAAATCACCATGCATGCGGTGCCGCGCATAGGCGAGTTATTCAACAAGAGAATAATAATAACGGAACCGGTCGAGGTGAAATTCACATCGACGGGATGTTCCAGCGAGAATAATAAAGATGGAACGGATCAGGTGTAAAAACACATGAGATAGGATATTCCAACAAAATAATAATAAAGGCGGAACCGGTCGGGTGTAAAACACAAAGCAGGATGTTCCAATGAATAATAGAAGAATGTCACCAAGTATAGGGTAAATCACAGATATCTGAGTTATTCCAACAGAATAATAAGCAATGGAATAACATATAAGGATTTCACCAAGTATAGGGTATGTCTGGCGTATACTGAGGTTATGTATAGGGTATGCCACTTTTTTACGAGTTATTCCAATAGAATAATAGTGAATGGAATAATGAAGTTCTCTTTCAAGAAGAAAGAATAACACCCTTACTAGTAAAAGAACCGAATATAGAAGTAGTGAAGTAGCGAGAATACTCTTCTTCTTTCTATAATTTTTCTCTCTATAGCTTCTCTCTATAATTTCTCTCTCTAGAGTTTCAATGAATTAAGTAAGACAATAATGAAGGAATGAGCTTCTATTTATAGGAAAATGGAATGCATAGTAACTAATCCATGAAGCGGTCCAGATTGATTTACTTTAATCGACGGTCCATATTTAAAGAAAAATCTTTTAAATAAAATATAATATATTCTATTTATATAAAAACATTTTACTATGCAAACACTATGCAATACTATGCAAAACACTATGCAAAAAACACTATGCAACACTATGCATAATAAAATATAATATATTCTATTTATAGAATAACTTTAATAAAGTATTCTATTTTATATAAAAAGATGTTTTACATTTTATTACGTTAATAATACGAATAATAAAACAAAAGCGTCATTATCATTATAATAATTCATATTATTAATCGACAATAATGGAATCAAACTGGTGACTTCTCACATAGGCATTAATAATCAATACCGTGTATTACTTATGCAACCACACGTATTCTTTGTACTTTTACTACTAAGAGTAGTTCAACAAAGTATCAGCGGTAAAACTTCGCCGTTATTTTAATAAAATATTTTTGTCGTTTTCTCGATCAATCCGCAATAATTACATTGTGGGGTCCACCAATGATTGAGTAGTTATACGAATATTCCCTGCTAAACCGAATATTCCCCGACCAATCGAATATAATATAACCACTTGCATACTTTACAAAATTTATAAATACTACCCACAACTATAATATTATCTTAAATTCACACCATAATATTAAAAAATTATTTCAACAAAATTTAAATCTTTATTGATAAAATCACGGGGTCTCACAATGTCCCTCCTTATGGAATTTAAGCCCTCGAAATTAAGTGCGATACTGATATGATAAAGAGATGAGGATACCTTGAAAATATTAAATTCATCTTGAAATCGCCAAAGCTATTCATTAACTATTCATCTTTGCACTACTGTGCTAAAGATATACAAACTGTAAAACCAATAATCTTTGAGACTCGACTTAATAGTATCACAACCATGAATTATCCATGCACCTTCTTGGCTAAGGATATTCGTGTTTTCAATTCTGATCATGATTATACCGAATAATCCGTGGTCATAATCATACCAAGTCTATCAATGCACTACTGACCAAAGATGACTTTTACCACATCCATGAATTAATATTTCATTCTTTGAGACTCATTTCAATAATTAATCCATATCATCGAATCATCCACCTTTTCTGGGCCGAGGATATTCATTAGTATCACGACCACGAATTATCCATACACTACTGCCAAAGATAATCGTGTATTCATTAGTATCACGACCACAAATTATCCATGCACTACTACCAAAGATAATTGTGTATTCATTAGTATCACGACCACAAATTATCCATGCACTACGGCCAAAGATAATTGTGTATTCATTAGTATCACGACCACAAATTATCCATGCACTACTACCAAAGATAATTGTGTATTCATTAGTATCACGACCACAAATTATCCATGCACTACTGACCAAAGATAATTGTGTATTCATTAGTATCACGACCACAAATTATCCATACTACCTACCAAAGATAATTGTGTATTCATTAAGTATCACGACCACAAATTATCCATGCACTACTACCAAAGATAATTGTGTATTCATTAGTATCACGACCACAAATTATCCATGCACTACGACCAAAGATAATTGTGTATTCATTAGTATCACGACCACAATTATCCATGCACTACGGCCAAAGATAATTGTGTATTCATTAGTATCACGACCACAATTATCCATGCACTACGGCCAAAGATAATCGTGTATTCATTAGTATCACGACCACATTCAAAAATTCAAAATATAATAAGAGATATGGTCAATTGAATTTCATGTTACGTTTTTCACCAAAATCTAATTTTCAACTCTTTGTGATTTCTAAGAAACTTTCATGTTTTTACATACTAACCAACATAACTCATCATAAAACTTACTAATACCACGAATACCCATGATTTTCATTATTCCAATGCTTTTATTATGACTTTCATCATAAACCACGTAAACTGTTCATTTAGTTGAAGAAATATTTGAGGGTTTAAGAAATGGGTTTTTGTACTGGGGTCAATACAAAATTCGATTTCACGCTCTAGGGTAGGCTAGGAAATCTTCAAGAATACGTCAAGAAATTTATTAATAATAGAAATATCATTCAAAACTGTGACTCTCATCCAAGACTTGGATAGTATGTCACATTGATACCAACTGTGACTTCTATCCCTTAACCTAGATAGCACCTCACAATGATACCTATAAACTTGCCATCTTCATTCACGATGTAAGCCTCTGAAGAAAGTCAAGCCCGATTGCATTCCACATAAGGAAGTCAACAACGAAAGGTTGGGGCTCTTTACTTATGGCTTGATATGACAATAATTGACTTTAGTAGTTTGGTTATGAATATAAAAGCTAACAACCTTACGAAAAGAATGATGAGTAGTTAACCAATTGATTCCTAAAATCACATCAAAGGCAAATATTTTCAAAAAGATAAGATCGACGTGAAAATGTTTATTTGAACCAAACAAGATTTAAAAATAGTAAGCGATAACGAAGGCTCCTACTAACGAAGTTTCAACCAATAAGTCAAAGTCTAACTTCTCCGAGTCAAATTTAAATGTTGAAGCATAAGCAAGCGAGATAAAATAATGGGTAGAACCGGTATCTTATAAGGTATAGACTTAGCAAGAATTTATAATTAACTAACCCGTGCTAACTTCGTTCGAGTCACTTGCTTTTTAAGAAGTCATGAAAACGCTCTTCATGAAACCACCGAGCTTTGTTTTATCCGTATCGCCTTTGGTGCCACCAATCCAATTTGGACTTGACTTTGGTGCGACAAAATCGAGCTAAATGACCTTCTCTTCTTGAAATTTCCACTTTTATTATCTTGGCCATGATTACCACAAGAAGTGGTTACCATTCTTGGCATGATAATTTCTCCCACGATGGGTCATCATTGTTAGATGGTGAATTATCACCCGGTATAATTATTATCGTGTTGTTGGTCGTTACCTTTTGGTTGAGTGACTCATTATCGCGCTCAATAACCGAGCCCTATTCACAACATCTAAATACAAACACTTTGTCACAAAACAAGGGTTAATTAACATGCAACATATTATCACTATACTCAATGAGCCAATCAAATACCAAATAAACTTAGGTAGGTCATACTAGCGAAGGAATTCCCCGTCTCTCCCCTCCTAGTACTATTCTCACATCTTAGCCAGGGATCATATCCCTAAGCTCTGATACCAACTGTGACTCTGGACACCAACTTATGTCAGCACCTCACATTGGTACTATCGACTTTGCATAATCGAAGGCGGCGTCCCTACGGAGATGCGGCGGTGCATTCCCCATCAACAGAAGTCACCAATGAGAGGGCTGGGGCTCTTCACACTTATGGCTCTGATACCAACTGTGACGCCCCCAAAATTAGGTATACATCACCCATCTTGGGTCGCCACTTACATGGTACATAAATTCAAATACAACTTACTAATATAAGCGTAGGTGTACAATAGACATAAAGTGTGAGATTGAATACAAATATTGTCTACTAGATATTATACAAACTCAAAAGGAGTCCTCATTACTGACTATTATCACACTATTTCACGCAGAATAGTGAGGACTACTAATGCTATCCTCGGACCATTACTTCGTTCCCCGACTCGTCCCGACTATGTTCTCATTTTCAAGAGAACGGTGAAAGAAAGGGTGAGCTCAACTAGCCCAAGAAGAAATATTATGACTAAGATAATGCGAGAATAAATTATCATTAGCCTTCAACAATGATGTTAAACCGATAAAATACAATAGACAAACCGGTTTAAGCTGCAGCGGAATAAGCAATCCATTAAAAGAGTCAAGTAGAGAATAAAGTCTACTATCTTTTAGGTTTTAAAAGGTTTTCATCAATTTTTATCATTTGAGACTCACTTAATAAATAAACCACCACATCTAATCATCCCTCGTACCACGGTCAAGGATTTTCATCAAATTATCAATGGTCATGACTATATACCGAATCACCCCCGGTCATAATCATACCAAAAACTATCCAACAACGCATTACAGGGCCATCGAGGACTTTTGTCACATCATTTATATCAAGTCGTGATTATACCGAATGATCCACGGTCATAATCATACTAAGTTCATCTATGCACGTAAGCAAAGATAACATAATATAACATGAGGATGATGACAATGACATAATAATTCAATAAAACAAGTTCAAGAATTATTTAATCCATGAATTATTAACGTCAAATTGTCAACATAATCTTTGTTTCGTGAGAGTAAAATTCAAGAATGATCGGAAGAATATTTCCATGAAAAAGATCTTTGGATGAAACACAAATATCAAGGATATTTCTACTAATTTCATGGAGTATAGAAGTCAAAGTTTTAACCAACCTGGGTATAATAAAGAATGGAATAACAAAAGAAATCACCATGCATGCGGTGCCGACAGACAAGGTTATTCCAGCGTAATAATAATAATAACGGAACGAGTCGGTGAAATTCACAATCGCGGGATGTTCCAACAGAATAATAAAGATGGAACCGGATCCGGTGTAAAACACACGAGATAGGATATTCCAATGAATAATAATAAAGAGCGGAACCAGTCAGGTGTAAAACACAAAGAGCAGGATGTTCCAACGAGAATAATAGAAGAATGTCACCAAGTATAGGGTAAATCAGCGTATACAAAGTTATTCCAATGAGAATAATAAGCAATGGAATAACATAAGGATTTCACCAAGTATAGGGTATGCCAGCGTATCACGAGTTATGTATAGGGTATGCCACTTTTACAAAGTTATTCCAATGAATAATAGTGAATGGAATAATGAAGTTCTCTTCAAGAAGAAAGAATAACACCCCTTACTAGTAAAAAGAACTGAATATAGAAGTAGTGAAGTAGCGAGAATACTCTTCTTCTTTCTATAATTTTTCTCTATAGCTTCTCTCTATAATTTCTCTCTCTAGAGTTTCAATGAATTCGTAAGACAATAATGAAGGAATGAGCTTCTATTTATAGGAAAATGGAATGCATAGTAACTAATCCATGAGCGGTCCAGATTGATTTACTTTAATCGATTGTCCATATTTAAAGAAAAATCTTTTAAATAAAATATAATATATTCTATTTATATAAAAACATTTTACTATGCAAACACTATGCAATACTATGCAAAACACTATGCAAAAAACACTATGCAACACTATGCATAATAAAATATAATATATTCTATTTATAGAATAACTTTAATAAAGTATTCTATTTTATATAAAAAGATGTTTACGATTTATTACGTTAATAATACGAATAAAACAAAAGCGTCATTATCGCTATAATAATTCATATTATTAATCGACAATAATGGAATCAAACCGAGTGACTTCTCACATAGGCATCGATAATCAATCTGAGTGGTAGCTACTATGCAACCACACGTATTATTGTACTTTTACTAATGAGTAGTTCAACAAGATCAACGGTAAAACTTCCGCCGTTATTTTAATAAAATATTTTTGTCGTTTTCTCAATCCAAAACAATAATTACATTATAGAGGGTCCACCAATGATTGAGTAGTTTATGCGAATATTCCTCGCTAAACCGAATATTCCCACCAATCGAATATAATATAACCACTTGCATAATTTACAAAATTTATAAATCGCCCACAACTATAATATTATCTTAAATTCACACCATAATATTAAAAAATTATTTCAACAAAATTTAAATCTTTATTGATAAAATCGGGGTCTCACAAGATATTTCTTTGAAATCAAGTATGAATTATTTGAAAGGTTCAAAGAATTGAGGTGAAACAAATTGACAATGTATTAAGATTCTTTGATTAGATCAAGGAATAAATACTTGTGAAATAAGTTTCTAGATCATCTTAAATGGTTTTCTCATAATGGACGCCTCCGATCATGATAAATGATTGATGTATTTGAATGGAAAAAATCGTACCTTGTTGGACATGGTACGGTCCATAATGATTTTACTGAGCATTCCGGTATCCTTCAGGATCATGTCCTAGAAATGGTTGCATATCTCTACGAAAAGGTAACCTCAAAATCCAGCCCAAAGAGTCCATAAAAGTTATGGACGGGGAGGATTCTAATCTTAAGTATGTTAAGATAAGGGTTGTCCAACTTATGTGAAAAGGTTTGAAGGATAAGCTTGGGACAAAATTTGACATGTACTGATTTGTGGGACATCCTAAAGTAAGTTTAGGGTATATGTTCTATAATTCTACTTAGCAAAAGGTGTTTGTTACGAAACACACGCCTTCTAAGATAAAGGTGTTTATCATTAAAGGGGCTAGTGGGAGGATAATAGATCTTGAAAAGTTCAAGAACCACAAAATACTATAAGTCGAATAAGAGGAACCATGTAGATTGACCTATTATACCACAACCTGAATCGTAAATCGGAATAGTCAAGAAGAAGATACAGGAGGTATGGATTCATCATAGATGATGATGATGAGGTACACATCATAGAAGATGATGATCCGATTACATACGATGAGGTAAGTGTTGTGAACAATCGGAGAAATGGATTGAAGCAAGTTTCTCAAATATGGAACATTCGATTTGATGAGGCAATCAAAAGAGTTTGATTTTATCAAAAATAAGAATGAACCTAGTGTGTACAAAAGGGACAGTGGGAGCATCGTGAAATTTCTAGTATTATATGTTGATATACTACGGATAAGGAATAACATACCAATGCTACAATCAGTAAAGATAAAGTTGTCTAAACATTCCTCCACGAATAATTTGGGAAGAGTATCTTAATTGGGGATAAAATCTATATAGATAGATTTAAAAGGATGCTTAACTTAACCCAAGGAACGTATATTCATTTGATGCTAAAGTCGTTTAGCATGGCAAACTCCAAAAGATGTCTCATGTCGATGAGCTATGGAGTGTATCTCTCTTAATGGTCCCCACAGACTCCTGAAAAGAGATGTCGCATGAGTGACAATCATGTATGCAATGAAATATACGAGACCTGATGTTGATCAGTCATATTATGGTGAAGTTCACTATGAGTCAGTGAAAAACATCTTAAAGTTCTTAACCGGCACTAAGGATGTGAGCATACATGGTGGGTCTGAATTAAAACTAGAGGGCTTTACAGACTCAAGTTTTTCAAACAGACCAAGACGACCAAAAATCCACTTTAAGGTAAAGTGTTACCTTGAAGCAATTGGTGCGATGAATTGGAAAGGTTCCAAACAAAGAAAGAGTTCTTTGGTTTAGTGATAAAGACAAAGTATATAGCTATAAATGAAGTTGCAAGTTGATTGTTTGGATTAAAAGTTCATTACAGAACTAGGAATAGTTCTTAAGTCTCATCTTGGATCTAAACATGTGTTGTGGCACTTTTATTTGATTATTAGAATCATTGAAAGATGGGAAATCACTATAGAGATAGTGGACTCTCATGAACAACATTACATATCCATTAACTAAAGCTTATCCAACAGCAGGATAATCGTCACTTAGAGAAGAAGAGTATAAGATATAATGGCGATTGGCTTGTGTGCAAGTGGGAGATTGAAAGTAGTATGCACACAAGCCAATCATGTTTGATGATAAAGCATATACTTTGTAACAATCTTATTCATTTATTAATAAAAAGTATTAATTTATTAAAGGATTTTAATTATCTACATGATGTTGTTTTATAATATGTGATAAACCCATAGTTTTAAGCAATGCTTTTAGAATAATGATGATGATCATTCTAATGAGATCTAAATTCTTAGAAAGCTTAAAACTAAAATAGTTCCCAATCATTGGATTACTAAATTGGGGATTAGTGAATCCGGATAGATAGGTACATACGTTGCTTGCTCATTGGATGAGGATGATTGATCTCACGATCATTTGTTTGGAGACACTAAAGCAAGTATGTAGGTGCTTATTAGAGAATAAGTTCACTAAACGTGGCTCGCTAAGGAATACCTAATGGAGTTTTACTTTTGTCAATAGGAATTCCTGTAGTGATAGTTGTACAAGTGATCCTTAGACTTGAGATCATCATAGTATCTTGTGTATGATGAGTTATACTTTGATTTATTCCTTAAGACCCTTAGGGTATATCAAAGGGTATGCTTGGGTATAATAAGTTGTACATGGAGATAATGTATGATCAATAAAGAATCTACCACTTCTATTAAAAGAAGAGAAATGTCCTATGTGATTCGATAAATGATAATCCAGTAGTCCTTGGCCAAGGCAGAATGAAATTAGAAAGGAGTTTCTAATTTGCATTATTTGGAGTTGTGCATTTAAGGATCAAAATACATATATTTAAATAAAATAAGACTTGACAGTAATTCCATGTCTTATATTTAATTGGGACATTGTATGGTGGAAGGATTGAATTGTACGGTAACTATTTACTCAAAGGTTCTTTTATGATTAATGTTGAAATCTTAATATTTATTATCTGGAAAGTCGTTGATCGCTAGGGAGGCTTATCCCTATTGTAGAATAAATATTATTTATTTAAATAAATTAATTGTTTAATTTATTTATTTAAATAAGATTAGAATTGTTCTAATTGATTTATTCACAACCGGTTTAATATGAAGAACCTAAAGGGTCACACCATAAAAGGAAGAATAATTATTTAAGAAGTTAATGACATAATCGTAATAATATGTTATGTATATTTAATTTAATCTATGGTGATAGTATAAATTAAATAGCTTAATATTTATTATTTAATATTTTAGAAATATTAAATATAAATTAATAAGAGGAGTCTTATTAATATTATTACAATTATTATTATTATTTTAATTTCTAAAAGAGTTTAGGAATTAATTTAATATAAGTACTCTCATTTATTCTTAATTGGATTAGGAAGGAAAATTAGTTAAAGGAGTTTAATTAACTATCCCTAATAAGATTAGGGAGCTTAATTAATTAAAAGAATTTAATTAATTAAATAAAACCCAATTCCTTAATTGTTAAGGTGGGTTGCCCACATCTATAAATAAGAGGAGTCTTATTATGGGTGATGGGGTTTGTTGGCTTTTACAACATACGTAATTCCAATAGTTGGGAGAGTACGCTCCTTTTCTATAGAGATAGAAAAACTAGGGTTTAGCCAACCACCCATCTTCTTGAATCCTTCTTCTTCCTTGGTGGATCACCTCTAGTGGCCAAACACTTGGGTGGCTAACGTTGATCAAAGGAAGGAACCAAACCCGGTGGATTCAAGTTGAACGCGAAAAGGATTGGAGGTGAACTTGTACCTGAGGAAGCTCGGATCTTCAAGGGTATGTTTCTTATTCATCTTTTTCGTTTAATTAATAATTGTGCATAAAGGGTGATCCGGGTATATGGTTTGTAAAATTTTAAACTCTGATTTTTACACGTTTTCGCTTATTTATGCAATTTGATTGCGTTCTTGATTATACAAACCTAACAGATACAACATCCTATTATATGTCCAACATGTTATCATTAGGTTATACTAATACACAAAGGATTGAACTTGCATTCGTGCATCTTGACGCCCTCCGATTGGCTCCAAATACACAATAGTCCTAAAGATGGCCATTTTGAGCCTTCATAACGATTTCAAATTGAAAACTATTAAGAATACAAGTTATAAACCTATATGTCCCCGTTCCGAATCATCTTGAATCACCTCAATCGGAGTTCGTATTAAAACATTATGGCCGTTTTACTAAAAGAGGTCAAAATTGTCTGACCCAGACTACTATTCTAGTGATGGTAGCGAGAACTAAGTCGAAAGTGAAATTTGAGGTGCAAAATTGGCCTGGGGCATGAATTATTTATTTGGGGATGATGTTATCGCTATTTTTGGTATTTGAGGCATGAAAATCACAATTTAAGACTGATTTTTATTTGAGACGCCAAAACTTATAGAACTCAACCACGAAGAACAAAATAACTAAATTCTGGACTAATTACTACTGCTAACATCTACATTAAGACATAAAAATTATATAGATTACTCATAAACATTTACTGATCACACATATAACAATTTAAAGCAATTAAACAACAATTTCAGAAAATTTAAATCCTTGAAACCATAGTTTTAAAACCAACTCCATTGTTGACGTTGTTTTACAAGGTTTAACACTGTAAACCACAATTATCCAACGAATTCATTCCTTTGAACTACGTTCTCATTAACTTCTTACCCAATTAATATACATAAGGTTCAATTTCACAATTAGCATATACTAATTTTGATATTTCTACAAATCACGTTCATACATGAATGTTTACTATAAAAACAATTTCCTTTCTTTTTGAACGTAATCTAGCATACAACACCTATATACATATAGACATGGTAGTGATAACAATTACAATTACACGTATTATCATAACCAATTATAAAACACAGTTTACAGACAATTTTGTAAAACTTTATACACAGTGAGTGCACTTCAATAACACAGAGAACGTAAAACATATATAGTTATATAGTATTAAGATTATATGAAAAATACATTTTTGTTGCTTAAGAAGATACTTGTTAAACCTTTAGAAAAGCTTGAAGGACTCAGTATTTCTCTAGAATCCCAGCCTTTTCTCTCTCAACTCTCTCTGATAATTCTCTCTAAAACCCTCTATAACTTTTTCTCTTTTCTTTTCTCAGTATAAGAGTTAAGCTACTAAGCGTAAACTAACTGATAGGCTAGCTAACGTAAAATAATAATAATACGCCTACTAATGACCTTATTAAAATAGCAGTTACCAAACATATAAAGTATAGATTATAATTATATTTTATTTATTTAGTTTATTATAATTAAATATTCAAAATAAAACCAAAAGCCATAAGGCTTTGTTTGGCCAAACCCTTTTAAAAATAAACATTTAATATCTTTAAGCCTTGTTTGGATAAAACTAACTTAAACTCCTTTAATTTATTTTAATAACTCCTTCTAATATAGTTATTTGTCACACATTATTTAATTAAATTTTCATACTTAATTAATTAATTCAAATAAGAATTTATTAAATAAATCATTTAATCACATAACTCAATACAAATAATTAACCATCAAATTGAAATATTAATATAATAATAATTTCCTTAACTCATTAATTATTTATTCTAAAAAATAATTAACCACATCAAATCAAATCAAATTTAACAATTATTTATTCAACAATTAACAAATTCATTAAATACTTATATAATTCAATAAATATTTAATATTATCATTAAAAATTCTGGATTGTTACAATTGTCCCCGAAAACATGTCACCTTATAGGGTTGTTCACTCAGCCTTTCCACATCTGAATGCGCACCAGAGCAATCTGGTTTGACATAAATACTCAAGAATGCTTGAATTCCATAAATATTTTTCAAAAGTCGTCTAGCTGAATCAAATAACTTAGACTTTTATCAACAATTCAGACATCAATCGAATAATTTGGCCAACTTAATTGACCTTCTTCATAATTTAAAAGAAAACCGAAAATTCTTTTATGACGTCATGATACCTTACTAGATTAGTAGTACGTTTATGATTCCGCCATCATGTGACTTTGTCATACTACACCGTACCAAAATTGGCTGAGAATCTTTTGATCACAACCAACACTAGGTTCAACTGTATTGAAGTCTCCATCGTTTACCATTTCTACACCATACCAAATGATGTAAATGGTCAAAAATACATTTTGAAAATTTTCAAATCATTTTGTCTTAGCCGAAACAATTAGCATAGACCTATGGATAACGGTATTGTTTTTAAAACATCATTGGTTCAATCACATGATCCAAAGTTTTTCGAGAAAACAGAAATGCCAAAATTAGCACGAAGTCAATTAATTTTGAAAATCTAGCAGAGCTAGAAGATTTAGAAAATCCATGTTTCTCCATCAACTTTACTCCATTGTTTCATTCTATCAATCTTTAACACCATCAATGCTTACTATACCAAAATTTATAACTTCATAACATATATATATCCGATATAGTTCATCAAACTAATCACACTTTGGAAATTCAAGAACTTACCATAATTATATTAGTTTAAGAACTTACCCTAGTCAGACCATAGGCGTCCTTTCGCTAAGGAGTTCGAAACATTTCATATAATGATTAGTCTCGAACGTCTAATAAGTATGAATTTTAAGAACTTTCGAACTTAACTTTATATTTTCTAACTATAACCTATCTATCTGTTATACATGAGAAAATAATCGCCTTTTCAACAGGTATATAGCAAATAGCACGACACAAACATTTCAATGATTATCAGTGCTAGAACTAAGTGATTTTTACACCACGCATAATTTCCCACCCACACAAGGAATCATACAACTCAGCTGCTGACATGGGTCCTCAATTAAAATCTCACTTAACTCTATCTTACACTTTTCTCGATACGAATTCTTCGTATCTCATCACGTACAGCTCCTCATGTGTCAATATCGTACCATTTCATAGTACATTCACTTATAGCATCAAGCTATACACACTCAGTCATTACAGATTATTTATCACTTAATAGCTTAATCCGATCACGTCGTGATCATCAATTTACCTTAGGGTTCTTTCCCTATTATCAATAAAACTGATTTCGAGTTCATTCTCACTATCTTTGTCATATAGACACCATCTTATCATTTTATTACTAGAGTTAGGAAACTCCTGAATTATCATTCTCTTATATACTTCAAGATTCTTCTTTGAACCTTTACATATATATTAATCTTTATCTTTCTCTCTCTCTCGGGTTATAGCCTAAGGTACAGTTTCCTAAAGTTTATAACATAGAGCTTTGATACCAACCTATTACTCCACCAAATCCAGGTTCCTTTAAACCTCAGATTCGGTCCTCCACTGTGATGCCCCCAAAATAGGTATACAACACCCATTCTGAGTTGCAAAAATACATGGTACTGAAACAACTACAACTTTATTAATACAATTGTCGTGCAAAATACGACAACACATAAACTGTGAGTTTAAATACAAATATTGTCATCTAGACAAAATTCAAACTCAAATAAGTCCTCATTACAATTATTGATACACTATTTTACAAAATAGTGAGGACTACTAAGAGAACTTCTAGAACCATCATCTCATTCCCCGACTAGTACTCGCTACATTCTCGCCTCCTAAGAAGAAAAATGGAACAAAAAGGAAAAAGGTGAGCTCAACTAGCCCAGTAAAGAATATTATGACTATGATAATATAGAACAAATTATCGTTAGTCTTCAACAGGGAAAAATCTGATAGAATATAATACACAACAAGTTTCAGATCAATATTTGCAGCGAAAATAATAATTCATAAAAGAGTTACGTAGAGAATGAAATCTACTAATATCTATGAATTTAAAAGTCCATCGTCAATATTTTATCCCTGTAACATCAATAAAAATACATCTTGAATCAAATATTCATCTTTGCACTATAGGCCAAAGATATTCATCAGTTGGTCATGTTCATCTCAACACCTATACATCTTTGCACTACGGGCCAAAGATATTCATAAGAAAATCAACCATCTTTGCACTACAGGCCAAAGATATTTAGTAATATCATCATTTAGGATTGATGATGATGAAAAATATTTTAAAGAAACGAATCCAGTGAAACAAAAGAATAAATTTTAAGGATTTGTACTTCAAACAATCCAAGTTCAAAAATACTTCATAAATAATCGTGGTGAAGTAAAATTCAAGAATGATCAAAACATGGATACAATCAAAGCTAGTATCCATAATCGATATTTTGGACAAAAATAAAAATTTAATTTTTACGTGAATAGTCTTAGTATTCGTGAATAGTGTCGTATACGTGAATAGTAACCCCAATACTAAAAGACAATAATTTCACAAGAAAAATCTTACCAATATTCTGGCATAATGATATTAGAAGAAATAATATCATTTAAAAAAAAATAATGTCCCTTACCTCAAAAAGAATAATACTTCTGGCTGGAATATCAGATATAACGCTGAAGGAACTTGCACCGTATAGCATCACTCAAAGTATCAAAATACTCACAAGAATACGCTCGATAATATAGAAATAGAAAACTTTAATTTCTGGTGTATTTTTCAATTCTAACCTAAACACCCTATTTATAGGAAAATGCTTAGAACACCAAAGTAGAAAATTTAATAAAATAATAATATAATTACAAAAATTCAAGCCCACCTTAGACCAACTGAATTTAGCACATTAATATCACATGTGAGCCCACTTAATTTCAAAAAAACGTTTTTTCTTAAATAAAACAATTAAAACTTCTAAAATCAATTATTCGGAACTTCGGAGCTTCAATAATTCAAAATAAATAGCCATTTTATCAAAAAAAATTCAAATCTTATGGCCATTCTATAGGAAATTCCATTCTCTACAACTTTATAAGTTTAAGTTTTTCCAAATTCCAAGCAGAAGTTGACTGAAATCCACAAACAAACGATTTTACGGGCTATAATCCAATTTCAGTCACAAAGTGGGGCCCACAAACATGTTTAACATATTTTAAACATTTTTTGTAACAAAAATACTCTTCCTCCTCATTTATTCATATATCACACATTCATTATAAAATATCACCATTATTATATTATTAAAATATAATAATATTTTTAAATGAATTATTTTATCGGGAAAGATAAAATTTCAATTTTCAACAATTGTCACATTAAAAATTTTCTCCATCTATATCCACATAAAATGAATATTTTTATTATCATATAAATCAATAATTAATTATTCACAAATAATATTACGAATCACAATATCGAATGACCGGTAGTTCACAGGAAATAGGGGGCTTTTCAATAAGGATTTCTCCTTACTGGCGCGCAATTAGGTGACCAAACCTCTCCTCAGACAGAACTTTCTCGACATTGTCAAAAATGTTATCTAATAATATTATTCAAATAATATTAATTATTAATTTGATAATGAAAAATATTGTGTAGTGACAATTATTGAAACAACAATAATATAAAATATCAACGTAGCAATTATTGAATCAATAAAATAAAATATTGAACAGTAACTACTGTAATAATTATTGAGTAGTGCCTTCTTACGTAAGAATCACTAATTGATGCAATACCATGTGCTACTATGTTTTAACCACCGGGTATTCCAACAATATTAACGGTAACAACTACGCCTTTATTTATAAACAACTTATACTTGTCGTTTTCTTCATCCAATCGCTTTCCGTTATGGGGTCCACACAAAGCTGCGACGTCGTACGAATATTCCCCGATAGTAAGAATATTCCACGACCAAACGAATATTCCCTGACAACAATGAATATTTTATAACCACTTGTTTATTTAAAATATTTGCGCATTTTACTCATAACTAACCACATTAATCAAATAAACCCTTACTATTTAAAAATAATAAATAAAAGAAATTCCATTTTATTTATAAAAAAAAATTGAGGTCTTTACAACCACGATACTACTATCGTCAAACTATTTAGATCTTTTATTCATAACATAATGAATATAACTTTACTTATTACAAGTTAGAAAATAAACTCTTTCCATTTCCGGGATCTATCTGATGACCCCAAACTTTTATAAGTTTCAAATCACAGTCATTTACCATCCCCTGTCTTACATCATATTCGATGTTATATAAATATGAGAATAATTGAAACTTTTCAATCTCCTTTAAAAATAAATCTTTTCTTGATGTCTTAACTTGAATCAATTACATATCCTTGAATCAAATTATCTTATGATTGATCTATTCAATTATTGTATAAATTTTTATATCTCGATTGAATTTCTCTATGTATCACATAATATAACTTTACAATGCAATGTATTACACCTCATAACTACTATCTTATACGAATCCTAGAACGTAAACATGGTTCAAGAGTATATATTTAAACACATAAACCAATCTCCTTCAATTACTATTGAACTCTATCAATCAAGTAAAGCGTAATCTTTACCGTGAATCCTTAACTTTTGTAAAAGTGGTTATTCGCAAGGGGTGAGCTCGACAGCCCAACAATTCTAACAGTTTTCATACAGCACATAACATATAATATCATATTTAGTTCATGCATTCATAATCGATTAATATTTACTACGCATATTACTTCTCACATAACAGGCATAGAGGTTTATATCACGATTATATCATCAAATATCAACTTTCACATTTCATACATATGTCATACACATTTCATATATAACACCATTTGCATAGCATAATATAGCTCAACTAACAGTTATCGAATTCATATAACAAATAGGAACTGAAAGACTTGCCTGATTCGTAGTTTATGAACTACGACTTAACTGCTTATAGTTATCCGCACCGTGTATTCCCTACGATTATATAATCATGGATTCACATCCATCAGTAACATATTTCATGCATTCCCAATGTAATAACAATGTTACATTATTTTCTAACTAGGTTCGTAAAACTTACTCTTCACTTTCTCATCATACCATAGGTATGTATAGGTATACCTTAACCACTCGTACTTGACATCCACATTCGTATATATCTACCACACAACGTATAGCTATGTTCTACTGTACACACAACGTCTGACTTAGTTATAACTTATACAACATCACCTATATAGCACAAATCAGATTACGAATTCAAACAACGTATCATTGCTTTATCTCATGTAAACATTCCTTTAGACTTAACATTCGAAAGTCATGATTAACATTCATCTTTGCTGCATAGCATCCTTCTTAACACATTACTTACCATATTGATCATATATAGTAATTATAGAAACATGTTTCAAACATCAGATCCAAAAATAGAACCTATTCTAAACTGCAGAATGATGCATCTGCACCCTGTCCAGGCTTAAGAACGGCGCAGCTGCGTTGTCCCCTGGCCAGACCAAGACTGATCTTTGCACTTCCTATTTTCAGTCCATACTTTAATACACTTAGACACTTACACTTAACATTCATACACGTTAGAGGTCTTTACATACTTGTATAACCACTTCAAGTTCAACCGTATATGTTAGAGACTTTAGTTTAGGACTTCCATGAATCAAAACCAAATAGAGTTATGAAATCACTAGGTGTACTAATTAGCCTTACGTTCTCATTAAGAGGTCACATAATCTTTACTACACATGCTCGTACATATTCATATCTTTTACTCATAGCTAGCACTGTTTAACACTTTAAAATATGTTTTAACCTAATGCTTGGTTTACTTCCATTATGTTTAATCTTATAAGACTTATGTTTAGTGACATAATGAAACATAACATGGCATCTCAGGCCTTTAAAAATCAAAATACTCATATGTAATACCGCTTAAGTTCGAAAACATGCTCGAGGTTTCCTTGGAAATCATTTTATCATAAATGATGCAATATAGCACATATAAATCACATCTAGGGATTTTATAGACATAACATGTCATATTAATCTTTTAGAATCTAGATATCCATGTGATGCAACTAGATTTTAAAAATATGTTCAAGTTTGCTTTTGAAACCATTTTATACTTGAACTATACAATCTAACACATACAAGACAACTTCAAAGCTCTAAACATATGTAGTCAAGTCATGTTAACTTGTTCGCAAGATCAGAATGTATAACATGTAACATTCATGCATATTTACCTTAACCATATCAAGCTTTTTCCTTTAAAACATTTTATAACACAAAGCTAACAAGTTTGATCATGAACAAAGACACTATAAACACTATATCATGTTCATTTACATCTAAAATCTGTAGAATTACCATACTCTTAGTATCTCTGAGTATACTTCTATAGTATCTCAGCAACTTATATTTTACACTTAGAATTTCCAGACAAGTTTTAAGCAACACAAAAACTGAAAATCAAGCTTGTATTTATAGAAGAAGCTTGGACTAGACATTGGTATTACACTAAGGTTGGATTAAATGGTGCAATGGAACAATACATTGGTTCATCAAGAGTTGATCAACCACCCTTACCAACCCACTTCTTAGAAAATGATCACCTATTCAATAGCCCTTTTGTAAAATACGTGTTTTAGCTTCAAGTCACTATTCATGTACTTTGTGACACTTAATTTGGGATAACAGCAAATATCTCAGCATTTGGGCATGTAAGGCTTGGTTTGGTTCTTTTAATCCCTATAATATAATATTAAGGTACAATTGTTACCATATTAGGAATTTAAAGAAAAGTTTTATATCAAGATCATGTAATCCATGTACATTAAATACATGTAATAGAATATCGCGATTAGGTATTATTATCCAGAGTAGTTCCATAATTATTACTAGTACTCACATAATCACGTTGTACCTTTTTTTTAATATTAATGTTTATTTAAACATTTAATTCCTTTCTCGATTTCTAGAATACTTCATATGATACCATGGTGATACTAGGTACCTCATTTCATTTACATTTACTCCTATCATATGATTTCATTTATGTCACACATATAACATTAATGTCCCAATTCATTTCTCATATTACACATAGTAATACCATTTAATGAAAATGTCCAAATTAATATTTTAATTGGGCTAAGTTTAATTCAATTGGGTATTCCCAATCCATAATCACATTTTAATATCACAATGATTAATTAGTATTAATCATTTATTTTTCAATTATCAACCCTTTAACATATTACAAAACTATGTAATATATTAAAATATCAAATATTAATTAACATATTTCTTTCATCCTCTTATGCTAAACATATATGTTAGTTAACCATCTTATACAAGTGAATTAATATAATGCCCCAACCACACAAAACTTCATAATATAATATTCTATAATATTACTGAATTACCCATATTTATTCCGGGCTAATTAATGAAATCTTTATTCAAGTCATGTTTTGCTAACTAAGTTTCTTCATGAACACTAAGTCACCATTCATGACCTTATAAGAGTTATTAGTATATATGGTTTGCAAATCACATTCCATAAACTGACTCAGAGTTTTTTACAGACCGGCGTAGCTGCGCTGGTCACAAACTTAGAAATGGTGCAGCTGCGCCATACCAAATTTCCAGGCAGACAAGTTCTGCATTAGCAGAACCAAAACCTTACGCTTCTAAATATTTTACACATCCTCCTTGAGTGTTAACTCGTCTAACATCAATTTGGTTTCACATCATCGATTACTATTTTCCTTAACAATTTAAGGATCACACTTCGAGTTCTAAAAATCTATTCCCTTATTAGTTTAACCAACAATACAATTCCTTTATGGTTTCTTACCACCGATAACACAACACTCGAATATAACACATGCATGCATACCTTTAATCCTCACTTCTCGCCGTATATCAATTTACTCAATCATTCTCTAACCACTTTAAAGGTAGATCGATTCTCTCCTCTCATCAACAACATACATATATACAAGTCCAAACCTAACACACATCGAGTCTTTAATAGTATTCAATATAGTAGACTGCGTGGTTTCTCACAAACAACCAACAAATTAGTTTCCATCTCGTCTACACTGTTTTCACAGTGAGTTAGATCGGTTACCAATTCGTACTCCGCTATCTGAAGGAATCTTTTAGCCCAGCTCCTATACGTCAACCATTAAAGAGTAAGATTGCACTACCTTAGACTTGATATTCACTCGTACATATACTCATGAAATTGGTAACCATCAAAGATATTTTAATGTCACCAACATACTAATAAAATAATTTTCACATAAATTATTTAACATCCATAGATAAATTTTTATCCATTCTCTTACTAATCCATCTCTACAGTTTATAACAAATATATAATAGTGATATATATATTTATTAAACACAACCTCACTTATTGCATAGTTCATATTACCCTATACAACACCACATCACGTACTTCACAACACACTATATATTTTTATTTGAACCCTTCACATGCCTTAAGAATTTTATTCACTAAATTCTTATTTTAATATTTTCTAAAACTTTGGGTTCTTACAGGATCACCTCTAGAGGCCAAACACTTGGGTGGCTAACATTGATCAAAGGAAGGAATTAAACCTGGTGGATTAATGTTGAACGTGAAAAAGAATTGAGGTGAACTCGCATTGCGAGGAAGCTAGTTTCTATAAGGGTATGAATCTTTTCTCCATCTCTTTTCTATTGATAGATAATTATGCACAAAGTATGATCATCTTTGATTAGTTTGTATGAAAACTTTAAATTCCTTTCTTTCGCCTTTTACGCACCTTTGTGTAATTTGATTGAATGATTGTGCTATATATAAACCTAACGTGGTATCGAGCCTAACTTTGTGCTAATTATTAATCTTCATGATTCCATATATGTATGCATGCGATTGGATCAAATTTTATGGGCAAAATATTTTCTGTTTGGTTTGTAATAAGACAATTTGTATCTAGTGTATTCTAAGGCGCAATTGCTACTTGAACACTAGATTCTAAATTTTTAAAATTTTAATATTTATTTCAATTAAGATAAATTGTTTATTTTGAATTGGAATATGATTAAAATTTTTATATTAACTGGGAATTGGATTCCACGTCCGTTTGAATAAAAGAGTTTATTCAAAAGTTTTATATTAACTTCGATTTGGATTCTTTTTAAAATTTGATTTCCAACTCTAGCCTTGCCATTGTTGAAATGAGCTCCTCCTTATCAGTTAACAACATCAACTTTTCTCTGCCTTTCTTACTTAAGGCATCTGCAACCACATTAGCTTTGCCCGGGTGATAAAAGATCTCACAATCGTAATCTTTTATCAATTTCATCCATCTCCTTTGCCGCATATTCAGGTCCTTTTGAGTGAAAATATACTTTAGACTCTTATGGTCTGTGTAGATCCCACATTTCTCTCCATAGATATTGTGCCTCCATATCTTCAGAGAAAATACTACTGCCTCCAACTCTAAATCATGAGTTGGATACCCTTGTGTGAAACATCACTAAACCGTTCTACATTAGGACACATCCTAAACCCTTGTGTGAAACATCACTATACACCACAATTTTTTTTTGTATTATCTGGTAATGACAAGATAGGTGTCACACTAAGCCTCTTCTTCCATTCTGCAAAACTTTCCTCACACTTCTCGGTCCAAACAAATTTTTTAGATTTTCTCATCAAATTTGTCAACGGAGTGGAAATCTTGGAGAAATCCTGGATAAACTGTCTGTAATATCCTGCCAATCCCAAGAAACTACTCACTTCTGATGGAGTTCTTGGTTGTTCCCAATTTATCACAGCTTCGACCTTTGATAGATCCACTAAAATTCCATCCTTGTCAATTACGTACCCAAGAAATTGTACACGTTCTAACCAAAATTCACATTTAGAGAATTTCGTGTATAACTTTTCTTTTCTTAGTGTCTCTAACGTCAGACGTAAGTGTTCTGCGTGTTCTTCTTGAGACTTAGAGTCCACTAGAATATCATCGATAAATACCACAACAAATTTGTCTAAAAATGGTTTAAACACCCTGTTCATCAAATCCATGAACACTGCAGGGGCGTTTGTCAAACCAAAAGACATCACTAAAAATTCGTAATGTCCATAGCGAGTTCGAAATGCCGTCTTCGGTACATTCTCCTTCCTTACTTCAATTGGTGATACCCACTTCTCAAATCTATTTTCGAGAAATATCTAGCACCCTTTAATTGATGAAACAAGTCATCCATTCTTGGCAACGGATATTTGTTTTTAATAGTGAATTTGTTTAATTCTCTATAATCAATGCAAAGATTCATTGACACATCCTTCTTCTTCACGAACAACACCGGTGCTCCCCACGGTGATACACTCGGCTGAATGTACTTCTTATCTAAGAGCTCTTGCAGCTGCACCATTAGTTCCTTCATCTCTATCGGAGCCATTCTGTACTGGGCCTTCGATATCGAAACGGTTCCTAGCGCTAAGTTGATCACGAATTAGATCTCTGGGTCAGGCGAAAGTCCTGGCAAATCTTCTGGAGACACATCCCTGAATTCCTTAACCACTTGTATTTCCTCCAATTTCACCCCTTCTCCTTTTGAGTATCGACTATGTAAGCTAAATACCCTACATAGCCCTGACTCAACAACTTCTTAGCCTGCATTATTATCAGACATCTCATTTGTCTAGGCGATTTGCTACCATGAAAAACTACCTTTGACAGAGTCATAAGGTTTATACATTTCTTTTGGCAATCAATTATCGCTCCATAATTGAATAAACAATCCATTCCCAAAATAACATCAAACTCTTTGAGTTTTATCGGGATTAAATCTACCTTCATAACATTCCCCTTAATGTTCACCCTATAGTTCTTGTTTACAAACCTAACAAGAATCACTTCCATATTCACAATTTCTATATTTAAAGGGACATTCAACTCTTCACTAGGTATTTCTAACTTCTTAGCAAAATCATCAGATATAAATGAGCAAGTAGCACCCGAATCAAATAATACATATGCATTTATATCATTTATTGGAACAATAGCTGACACGACATCTTTTGATTGCACTGCGTCCTGCACTGTCATGTTGAAGGTTCTTACTGTGGGCTTATTTGTTAACGTTGGTCCAGCAATAGTCAGTGTACCTCCACTAGCATTTCCCTTATTTCAATTTGCCTCACCAGCTCTCTTCTTAGGGCATTCACGAGCAAAGTGATCCTGGACCCGCATATGAAACAAACGTTCTTTTTAGGTTGATTGCAATTTGGAGCGATGTGACCCTCCTGGCCACAGTTGAAGCATACTTGTTTCACCATCAAGCACACACCCTTGTGAAACTTCCCGCATGTAGCACATGCTTCGAACTTCTTCCTTTTCTGGTTTGCTTGCTGATTTCCAGCTCCCACATTTGCATTCCACTTCCTCTTCAAATTGTTGTTGCCATTCCCACCGTTACCACCACCACCATTCTTAGCTTCACATTCACTCTTCTTCTTCCTATGCTCTTGGTTGTGTTTTGTTACAGCCTCGCCTCCACTCTCAGCGAGAATTGCTTTCTCCATTACCACTGCAAACATCTTCAGCTGGAACAGGGAGACCCTATCATATAATCAGGGCTTCAGTCCCTATTCAAACCACTTTGCCTTGCGTTAAATGCAGGCCGACTTGATATGGTCGAACCTCGCCAACTCGTTGAATCTTGCGGCATACTTAGATACCAACATCGTTCCCTGCTCTAGTTCTAAAAACTGCACTTCTAGATGACTCTTCGAACTTTCTGGGAAATAGGTCTTGAAGAATATCTCCTTAAACCTTTCCCAAGTCATAATTCCTTGACCTCCTCAGGTTTTATTGGCTTGCCACCAATAACTAGCCTCGACTTTCAACATGAATGTTGCAAAAGCAGTCTTCTTGTTATCCTCTACCCTAGCAACATCAAAAAACATAACACTTTGAATAAAATAATAACTTTTATTGGTCATAATCTTTAAAAATATCAAAACAATAGCATCAACGCCATTTACATTACTTTCTGAAGCGCAAAAGTTGCAGGATTACTTCATCATCATCTATCCCATTAGTTATATAATACTTGGGATTTACATTTTATTTATTATATCATTAACCACATATTAGGTACATTCCTTACAATGTACTATTAAGATACTGCATAGCCTTACGACGGTCTTCCTCCATAATTCGGGTCATTGTTCGGCGATCTAAAATGTACGATGGCGTTGCCTCAAATGAATCGGATAACAAATGACCCGATCTTGAGCTTGATTGATCACGGTGTTGAATCGTTATTCATATCTTCCATCTTCATCCACTTTGATTGTGCGTCTCTCTGCTATTCCGTCTCGTTGATAAGCTTCCTCGTACGCATCTTCGGCTCTTGCCCTCTTCGTAGCTTCTTCTTTCAACTTGTTCTTTAACTCTGCAATCTCTGCTATCATTCGCTCATTCTCTCCTTTAATGTGGATCAGCTTCTATTCAACGTTATTAAGACGTTCATCTTGATCCTGGATCTCATTGTCCTTCTGCGCCATCGAGGTCAATTATTCACTACTATCTCTTGCAACCTCTCGGCGGTGTCTTGAAGTTCAACATTATGGTCATACACCTCGTCGTCACATACTGAATGACGATCGAGTTAAGTGGAAGCTCTTCTTCCTCGTTCTCCTCATCCGACTGTGGCAGCTCAACGGGGTCCTCCTCATTTGTCTCTATCTCATCATCCTCATCAGGTATACCCTCTTGCTCAACTACTATGACCAACGGATTACTTCCCGTGGCAATAGTTGTTCCCAAACTACCTGAATATCTTGAGGCTCCTCCTCTCTAGGCATCTGGGATCTTTCCTCTCTAGCATGACTAGATTCTCTTACATTAGCCATCCTGTCTACCAAATTTTAAATTTTAATTACTAACCATTACTACTCGACATTCACAAGTACATAAGTTATAATCACATAAGTATTTCATTACTTCTTCCTTAAAACTCGATAAGAGTCATCATTATCTTTTAAAGGTTACTTCCTAAGGCTTTTCCCCCACCTAAGGTTCATAACCTAAAGCTTTGATACCAACCTGTTACACCCCCAAATCTAGGTATTTCATTCCCTCAGGATTTGGTGTTCACCATCCATACATTAATACTACTACCCAAATAAACTAGTATTTAAACCATAAATCTTCCCTTTAAATTGGTTTACATCATTAAATCCAAAAAAAAACATCCCAGGTTGTCTAACCTTAAACATCATACAAGTGTGGAAATAAATTATTACATCACGTCATTAAATAAAAGTCTATCATTATAACAATAAAATAAAATTACAAGTCTTCATCACTTGTACATTTTCCCTTTCCTTTGCTAGTTGTAGGTTCGTCGACCTTCTCAACTTTAGCTATAATGAGTGTATATATATGCAAGAGTTAGCAAAACAATTGCTCACTAGATATAGCAATGAATCAACATGATAATAACAACTACCAATGAATAGGCTCATCAAAACTGAATAGTATTCTATCAATGATAACCAAAGTGAAATCAAAATATAGAATATATATCCGAGGGTCATGAGGCCATGAACTATGTCCACGATTCGTAGTAATCTTTCAACTCCAAATTTAACGATCATAAGACTATAAGGACTTCTCGTACTTAGGGGATCATTTCTTCGCACAATGTATTGTGCAATAAACATTTTAACGCCACGCGTAAGTTATCCTCTATAATAGGGTTGTTCATCTCAACATTTAGAATACGAGTCCACACCAAAGTAAGTTTGGTTTGGATAAGTTTCAAGGTAATTTAGAGTTTACTAACATCAACTAAGGATTAGTTGAATAAAACTGTAATAACATTATGCTATGGAATTATTCATAAGTGAATCAACATTGTGTACTAAAGTCATGCTTTAGGAATAATCTAAGAGCATAAGTATTGAATAATGTAACATACCTTGCTTGAAAAATGTTAAGCTAAGGTTAAAACCTTATTTAGGGTTGAATCTTAAGCATGCATAACTAATAATAAGTTAAATGATAAAACTTGTTCAACATTAATGTGTTAGAATGTAGAAATTTGGATGCTAATTAACAAGTTAAAGATGTTAGGTTTGTAATATTCATAACGCAATCAAATTGCATAAATTGTGCGGAAGCGTGGTAAAATCAGAGTTTAAAAAATTTACAAACCATATACCCGGATCATCCTTTATGCACAATTATTAATTAAACGAAAAGATAAAGAATAAAATCATACCCTTGAAGATCGAGCTTCCTCGAATCTGAAGTTCACCTCGAATCCTTTCGGCGTTCAATCTTGAATCACACAGGGTTTTGTTCCTTCCTTTGATCGGCGTTAGCCACCCAAATGTTTGGCCTCTACAGAGGTGATCCACGAGGAAGAATAAAATTCAAGAAGATGGGTGTTATGGCTAACCCTAGTTTTCATCTACATAGAAAAGGCATACTCCCAACAACTTGGAATTATTACGTACTTTGTTAAAGTCAACAACCCATCCACCCGTAATAAGACTCCTCTTATTTATAGATGTAGGCAACCCATCTTAACAATTAAGGAATTGGGTTTTATTTAATTAATTAAATTCTTTTAATTAATTAAGCTCCCTAATCTTATTAGGGATAATTAATTAAACTCCTTTAACTAATTTTCCTTCTAATCGATTAGGAATAAATGAAAGTACTTATATTAAATTAATTCCTAAACTCTTTTAGAAATTAAAATAATAATAATTGTAAGAATATTAATAAGACGTGGGCTCTTATTAATTTATATTTAATTTTTCTAAAATATTAAATAATAAATATTAAGACTAGGATCTTGATTGAGATCATCATAGATTAAATGTAAATATATACTTGACTTATTATTAAGATTATGTATATCAAAGGGTATGCTTAAATAATTAGTCTTCCTTGGAGATAATGTGACCCTAAAGAATTCTCACGTATTAAAAGAAGTGAATAAATATGTGATTAGAATAAATGATAATCTTATTTAAATAAATAAATTAATGAAATTAATTTAGTTTTAAATGCATTATTTGGAGTCATCGGTGATTTAAGGATAGCGACATATAATTAAATAAAATAAGATTTCACATTAATTTTAAAGAACCTTTATATTTAATCTGGGACATTATACGGTGGAAGGATTGAATAAATATAAGAACTATTTACTCAAAGGTTCTTTTTTGATTAATGTTGAAATCTATATTATCCGGAAAGTCGCTGATCAAATAATGAGGCTTATCCCTATCTAATAGAATAAATATTATTTATTTAAATAAATTAATTATTTAATTTATTTATTTAAATAAGATTGGTAATTGTTTATTAATCGATTTATTCACAACTGACTTGCTTAATATGGAGAACCTAAAGGGTCACAGGAATAAAAGGAAGAATAATTATTTAAGAAGTTAATGGCATAATCGTAATAATATAATATGATGTATATTTAATTTAATCTATGGTGATAGAATAAATTAAATAGTTTAATATTTATTATTTAATATTTTAGAAATATTAAATATAAATTAATAAGAGGAGTCTTATTAATATTATTACAATTATTATTATTTTAATTTCTAAAAGAGTTTAGGAATTAATTTAATATAAGTATCTCATTTATTCCTAATTGATTGGGATTAAATTGGGGATTGAGTGGAAGGAAAATTAGTTAAAGGAGTTTAATTAATTATCCCTAATAAGATTAGGGAGCTTAATTAATTAAAAGAATTTAATTAATTAAATAAAACCCAATTCCTTAATTGTTAAGGTGGGTTGCCCACATCTATAAATAAGAGGAGTCTTATTACGGGTGATGGGGTTTATTGGCTTTTTACAACATAATGTAATTCCAATAGTTGGGAGAGTACGCCCTTTCTATGTAGATAGAAAAACTAGGTTTAATCAACCACCCATCTTCTTGAATCCTTCTTCTTCCTTGGTGGATCACCCTCAGAGGCCAAACACTCTGGGTGGCTAACGCCGATCAAAGGAAGGAACCAAACCCGTGGATTCAAGTTGAACGCTTAAAAGGATTGGAGGTGAACTTGACCGAGGAAGCTCTGATCTTCAAGGGTATGTTTTTATTCATCTTTTTCGTTTAATTAATAATTAATGCATAAAGGTGATCCGTATATGGTTTGTAAAATTTTAAACTCGATTTTTACATCGCCGCTTTATTTATGCAATTTGATTGATTCTTGAATATACAAACCTAATAAAGGGCATCGAGCCAAACCTTTATGCTAATTATTAATTTTTTTAATTTAATATGTATGTTGATATGTGTTTAGAACAATTTAATTGGGCATAATTTTATTATATAAAATTTTAAAAAAAAAATAAAAAAAATACCGCGGACCGTTTTTTTTTTTTTTTGGTGAATCCTGATTCATTCACGTGCTTGGTTGCTTGAATTCAAGGATTTCTGTATGGAAATTTTAAAGGGAGCAGGAGCTTATATGATGCACGTGAATCGAAACAAAGGTGTGTTCAGTTTGTCAATTTTTTTTTAAAACATACGGATTATATATAATGTATATATATTGATTTATAATATGGTACGATTATTATATATATTATATATATATATATATTAATAATTTTATAATTAAAATAAAAGTTTATTTTAATTTTAAAATAAAAGGTTTATTTTAATTTTAAAGTAAAAGGTTTATTTTAATTTTAAAATTAAATTTCATGCTAACTAATTAGAGTTGGAATTGGATTCCATGATAACTAATTGGAGTTGAAATTAGATTCTATGTTTCCTTAAATAAAGAAGTTTATTTAGATATGAAATAAGATTTCATATTATTCAAAATAAAGGAGTTTATTTGTGAATAGGAAAGAGAATCCTAATTTCCTTAAATAAAGGAGTTTATTTAGATATGAAATAAGATTTCATATTATTCAAAATAAAGGAGTTTATTTGTGAATAGGAAAGATAATCCGTGTTTCCTCTAATATTTTTTTTTTTTATTACATGGAATTGGATTCCATAATTAATTAAAATAAAGGAGTTTATTTTGATTAAAGATTTTGATTAAAATAAAATAGTTTATTTTATTCAAAATTGGAAAAATTAAAATAAAATAGTTTTATTTTGATTTAAATTTGGATTAAAATAAAGGAGTTTATTTTAATTCAAAATTAGATTTTATACTAACAAAATTTGCCCATTAAATGATATCAATATATATATTGAATGTTTATTATTCATCGATGAATGTTATTTATTGATGCATATGGTGATGTGTATGATAATAAATGGGATTGATTATGGACTATTGACCAATATGATTGGATTTTATTTTAGTTGGATGCATGAATGTATGGGTTTTATTAAATGGGGAATTCTGCGTACCTCGCCTTCTCTAATTTTTCTTAATGTAAATTCTATCTCCTCCTATGCACTTCTCCTCGATCACGATCAAGGTTTCTATTTATTTTAAATAGTTTTGTAATAGGAATAGTTAGAATTAATTTTTTAAAAATTGGAGATCAAGGAGCAAGGAGCGGTTGAAGACCCGTTTGTAATGGAGCCCGGGTTTAAATGTAATAGTTATATTTAAATATTATTTCTTGCACCCCTAGGGTTTGACCTTTTGGTTCACTTGGTGGCTCTAGTGAACCAAACTAGAATAAAAGTCCATAATCAATTCGGGTAGAATATAGTATTCTATATGTGCATGCTTATACTCTATATATATTATATATTATACAAACATGCTTCGCATGTTCATTAATATGACGCGTATTTTATATATATATGTGCATGCGTGCTAAGCGTTCAAAGATATTTGGAATATCGAACGTCGCCTTCTAGCATGATAAAATTAATAGAGTATTAAATATTTAATATGAGTTTGTTGTGTCACCACAAGGCAAGTATTAAGTATTTAAGATGTTAATTTATCACATTTGATGCTTATAAAGAAAATTGAAAAATATTGTTTTGTTGTGTCACCACAAGGATGATATTTTTCTTTTTTGAATATATGGAGTGCTAGGTTGGACTTAACTTGGATAATTTTGATTCGGATGTGCCACCACTTGATCAAAATAATCTAAGAGGCAAAATACAAGGAGTTGCATAGTTGATGTAATTGACAAAAGTTGTCTACCTATTTATTTATATATAGTTTGTTGTGTCACCACAAGGCTATATACATTTGAAATGGGATCCTTATTCTCACTAGCAAATCTTTAATTAGATTTTGCCGAACTATATAAGTGAGGTAATATAGTTTGAAGAAAATAGTGGGAGATACCAATTTAAAACAAGACCTAATTTATTTTGGTAATTAATAAAAGAATGTATGTTAAAATGTTGTTAATTACAAATTCATTTAAAGAATTTTACAATGTCTAAAATTACTATCACTGCGAAGCATATTAGATGCTAAATTAACTGCATCGAATTAAATGGATTGGTTAAGGAATTTGAGAATAGTTCTCATGGTTTGAAAAGCTATCTTATGTCTTAATACGCCTATCCTTGCAATGGTTGCGCATAATACCTCTAAGGAAGATATTGTTACTTTTAGAAAGTGGCAAGATGATGCATAGTTTGCTCAATGCATCATGCTCGCATCTATGAGTAACGAGCTTCAGCGTCAGCATGAAACTATGGATGCTCCTACTATATTCCTGCACATCAAGTAGTTGATGGTGAGGAAAGTAGGACTGATAGATATCAGATATTTAAGGAGCTCTTCCGATCTAGAATGGCCAATGGCACTATAGTATAGACAAAAAGGTTCTTAACATAATCAATTTGATTGATCAATTAGGACAACTGGTTTTGTCATGGATGGAGAGTTGAGACAAGATTTGATCTTGCACTCACTCCCGGACTCTTTTCACAATTGTTGTGAATTTTTCATATGAACAAGCTAGATATCAGCCTCGCTGATTTGCTTAACATATTGAAAATTGTTGAGAGTCACTTTCCAACCAAGAAAGATCAAGTCTTCTTTGGTAGGGCCAAAGGATCTTACGAAAAGAAGAACGATTCAAAGAAGGTATATAGAAAGGAAAAAACAAAGGATAATAAGAACAAAACTGATACGGATAGCAAAGGAGTTTGCTTCCACTGCAATAAGCATGGACACTGGAAAGAAACTGCGAGAAGCACCTTGTAGTGGCTAACCAAAGAAGCTTAATAAAGTTTCGGTTACAAATACAATTTTGTTCAAGATTTAAAATAAATTTTTCTTTATGTCAAGGTTCTACTTGGATATTGGATATCGACTTTGGTTATCATAAATATAGATTTATGAATGGACCAAGAAGAAGTAGAAAGCTAAACAAATATAAGTAAGCCTATGTGTGGGAAATGAAGCAAAGGTTGCTGCATTAGCCATATGAACTTATAGTTTAGCAATGCCTACGGGCAAGTCTATTAAGTCAATAAGTTGTTATTGTATTCCAGTTCTCGTTGGAAACATTATTTCCATTTTATTGTTGGACAATGACATCTTTGGTATTATATTTAAGAACAATTGTTGTTCTATTTATAATAATAGTGTTTCGTATAGAACTGGAATATTACTTAATAAATTTTGTATACTTGACTTACATGAAAATAATTTTGCATATTGAACAAATTAGTATAAGAAAAGGAGATGATCATTCAAAGAGTTGAATGTGTGTATTTGTGACGCCCCCAAAATTAGGTATACATCACCCATCTTGGGTCGCCACTTACATGGTACATAAATTCAAATACAACTTACTAATATAACTATCGTGTACAATACGACATAAACTGTGAGATTGAATACAAATATTGTCTACTAGATATTATAGAAACTCAAAAGGAGTCCTCATTACAGCTATTATCACACTATTTCACAGAATAGTGAGGACTACTAATGCTATCCTCTGGACCATTACTTCGTTCCCCGACTCGTCCCAAACTATGTTCTCATTTCACGAAGAGAAAAAGTGAAAGAAAGGGTGAGCTCAACTAGCCCAAAGAAGAAATATTATGACTAAGATAATGCGAATAAATTATCATTAGCCTTCAACAAAGTGTTAAACCGATAAAATACAATAGGCGACCGGTTTAAGCTGCAGTGGAATAAGCAATCCATTAAAAGAGTCAAGTAGAGAATAAAGTCTACTATCTTTTAGGTTTTAAAGGTTTTCATCAATTTTTATCGCGGAGACTCAAACAATAAATAAACCACCACATCTAATCATCCGCATTACCACGGTCAAGGATTTTCATCAAATTATCAATGGTCATGACTATACCGAATCACCCCCGGTCATAATCATACCAAAACTATCCATCATCGCATTCTACAGCCATTGAGGACTTTTGTCACATCATTTATATCAAGTCATGATTATCCGAATGATCCTCGGTCATAATCATACTAAGTTCATCTATGCACGTAAGCCAAAGATAACATAATATAACATGAGGATGATGACAATGACATAATAATTCAATAAAACAAGTTCAAGAATTATTTAATCCATGAATTATTAACGTCCAAATTGTCAACATAATCTTTGTTTTCGTAGAGTAAAATTCAAGAATGATCGGAAGAATATTTCCATGAAAAGATCTTTGGATGAAACGCAAATATCAAGGATATTCTACTAATTTCATGGAGTATAGAAGTCAAAGTTTTAACCAATTTGGGTATAATAAAGAATGGAATAACAAAAGAAATCACCATGCATGCGGTACTTGCCGACAGTAATAAAGTTATTCCAACGGAATAATAATAACGGAACGGTGTCGTGAAATTCACATCGGCTGGGATGTTCCAATGTAATAATAAAGATGGAACCGGATCCGTGTAAAACACACGAGATAGGATATTCCAACAAAATAATAATAAAGACGGAACCGGTCCGTAAAAACACATGATCGGATGTTCCAGCAGAATAATCGAAGAATGTCACCAAGTATAGGGTAAACCGGCATTATCTGAGTTATTCCAATGTAATAATAAGCAATGGAATAACATAAGGATTTCACCAAGTATAGGGTACGCTGCGTATACGAGGTTATGTATAGGGTATGCCACTTTTTTACAAAAGTTATTCCAATGAATAATAGTGAATGGAATAATGAAGTTCTCTTCAAGAAGAAAGAATAACACCCCTTACCGTAAAAAGAACCGAATATAGAAGTAGTGAAGAAAGCGAATACTCTTCTTCTTTCTATAATTTTTTCTCTATAGCTTCTCTCTATAATTTTCTCTCTAGAGTTTCAATGAATTCGTAAAGACAATAATGAAGGAATGAGCTTCTATTTATAGGAAAATGGAATGCATAGTAACTAATCCATGAGCAGGCCCAGATTGATTTACTTTAATCGACGGTCCATATTTAAAGAAAAATCTTTAAATAAAATATAATATATTCTATTTATATAAAAACATTTTACTATGCAAACACTATGCAATACTATGCAAAACACTATGCAAAACACTATGCAACACTATGCATAATAAAATATAATGTATTCTATTTATAGAATAACTTTAATAAAGTATTCTATTTTATATAAAAGATGTTTCGCATTTTATTACGTTAATAATACTGAATAAAACAAAACGTCATTATCATTATAATAATTCATATTATTAATCGACAATAATGGAATCGAACCGAGTGACTTCTCACATAGGCATTAATAATCAATACCGTGTGCTACTATGCAACCACACGACATTGTATTTTTACTACTGAGTAGTTCAACAAGATCAACGGTAAAACTTCCGCCGTTATTTTAATAAAATATTTTTGTCGTTTTCTCAATCCGAAAATAATAATTACATTTATGGGGTCCACCAATGATTGAGTAGTTGTACGAATATTCCCCGCTAAACCGAATATTCCCCACCAATCGAATATAATATAACCACTTGCATACTTTACAAAATTTATAAATACTACCCACAACTATAATATTATCTTAAATTCACACCATAATATTAAAAAATTATTTCAACAAAATTTAAATCTTTATTGATAAAATCTGGGTCTCACAATCTCCCTCCTTATGGAATTTCGCCTTCGAAATTAGGGTAATGCGATACTTGATATGATAAAGAGATGAGGATACCTTGAAAATATTAAATTCATCTTGAAATCGCCAAAGCTATTCATTAACTATTCATCTTTGCACTACAAAGCTAAAGATATACAACCAGAAACCAATAATCTTCGAGACTCACTTAATAGTATCACAACCATGAATTATCCATGCACTCTTGGCTAAGGATATTCGTGTTTTCAATTACTATCATGATTATACCCGAATAATCCGTGGTCATAATCATACCAAGTCTATCAATGCACTACTACTAAAGATGACTTTTACCACATCCATGAATTAATATTTCATTCTTTGAGACTCATTTCAATAATTAATCCATATCATCGAATCATCCCCGCACTACGTGCCAAGGATATTCATTAGTATCACGACCACGAATTATCCATGCACTACGGCCAAAGATAATCGTGTATTCATTAAGTATCACGACCACAAATTATCCATGCACTACTACCAAAGATAATTGTGTATTCATTAGATTATCACGACCACAAATTATCCATGCACTACTACCAAAGATAATTGTGTATTCATTAATATCACGACCACAAATTATCCATGCACTACTACCAAAGATAATTGTGTATTCATTAAGTATCACGACCACAAATTATCCATGTACTACTACCAAAGATAATTGTGTATTCATTAGTATCACGACCACAAATTATCCATGCACTATGGCCAAAGATAATTGTGTATTCATTAGTATCACGACCACAAATTATCCATGCACTACGGCCAAAGATAATTGTGTATTCATTAGTATCACGACCACAAATTATCCATGCACTACGACCAAAGATAATTGTGTATTCATTAGTATCACGACCACAATTATCCATGCACTACGGCCAAAGATAATTGTGTATTCATTAGTATCACGACCACAATTATCCATGCACTACGGCCAAAGATAATCGTGTATTCATTAGTATCACAACCACATTCAAAAATTCAAAATATAATAAGAGATATGGTCAATTGAATTTCATGTTACGTTTTTCACCAAAATCTAATTTTCAACTCTTTATGATTTCTAAGAAACTTTCATGTTTTTACATACTAACCAACATAACTCATCATAAAACTTACTAATACCACGAATACCCATGATTTTCATTATTCCAATGCTTTTATTATGACTTTCATCATAAACCACGTAAACTGTTCATTTAGTTGAAGAAATATTTGAGGGTTTAAGAAATGGGTTTTTAGATCGGGTCAATACAAAATTCGATTTCACGCTCTAGGGTAGGCTAGGAAATCTTCAAGAATACGCCAAGAAATTTATTAATAATAGAAATATCATTCAAAACTGTGACTCTCATCCAAGACTTGGATAGTACGTCACATTGATACCAACTGTGACTTCTATCCCTTAACCTAGATAGCACCTCACAATGATACCTATAAACTTGCCATCTTCATTCACGATGTCGCCTACTGTAAAGTCCGGCTTTGCATTCCACATAAGGAAGTCAACAACGAAAGGTTCGGGGCTCTTTACTTATGGCTTGATATGACAATAATTGACTTTAGTAGTTTGGTTATGAATATAAAAGCTAACAACCTTATTTAAAAGAATGATGAGTAGTTAACCAATTGATTCCTAAAATCACATCAAAGGCAAATATTTTCAAAAAGATAAGATCGACGTGAAAATGTTTATTTGAACCAAACAAGATTTAAAAATAGTAAGCGGTAACGAAGGCTCCTACTAACGTAAGTTTCAACCAATAAGTCAAAGTCTAACTTCTCCGGAGTCAAATTTAAATGTTGAACGCAAGCAAGCGAGATAAAATAATGGGTAGAACAGGTATCTTATAAGGTATAGACTTCGCAAGAATTTATAATTAACTAACCCGTGCTAACCGTTCGAGTCACTTGCTTTTAAGAAGTCATGAAAAACGCTCTTCATGAAAACCACCGACTTTGTTTTATCCGTATCCGCTTTGGTGCCACCGTCCCAAATTGGACTTGACTTTGGTGCACGACAAAATCGAGCTAAATGACCTTCTCTTCTTGAAATTTCCACTTTTATTATCTTGGCCATGATTACCATCAAGTGGTTACCATTCTTGGCATGATAATTTCTCCCACGATGGTCATCATTGTTAGATGGTAAATTCTCACGCAGTATGATTATTATCGTGTTGTTGGTCGTTACCTTTTGGTTGAGCTGACTCATTATCGCGCTCCAATAACCGAGCCCTATTCACAACATCTAAATACAAACACTGTCACAAAACAAGGGTTAATTAACATGCAACATATTATCACTATACTCTGACCGACCAATCAAATACCAAATAAACTTAGGTAGGTCATACTAGCGAAGGAATTCCCCGTCTCTCCCCTCCTAGTACTATTCTCACATCTTAGCCACGGATCATATCCCTAAGCTCTGATACCAACTGTGACTCTGGACACCAACTTATGTCAGCACCTCACATTGGTACCTATCAGCTTGCACCGAAGAAAGGCTGCCCCCACTGAGAGTCCGGCAAGCAGCATTCCCCATCAATGAAGTCACCAGCGAGAGGCTCGGGGCTCTTCACACTTATGGCTCTGATACCAACTGTGACGCCCCCAAAATTAGGTATACATCACCCATCTTGGGTCGCCACTTACATGGTACATAAATTCAAATACAACTTACTAATATAACTGTCGTGTACAATACGACATAAAGTGTGAGATTGAATACAAATATTGTCTACTAGATATTATACAAACTCAAAAGGAGTCCTCATTACAATTTATTATCACACTATTTCACGTAATAGTGAGGACTACTAATGCTATCCTCTGGACCATTACTTCGTTCCCCGACTCGTCTCAGCTATGTTCTCATTTCCTGAAGAGAACAGTGAAAGAAAGGGTGAGCTCAACTAGCCCAGTAAGAAATATTATGACTAAGATAATGCAGAATAAATTATCATTAGCCTTCAACAGTGTTAAACCGATAAAATACAATAGACAACCAGTTTAACTGCAGCGGAATAAGCAATCCATTAAAAGAGTCAAGTAGAGAATAAAGTCTACTATCTTTTAGGTTTTAAAAGGTTTTCATCAATTTTTATCACTGAGACTTAGCTTAATAAATAAACCACCACATCTAATCATCCACGTACCACGGTGGCCAAGGATTTTCATCAAATTATCAATGGTCACGACTATACCGAATCACCCCCGGTCATAATCATACCAAAAACTATCCAACATTGCATTACAAAGCCAATCGAGGACTTTTGTCACATCATTTATATCAAGTCATGATTATACCGAATGATCCTCGGTCATAATCATACTAAGTTCATCTATGCACGTAAGCCAAAGATAACATAATATAACATGAGGATGATGACAATGACATAATAATTCAATAAAACAAGTTCAAGAATTATTTAATCCATGAATTATTAACGCCCAAATTGTCAACATAATATCTTTGTTTCAGTAGAGTAAAATTCAAGAATGATCGGAAGAATATTTCCATGAAAAGATATGGATGAAACGCAAATATCAAGGATATTCTACTAATTTCATGGAGTATAGAAGTCAAAGTTTTAACCAATTTGGGTATAATAAAGAATGGAATAACAAAAGAAATCACCATGCATGCGATTGCCATGATAGACAAAGTTATTCCAATGTAATAATAATAATAACGGAACCAGTCGTGAAATTCACACCGCAAGCGGTGATGTTCCAACAGAATAATAAAGATGGAACCAGATCCGGTGTAAAACACACGGATAGGATATTCCAATGAATAATAATAAAGACTTTTAACCAGTCAGGTGTAAAACACAAAGACAGGATGTTCCAATGAATAATAGAAGAATGTCACCAAGTATAGGTAAATCACAGCGTATCAAAAGTTATTCCAATGTAATAATAAGCAATGGAATAACATAAGGATTTCACCAAGTATAGGGTATGCAGCACAGATACAAGGTTATGTATAGGGTATGCCACTTTTACAAAGTTATTCCAATGTAATAATAGTGAATGGAATAATGAAGTTCTCTTCAAGAAGAAAGAATAACACCTCACCGTAAAAGAACTGAATATAGAAGTAGTGAAGTAGCAGAATACTCTTCTTCTTTCTATAATTTTCTCTCTATAGCTTCTCTCTATAATTTCTCTCTAGAGTTTCAATGAATTCGTAAAGACAATAATGAAGGAATGAGCTTCTATTTATAGGAAAATGGAATGCATAGTAACTAATCCATGAGCGGTCCAGATTGATTTACTTTAATCGACGGTCCATATTTAAAGAAAAATCTTTTAAATAAAATATAATATATTCTATTTATATAAAAACATTTTACTATGCAAACACTATACAATACTATGCAAAACACTATGCAAAAACACTATGCAACACTATGCATAATAAAATATAATATATTCTATTTATAGAATAACTTTAATAAAGTATTCTATTTTATATAAAAGATGTTTCGATTTATTACGTTAATAATACGAATAAAACAAAACGTCATTATCGCTATAATAATTCATATTATTAATCGACAATAATGGAATCAAACTGAGTGACTTCTCACATAGGCATCAATAATCAATACCGTGTGCTACTATGCAACCACACGTATTATTGTACTTTTACTACCGAGTAGTTCAATAGTATCAACGGTAAAACTTCCGCCGTTATTTTAATAAAATATTTTTGTCGTTTTCTCAATCCGACAATAATTTGCTAGGGTCCACCAATGATTGAGCCGTTGTACGAATATTCCCTGCTAAACCGAATATTCCCCGACCAATCGAATATAATATAACCACTTGCATAATTTACAAAATTTATAAATACTGCCCACAACTATAATATTATCTTAAATTCACACCATAATATTAAAAAAATTATTTCAACAAAATTTAAATCTTTATTGATAAAATCTGGGGTCTCACAGTATTTGCTGAAATACAAGTATGAATTATTTGAAAGGTTCAAAGAATTCAGAGGTGAAACAAATTGACAATGTATTAAGATTCTTTGATTAGATCAAGGAATAAATACTTGTGAAATAAGTTTCTAGATCATCTTAAATGGTTTTCTCATAATGGACGCCTCCTGATACGCAATAAATGATTGATGTATTTGAATGGAAAAATCGTACCTTGTTGGACATGGTACGGTCCATAATGATTTTACCGACATTCCAGTATCCTTCTAGGATCATGTCCTAGAAATGGTCTGCATATCTACGAAAAGGTAACCTCAAAATCCAGCCCAAAGAGTCCATAAAAGTTATGGACAGGGAGGATTCCTAATCTTAAGTATGTTAAGATAAGGGGTTGTCCAACTTATGTGAAAAGGTTTCGAAGGATAAGCTTGGGACAAAATTTGACATGTACAGATTTGTGGGACATCCTAAAGTAAGTTTAGGGTATATGTTCTATAATTCTACTTAGCAAAAGGTGTTTGTTATTAAACACGCCGCCTTCTAAGATAAAGGTGTTTATCATTAAAAGGGGCTAGTGGGAGGATAATAGATCTTGAAAAGTTCAAGAACCACAAAATACTATAAGTCAAATAAGAGGAACTTGTAGATTGACCTATTATACCACAACTGAATCGTAAATCTGGAATAGTACCGAAGATACCTGGGAGATATGGATTCATCATAGATGATGACGATGAGGTACACATCATAGAAGATGATGATCCAGTTACATACGATGAGGTAAGTGTTGTAGACAATCAGAGAAATGGATTGAAGCAAGTTTCTCAAATATGGAACATTCGATTTGATGAGGCAATCAAAAGAGTTTGATTTTATCAAAAATAAGAATGAACCTAGTGTGTACAAAAGGATCAGTGGGAGCATCGTGAAATTTCTAATATTATATGTTGATATACTACGGATAAGGAATAACATACCAATGCTACAATCAGTAAAGATAAAGTTGTCTAAACATTCCTCCACGAATAATTTGGGAAGAGTATCTTAATTGGGGATAAAATCTATATAGATAGATTTAAAAGGATGCTTAACTTAACCCAAGGAACGTATATTCATTTGATGCTAAAGTCGTTTAGCATGGCAAACTCCAAAAGATGTCTCATGTCGATGAGCTATGGAGTGTATCTCTTAATGGTCCCTACAGACTCACGAAAAGAGATGTCGCATGAGTGACAATCATGTATGCAATGAAATATACGAGACCGATGTTGATCGGTCATATATTATGGTGAAGTTCACTATGAGTCGTTGAAAAACATCTTAAAGTTCTTAACCCAAGCACTAAGGATGTGAGCATACATGGTGGGTCCGAATTAAAACTAGAGGGCTTTACTGACTCAAGTTTTTCGCATGCACTAAGACGATTCAAAAATCCACTTTAAGGTAAAGTGTTACCTTGAGCAGTGGTGCGTTGAATTGGAAAGGTTCCAAACAAAGAAAGAGTTCTTTGGTTTAGTGATAAAGACAAAGTATATAGCTATAAATGAAGTCGCAAGTTGATTGTTTGGATTAAAAGTTCATTACAGAACTAGGAATAGTTCCTAAGTCTCATCTTGGATCTAAACATGTGTTGTGGCACTTTTATTTGATTATTAGAATCATTGAAAGATGGGAAATCACTATAGAGATAGTGGACTCTCATGAACAACATTACATATCCATTAACTAAAGCTTATCCAACAGCAGGATAATCGTCACTTAGAGAAGAAGAGTATTAAGATATAATGGCGATTGGCTTGTGTGCAAGTGGGAGATTGAAAGTAGTATGCACACAAGCCAATCATGTTTGATGATAAAGCATATACTTTGTAACAATCTTATTCATTTATTAATAAAAAGTATTAATTTATTAAAGGATTTTAATTATCTACATGATGCTGTTTTATAATATGTGATAAACCCATAGTTTTAAGCAATGCTTTTAGAATAATGATGATGATCATTCTAATGAGATCTAAATTCTTAGAAAGCTTAAAACTAAAATAGTTCCCAATCATTGGATTACTAAATTGGAGATTAGTGAATCCGGATAGATAGGTACATACGTTGCTTGCTCATTGGATGAGGATGATTGATCTCACGATCATTTGTTTGGAGACACTAAAGCAAGTATGTAGGTGCTTATTAGAGAATAAGTTCACTAAACGTGGCTCGCTAAGGAATACCTAATGGAGTTTTACTTGCCTGTCAATAGGAATTCCTGTAGTGATAGTTGTACAAGTGATCCTTAGACTTGAGATCATCATAGTATCTTGTGTATGATGAGTTATACTTTGATTTATTCCTTAAGACCCTTAGGGTATATCAAAGGGTATGCTTGGGTATAATAAGTTGTACATGGAGATAATGTATGATCAATAAAGAATCTACCACTTCTATTAAAAGAAGAGAAATGTCCTATGTGATTCGATAAATGATAACCAAAGAGTCCTTGGTTAATGCGTAATGAAATTAGAAAGGAGTTTCTAATTTGCATTATTTGGAGTTGTGCATTTAAGGATCAAAATACATATATTTAAATAAAATAAGACTTGACAAGAATTCCATGTCTTATATTTAATTGGGACATTGTATGGTGGAAGGATTGAATTGTACGGTAACTATTTACTCAAAGGTTCTTTTATGATTAATGTTGAAATCTTAATATTTATTATCTGGAAAGTCGTTGATCGCTAGGGAGGCTTATCCCTATTGTAGAATAAATATTATTTATTTAAATAAATTAATTGTTTAATTTATTTATTTAAATAAGATTAGAATTGTTCTAATTGATTTATTCACAACCGGTTTAATATGAAGAACCTAAAGGGTCACACCATAAAAGGAAGAATAATTATTTAAGAAGTTAATGACATAATCGTAATAATATGTTATGTATATTTAATTTAATCTATGGTGATAGAATAAATTAAATAGCTTAATATTTATTATTTAATATTTTAGAAATATTAAATATAAATTAATAAGAGGAGTCTTATTAATATTATTACAATTATTATTATTATTTTAATTTCTAAAAGAGTTTAGGAATTAATTTAATATAAGTACTCTCATTTATTCTTAATTGGATTAGGAAGGAAAATTAGTTAAAGGAGTTTAATTAATTATCCCTAATAAGATTAGGGAGCTTAATTAATTAAAAGAATTTAATTAATTAAATAAAACCCAATTCCTTAATTGTTAAGGTGGGTTGCCCACATCTATAAATAAGAGGAGTCTTATTATGGGTGATGGGGTTTGTTGGCTTTTACAACATACGTAATTCCAATAGTTGGGAGAGTACGCTCCTTTTCTATAGAGATAGAAAAACTAGGGTTTAGCCAACCACCCATCTTCTTGAATCCTTCTTCTTCCTTGGTGGATCACCTCTAGTGGCCAAACACTTGGGTGGCTAACGTTGATCAAAGGAAGGAACCAAACCGGTGGATTCAAGTTGAACGCGAAAAGGATTGGAGGTGAACTTGTACCTGAGGAAGCTCGGATCTTCAAGGGTATGTTTCTTATTCATCTTTTTCGTTTAATTAATAATTGTGCATAAAGGGTGATCCGGGTATATGGTTTGTAAAATTTTAAACTCGATTTTTACGTTCGCCGCTTATTTATGCAATTTGATTGCGTTCTTGATTATACAAACCTAATGAGATACAACATCCTATTATATGTTCAACATGTTATCATTAGGTTATACTAATACACAAAGGATTGAACTTGCATTCACAAGCATCTTCGACGCCTCTCGATTGGCTCCAAATACACAATAATCCTAAAGATGGCCATTTTGAGCCTTCATAACGATTTCAAATTGAAAACTATTAAGAATACAAGTTATAAACCTATATGTCCCCATTCCGAATCATCTTGAATCACCTCAATCGGAGTTCGTATTAAAACATTATGGCCGTTTTACTAAAAGAGGTCAAAATTGTCTGACCCAGACTACTATTCTAGTGATGGGGCGCGAGAACTAAGTCAGAAAGTGGCGCTGAGGTGCAAAATTGGTATTTGGGGCATGAATTTTGCTATTTGGGGGATGATGTTATCGCTATTTTGGGTACCGAGGCATGAAAATCACAGTGGGAGCCTGATTTTGGTATGAGACGCCAAAACTTATAGAACTCAACCACGAATAACAAAATAACTAAATTCTGGACTAATTACTACTGCTAACATCTACATTAAGACATAAAAATTATATAGATTACTCATAAACATTTACTGATCACACATATAACAATTTAAAGCAATTAAACAACAATTTCAGCAAATTTAAATCCTTGAAACCATAGTTTTAAAACCAACTCCATTGTTGACGTTGTTTTACAAGGTTTAACACTGTAAACCACAATTATCCAACGAATTCATTCCTTTGAACTACATTCTCATTAAGTTCTTACCCAATTAATATACATAAGGTTCAATTTCACAATTAGCATATACTAATTTTGATATTTCTACAAATCGCGTTCATACATGAATGTTTACTATAAAAACAATTTCCTTTCTTTTTGAACGTAATCTAGCATACAACACCTATATACATATAGACATGGTAGTGATAACAATTACAATTACACGTATTATCATAACCAATTATAAAACACAGTTTACAGACAATTTTGTAAAACTTTATACACAGTGAGTGCACTTCAATAACACAGAGAACGTAAAACATATATAGTTATATAGTATTAAGATTATATGAAAAATACCTTTTTGTTGCTTAAGAAGATACTTGTTAAACCTTTAGAAAAGCTTGAAGGACTCAGTATTTCTCTAGAATCCCAGCCTTTTCTCTCTCAACTCTCTCGGATAATTCTCTCTAAAACCCTCTATAACTTTTTCTCTTTTCTTTTCTCAGTATAAGAGTTAAGCTACTAAGCGTAAACTAACTGATAGGCTAGCTAACGTAAAATAATAATAATACGCCTACTAATGACCTTATTAAAATAGCAGTTACCAAACATATAAAGTATAGATTATAATTATATTTTATTTATTTAGTTTATTATAATTAAAATTCAAAATAAAACCAAAAGCCATAAGGCTTTGTTTGCCAAACCCTTTTAAAATAAACATTTAATATCTTTAAGCCTTGTTTGGATAAAACTAACTTAAACTCCTTTAATTTATTTTAATAACTCCTTCTAATATAGTTATTTGTCACACTTTATTTAATTAAATTTTCATACTTAATTAATTAATTCAAATAAGAATTTATTAAATAAATAATTTAATCACATAACTCAATACAAATAATTAACCATCAAATTGAAATATTAATATAATAATAATTTCCTTAACTCATTAATTATTTATTCTAAAAATAATTAACCACATCAAATCAAATCAAATTTAACAATTATTTATTCAACAATTAACAAATTCATTAAATACTTATATAATTCAATAAATATTTAATATTATCATTAAAAATTCTGGATTGTTACAATTGTCCCCGAAAACATGTCACCTTATAGGGTTGTTCACTCAGCCTTTCCACATCTGAATGCGCACCAGAGCAATCGGTTTGACATAAATACTCAAGAATGCTTGAATTCCATAAATATTTTTCAAAAGTCGTCTAGCTGAATCAAATAACTTAGACTTTTATCAACAATTCAGACATCAATCGAATAATTTGGCCAACTTAATTGACCTTCTTCATAATTTAAAAGAAAACCGAAAATTCTTTTATGACGTCATGATACCTTACTAGATTAGTAGTACGTTTATGATTCCGCCATCATGTGACTTTGTCATACTACACCGTACCAAAATTGGCTGAGAATCTTTTGATCACAACCAACACTAGGTTCAACTGTATTGAAGTCTCCATCGTTTACCATTTCTACACCATACCAAATGATGTAAATGGTCAAAAATACATTTTGAAAATTTTCAAATCATTTTGTCTTAGCCGAAACAATTAGCATAGACCTATGGATAACGGTATTGTTTTTAAAACATCATTGGTTCAATCACATGATCCAAAGTTTTTCGAGAAAACAGAAATGCCAAAATTAGCACGAAGTCAATAAATTTTGAAAATCTAGCAGAGCTAGAAGATTTAGAAAATCCATGTTTCTCCATCAACTTTACTCCATTGTTTCATTCTATCAATCTTTAACACCATCAATGCTTACTATACCAAAATTTATAACTTCATAACATATATATATCCGATATAGTTCATCAAACTAATCACACTTTGGAAATTCAAGAACTTACCACAATTATATTAGTTTAAGAACTTACCCTAGTCAGACCATAGGCGTCCTTTCGCTAAGGAGTTCAGAAACATTTCATATAATGATTAGTCTCGAACGTACAATAAGTATGAATTTTAAGAACTCGGAACTTAACTTTATATTTTCTAACTATAACCTATCTATCTGTTATACACATGAGAAAATAATCGCCTTTTCAACAGGTATATAGCAAATAGCACGACACAAACATTTCAATGATTATCAGTGCTAGAACTAAGTGATTTTTACACCACGCATAATTTCCCACCCACACAAGGAATCATACAACTCAGCTGCTGACATGGGTCCTCAATTAAAATCTCACTTAACTCTATCTTACACTTTTCTCGATACGAATTCTTCGTATCTCATCACGTACAGCTCATCATGTGTCAATATCGTACCATTTCATAGTACATTCACTTATAGCATCAAGCTATACACACTCAGTCATTACAGATTATTTATCACTTAATAGCTTAATCCGATCACGTCGTGATCATCAATTTACCTTAGGGTTCTTTCCCTATTATCAATAAAACTGATTTCGAGTTCATTCTCACTATCTTTGTCATATAGACACCATCTTATCATTTTATTACTAGAGTTAGGAAACTCCTGAATTATCATTCTCTTATATACTTCAAGATTCTTCTTTGAACCTTTACATATATATTAATCTTTATCTTTCTCTCTCTCTCAGGTTATAGCCTAAGGTACAGTTTCCTAAAGTTTATAACATAGAGCTTTGATACCAACCTATTACTCCACCAAATCCAGGTTCCTTTAAACCTCAGATTCGGTCCTCCACTGTGATGCCCCCAAAATAGGTATACAACACCCATTCTGAGTTGCAAAAATACATGGTACTGAAACAACTACAACTTTATTAATACAATTGTCGTGCAAAATACGACAACACATAAACTGTGAGTTTAAATACAAATATTGTCATCTAGACAAAATTCAAACTCAAATAAGTCCTCATTACAATTATTGATACACTATTTTACAAAATAGTGAGGACTACTAAGAGAACTTCTAGAACCATCATCTCATTCCCGACTAAGACTTTCGCTACATTCTCGCCTCCTAAGAAGAAAAATGGAACAAAAAGGAAAAAGGTGAGCTCAACTAGCCGGTAAAGAATATTATGACTATGATAATATAGAACAAATTATCGTTAGTCTTCAATGAGGAAAAATCGATAGAATATAATACACAACAAGTTTCGGATCAATATTTGCGTGAAATAATAATTCATAAAAGAGTTACGTAGAGAATGAAATCTACTAATATCTATGAATTTAAAAGTCCATCGTCAATATTTTATCCTCGTAACATTAATAAAAATACATCTTGAATCAAATATTCATTTTGCACTATATAGGCCAAAGATATTCATCATTAGTCATGTTCATCTCAACACCTATACATCTTTGCACTACGGGCCAAAGATATTCATAAGAAAATCAACCATCTTTGCACTACAGGCCAAAGATATTTAGTAATATCATCATTTAGGATTGATGATGATGAAAAATATTTTAAAGAAACGAATCCAGTGAAACAAAAGAATAAATTTTAAGGATTTGTACTTCAAACAATCCAAGTTCAAAAATACTTCATAAATAATCGTGGTGAAGTAAAATTCAAGAATGATCAAAACATGGATACAATCAAAGCTAGTATCCATAATCGATATTTTGGACAAAAATAAAAATTTAATTTTTCTGTGAATAGTGCCGTATTCGTGAATAGTGTCGTATACGTGAATAGTAACCCCAATACTAAAAGACAATAATTTCACAAGAAAAATCTTACCAATATTCTGGCATAATGATATTAGAAGAAATAATATCATTTAAAAAAAAATAATGTCCCTTACCTCAAAAAGAATAATACTTCGGTCGAATATCGATATAATTATCAAGGAACTTGCACATCAGTATAAGATCACTCAAAGTATCAAAATACTCACAAGAATACGCTCGATAATATAGAAATAGAAAACTTTAATTTCTGGTGTATTTTTCAATTCTAACCTAAACACCCTATTTATAGGAAAATGCTTAGAACACCAAAGTAGAAAATTTAATAAAATAATAATATAATTACAAAATTTCAAGCCCACCTTAGACCAACTGAATTTAGCACATTAATATCACATGTGAGCCCACTTAATTTCAAAAAAACGTTTTTCTTAAATAAAACAATTAAAACTTCTAAAAATCAATTATTCTGGAACTTCGGAGCTTCAATAATTCAAAATAAATAGCCATTTTATCAAAAAAAATTCAAATCTTATGGCCATTCTATAGGAAATTCCATTCTCTACAACTTTATATGTTTAAGTTTTTCCAAATTCCAAGCAGAAGTTGACTGAAATCCACAAACGGACAATTTTACGGGCTATAATCCAATTTCAGTCACAAAGTGGGGCCCACAAACATGTTTAACATATTTTAAACATTTTTTTGTAACAAAAATACTCTTCCTCCTCATTTATTCATATATCACACATTCATTATAAAATATCACCATTATTATATTATTAAAATATAATAATATTTTTAAATGAATTATTTTATCGGGAAAGATAAAATTTCAATTTTCAACAATTGTCACATTAAAAATTTTCTCCATCTATATCCACATAAAATGAATATTTTTATTATCATATAAATCAATAATTAATTATTCACAAATAATATTACAGAATCACAATATCGACAACCAGGTCGTTCCTAGGAAATAGGGGGCTTTTCAATAAGGATTTCTCCTTACTGGCGCGCAATTAGGTGACCAAACCTCTCCTCAGACAGAACTTTCTCGACATTGTCAAAAATGTTATCTAATAATATTATTCAAATAATATTAATTATTAATTTGATAATGAAAAATACTGTGTAGTGACAATTATTGAAACAACAATAATATAAAATATCAACGTAGCAATTATTGAATCAATAAAATAAAATATTGAACAGTAACTACTGTAATAATTATTGAGTAGTGCCTTCTTACGTAAGAATCACTAATTGATGCAATACCATGTGCTACTATGTTTTAACCACCGGGTATTCCAACAATATTACTTCAGAATAACTACGCCTTTATTTATAAACAACTTATACTTGTCGTTTTCTTCATCCAATCGCTTTCCGTTATGGGGTCCACACAAAGCTGCGACGTCGTACGAATATTCCCCGATAGTAAGAATATTCCACGACCAAACGAATATTCCCTGACAACAATGAATATTTTATAACCACTTGTTTATTTAAAATATTTGCGCATTTTACTCATAACTAACCACATTAATCAAATAAACCCTTACTATTTAAAAATAATAAATAAAGGAAATTCCATTTTATTTATAAAAAAAATTCGGGGTCTTACAACCACGATACTACTATCGTCAAACTATTTAGATCTTTTATTCATAACATAATGAATATAACTTTACTTATTACAAGTTAGAAAATAAACTCTTTCCATTTCCAGGATCTATACAATGACCCCAAACTTTTATAAGTTTCAAATCCTGGTCATTTACCATCCCTGTCTTACATCATATTCGATGTTATATAAATATGCAGAATAATTGAAACTTTTTCAATCTCCTTTAAAAATAAATCTTTTACTGATGTCTTAACTTGAATCAATTACATATCCTTGAATCAAATTATCTTATGATTCAGTCTATTCGAATTATTGTATAAATTTTTATATCTCGATTCGAATTTCTCTATGTATCACATAATATAACTTTACAATGCAACAAGTATTACACCTCATAACTACTATCTTGTACGAATCCTAGAACGTAAACATGGTTCAAGAGTATATATTTAAACACATAAACCAATCTCTTTCAATTACTATTGAACTCTATCAATCAAGTAGCACGTAATCTTTACCGTGAATCCTTAACCTGTAAAAGTGGTTATTCGCAAGGGTGAGCTCGACAGCCCAACAATTCTAACAGTTTTCATACAGCACATAACATATAATATCATATTTAGTTCATGCATTCATAATCGATTAATATTTACTACGCATATTACTTCTCACATAACAGGCATAGAGGTTTATATCACGATTATATCATCAAATATCAACTTTCACATTTCATACATATGTCATACACATTTCATATATAACACCATTTGCATAGCATAATATAGCTCAACTAACAGTTATCGAATTCATATAACAAATAGGAACTGAAAGACTTGCCTGATTCGTAGTTTATGAACTACGACTTAACTGCTTATAGTTATCCGCACTTCGTGTATTCCTACACAGTTATATAATCATGGATTCACATCCATCAGTAACATATTTCATGCATTCCCAATGTAATAACAATGTTACATTATTTTGTAACTAGGTTCATAAAACCTACTCTTCACTTTCTCATCATACCATAGGTATGTATAGGTATACCTTAACCACTCGTACTTGACATCCACATTCGTATATATCTACCACACAACGTATAGCTATGTTCTACTGTACACACAACGTCTGACTTAGTTATAACTTATACAACATCACCTATATAGCACAAATCAGATTACGAATTCAAACAACGTATCATTGCTTTATCTCATGTAAACATTCCTTTAGACTTAACATTCGAAAGTCATGATTAACATTCATCTTTGCTGCATAGCATGCTTCTTAACACATTACTTACCATATTGATCATATATAGTAATTATAGAAACATGTTTCAAACATCAGATCCAAAAATAGAACCTATTCTAAACTGCAGAATGATGCATCCGCACTGCCTAAAGCTTAAGAACTACAAGCAATTGCTGTTGTCCCCCGCCGCACTCAAGACTGATCTTTGCACTTCCTATTTTCAGTCCATACTTTAATACACTTAGACACTTACACTTAACATTCATACACGTTAGAGGTCTTTACATACTTGTATAACCACTTCAAGTTCAACCGTATATGTTAGAGACTTTAGTTTAGGACTTCCATGAATCAAAACCAAATAGAGTTATGAAATCACTAGGTGTACTAATTAGCCTTACGTTCTCATTAAGAGGTCACATAATCTTTACTACACATGCTCGTACATATTCATATCTTTTACTCATAGCTAGCACTGTTTAACACTTTAAAATATGTTTTAACCTAATGCTTGGTTTACTTCCATTATGTTTAATCATATAAGACTTATGTTTAGTGACATAATGAAACATAACATGGCATCTCAGGCCTTTAAAAATCAAAATACTCATATGTAATACCGCTTAAGTTCGAAAACATGCTCGAGGTTTCCTTGGAAATCATTTTATCATAAATGATGCAATATAGCACATATAAATCACATCTAGGGATTTTATAGACATAACATGTCATATTAATCTTTTAGAATCTAGATATCCATGTGATGCAACTAGATTTTAAAAATATGTTCAAGTTTGCTTTTGAAACCATTTTATACTTGAACTATACAATCTAACACATACAAGACAACTTCAAAGCTCTAAACATATGTAGTCAAGTCATGTTAACTTGTTCGCAAGATCAGAATGTATAACATGTAACATTCATGCATATTTACCTTAACCATATCAAGCTTTTTCCTTTAAAACATTTTATAACACAAAGCTAACAAGTTTGATCATGAACAAAGACACTATAAACACTATATCATGTTCATTTACATCTAAAATCTGTAGAATTACCATACTCTTAGTATCTCTGAGTATACTTCTATAGTATCTCAGCAACTTATATTTTACACTTAGAATTTCCAGACAAGTTTTAAGCAACACAAAAACTGAAAATCAAGCTTGTATTTATAGAAGAAGCTTGGACTAGACATTGGTATTACACTAAGGTTGGATTCATGGTGCAATGGAACAATACATTGGTTCATCAAGAGTTGATCAACCACCCTTACCAACCCACTTCTTAGAAAATGATCACCTATTCAATAGCCCTTTTGTAAAATACGTGTTTTAGCTTCAAGTCACTATTCATGTACTTTGTGACACTTAATTTGGGATAACAGCAAATATCTCAGCATTTGGGCATGTAAGGTTTGGTTTGGTTCTTTTAATCCCTATAATATAATATTAAGGTACAATTGTTACCATATTAGGAATTTAAAGAAAAGTTTTATACTCGCATCATGTAATCCATGTACATTAAATACATGTAATAGAATATCGCAGTTAGGTATTATTATCCGAGTAGTTCCATAATTATTACTAGTACTCACATAATCACGTTGTACCTTTTTTAATATTAATGTTTATTTAAACATTTAATTCCTTTCTCAATTTCTAGAATACTTCATATGATACCATGGTGATACTAGGTACCTCATTTCATTTACATTTACTCCTATCATATGATTTCATTTATGTCACACATATAACATTAATGTCCCAATTCATTTCTCATATTACACATAGTAATACCATTTAATGAAAATGTCCAAATTAATATTTTAATTGGGCTAAGTTTAATTCAATTGGGTATTCCCAATCCATAATCACATTTTAATATGACAAACGATTAATTAGTATTAATCATTTATTTTTCAATTATCAACCCTTTAACATATTACAAAACTATGTAATATATTAAAATATCAAATATTAATTAACATATTTCTTTCATCCTCTTATGCTAAACATATATATGTTAGTTAACCATCTTATACAAGTGAATTAATATAATGCCCCAACCACACAAAACTTCATAATATAATATTCTATAATATTACTGAATTACCCATATTTATTCTGGGCTAATTAATGAAATCTTTATTCAAGTCATGTTTTGCTAACTAAGTTTCTTCATGAACACTAAGTCACCATTCATGACCTTATAAGAGTTATTAGTATATATGGTTTGCAAATCACATTCCATAAACCCGACTCGTAGTTTTTTACAGAAGGCCAGAATGCTACTGGTCACAAACTTAGAAATGGTGCAGCTGCGCCATACCAAATTTCCAGGCAGACAAGTTCTGGATTAGCAGAACCAAAACCTTACGCTTCTAAATATTTTACACATCCTCCTTGAGTGTTAACTCGTCTAACATCAATTTGGTTTCACATCATCGATTACTATTTTCCTTAACAATTTAAGGATCACACTTCGAGTTCTAAAAATCTATTCCCTTATTAGTTTAACCAACAATACAATTCCTTTATGGTTTCTTACCACCGATAACACAACACTCGAATATAACACATGCATGCATACCTTTAATCCTCACTTCTCGCCGTATATCAATTTACTCAATTATTCTCTAACCACTTTAAAGGTAGATCGATTCTCTCCTCTCATCAACAACATACATATATACAAGTCCAAACCTAACACACACCGAGTCTTTAATAGTATTCAATATAGTAGACTGCGTGGTTTCTCACAAACAACCAACAAATTAGTTTCCATCTAAATACACTGCTTTGTTTTCGTTGAGTTAGATCGGTTACCAATTCGTACTCGCTATCCGAAGGAATCTTTTAGCCCCGACTCCTATATCGCCAACCATTAAAGAGTAAGATTGCACTACCTTAGACTTGATATTCACTCGTACATATACTCATGAAATTGGTAACCATCAAAGATATTTTAATGTCACCAACATACTAATAAAATAATTTTCACATAAATTATTTAACATCCATAGATAAATTTTATCCATTCTCTTACTAATCCATCTCTCATGATTTATAACAAATATATAATAGTGATATATATATTTATTAAACACAACCTCACTTATTGCATAGTTCATATTACCCTATACAACACCACATCACGTACTTCACAACACACTATATATTTTTATTTGAACCCTTCACATGCCTTAAGAATTTTATTCACTAAATTCTTATTTTAATATTTTCTAAAACTTTGGGTTCTTACAGGATCACCTCTAGAGGCCAAACACTTGGGTGGCTAACATTGATCAAAGGAAGGAATTAAACCTGGTGGATTAATGTTGAACGTGAAAAAGAATTGGAGGTGAACTCGTACACGAGGAAGCTAGTTTCTATAAGGGTATGAATCTTTTCTCCATCTCTTTTCTATTGATAGATAATTATGCACAAAGTATGATCATGCTGATTAGTTTGTATGAAAACTTTAAATTCCTTTCTTTCGCGCTTACGCACCTTTGTGTAATTTGATTGAATGATTGTGCTATATATAAACCTAACGTGGTATCAGAGCCTAACTTTGTGCTAATTATTAATCTTCATGATTCCATATATGTATGGTATGCGATTGGATCAAATTTTATGGGCAAAATATTTTCACATTGGGTTTAACGCAGCAAGACAAATTTGTATCCTGGTATGATGCGGCGGCAATTGCCTTGGACACTAGATTCTAAATTTTTAAAATTTTAATATTTATTTCAATTAAGATAAATTGTTTATTTTGAATTGGAATATGATTAAAATTTTTATATTAACTGGGAATTGGATTCCACGTCCGTTTGAATAAAAGAGTTTATTCAAAAGTTTTATATTAACTTCGATTTGGATTCTTTTTAAAATTTGATTTCCAACTCTAGCCTTGCCATTGTTGAAATGAGCTCCTCCTTATCAGTTAACAACATCAACTTTTCTCTGCCTTTCTTACTTAAGGCATCTGCAACCACATTAGCTTTGCCCGGGTGATAAAAGATCTCGCAATCGTAATCTTTTATCAATTTCATCCATCTCCTTTGCCGCATATTCAGGTCCTTTTGAGTGAAAATATACTTTAGACTCTTATGGTCTGTGTAGATCCCACATTTCTCTCCATAGATATTGTGCCTCCATATCTTCAGAGAAAATACTACTGCCTCCAACTCTAAATCATGAGTTGGATACCCTTGTGTGAAACATCAGTAAACCGTTCTACATTAGGACACATCCTAAACCCTTGTGTGAAACATCACTATACACCACAAATTTTTTTGTATTATCTGGTAATGACAAGATAGGTGTCACACTAAGCCTCTTCTTCCATTCTGCAAAACTTTCCTCACACTTCTCGGTCCAAACAAATTTTTTAGATTTTCTCATCAAATTTGTCAACGGAGTGGAAATCTTGGAGAAATCCTGGATAAACTGTCTGTAATATCCTGCCAATCCCAAGAAACTACTCACTTCGATGGAGTTCTTGGTTGTTCCCAATTTATCACAAACCGACCTTTGATAGATCCACTAAAATTCCATCCTTGTCAATTACGTACTCCAAGAAATTGTACACGTTCTAACCAAAATTCACATTTAGAGAATTTCGTGTATAACTTTTCTTTTCTTAGTGTCTCTAACGTCAGACGTAAGTGTTCTGCGTGTTCTTCTTGAGACTTAGAGTCCACTAGAATATCATCGATAAATACCACAACAAATTTGTCTAAAAATGGTTTAAACACCCTGTTCATCAAATCCATGAACACTACAGGGGCGTTTGTCAAACCAAAAGACATCACTAAAAATTCGTAATGTCCATAGAGAGTTCGAAATGCCGTCTTCGGTACATTCTCCTTCCTTACTTCAATTGGTGATACTCACTTCTCAAATCTATTTTCGAGAAATATCTAGCACCCTTTAATTGATGAAACAAGTCATCCATTCTTGGCAACGGATATTTGTTTTTAATAGTGAATTTGTTTAATTCTCTATAATCAATGCAAAGACGCATTGACACATCCTTCTTCTTCACGAACAACACCGGTGCTCCCCACGGTGATACACTTTCTATTGAATGTACTTCTTATCTAAGAGCTCTTGCAATTTGCACCATTAGTTCCTTCATCTCTATCGAGCCATTTCAGATCGGGCCTTCGATATTAATCGCAGTTCCTAGCGCTAAGTTGATCACGAATTAGATCTCTCGGTCAGGCGAAAGTCCTGGCAAATCTTCTGGAGACACATCCCTGAATTCCTTAACCACTTGTATTTCCTCCAATTTCACCCCTTCTCCTTTTGAGTATCGACTATGTAAGCTAAATACCCTACATAGCCCTGACTCAACAACTTCTTAGCCTGCATTATTATCAGACATCTCATTTGTCTAGGCGATTTGCTACCATGAAAAACTACCTTTGACAGAGTCATAAGGTTTATACATTTCTTTTGGCAATCAATTATCGCTCCATAATTGAATAAACAATCCATTCCCAAAATAACATCAAACTCTTTGAGTTTTATCGGGATTAAATCTACCTTCATAACATTCCCCTTAATGTTCACCCTATAGTTCTTGTTTACAAACCTAACAAGAATCACTTCCATATTCACAATTTCTATATTTAAAGGGACATTCAACTCTTCACTAGGTATTTCTAACTTCTTAGCAAAATCATCGATATAAATGAGCAAGTAGCTTTTGAATCAAATAATACATATGCATTTATATCATTTATTGGAACAATAGTCGACACGACATCTTTTTGATTGCCTTTGCGTCCTCACCTTTGTCATGTTGAAGGTTCTTACTGTGGGCTTATTTGTTAACGTTGGTCCAGCAATAGTCAGTGTACCTCCACTAGCATTTCCCATATTTCAATTTGCCTCACCAGCTCTCTTCTTAGGGCATTCACGAGCAAAGTGATCCTGGACCCGCATATGAAACAAACGTTCTTTTTAGGTTGATTGCAAGCGATTGTTAGAACTTATCATGTTTCAACAAATATTCGTCTAGCCAAAATAATTAGCTGAGACATAACTCAAAAAATATTATATAATAGACAGAAATCAACTGCACTATTTGTAATCAATAATAATACCTACATATGTGAATAACCAACAATAATTATTCACCAGTCACACTTTTGAAATTTAAAACTTAGTTTAAATTAACGAACTTGCACTAACTGTGAATAAAAAATAATAAATCTCAGATGTGGAATAATCAACAATAATTACCCGCTATTATATTTGAAAAGTAATAACTCGAGATTGAGTTAAGAAAACTTGCCTTGGCTGTTGACTACTGCTACTCAATAATACTTAGTAACGTTTGAAAGACCGATAATCAATAATATCAGTCTAGCAATTAACATAACACATTATAACATATAACACTATCATTTAAAGTCACTATACCACTTAGACACATAATCATATAGTCGCAATAGTGTTTATAACCTATATAAACACTTATCAGGTCTAACTAGTTCAGTCTGGTTGAACTTTGGTATTAATATTATGTCTGGATTACCTTATCCGATAATTAACGAGTTTATTTTCAATAAAACTCTTTCTCAAAGCTTCAGTATTAATTTAGACAATTAAAATATCATTCATAATATTTTTCGGAAGCTTATAATAATTTTCAAATAATTATTATATTTTATAATAATTTTCAAAAACATCAAATCATTTTTAAAAAATTAAATATCAGATAATCCCATTATCATTAATATTTAAATAATATTAAAATATTAATGAAATACTTATCAAAATATTAAAGTTATTTATAATAACTCAAAATATTCTTAAAACACTAATATTCCCCTTAAATGATTTTTAAAATATTTAAAATCATTTTTAACTAATTACCATTAATATTCAAATATTAATGTATTTTTCATCAAAATATTAAAAGTCATTTAAATCATTTATATCATTTTTAAATCATAAAAATTATTTTTAAACCATTTATTTAATATAATCATTAAATAAATCTAATATTATTAATATTAAATTATTAATGTTGTCGACGTTAGGATTTTTGAGTGTCCCTTTTCGTTACTTGTTCTTTGGTGTTCTCATGTTAATGTGAGATTTGTTTGAAAAAACAAGTGAAAAAGGTCCGACATGTATAATGTCGCCGATTTGACTTTAAGAGTCGCCAGTTGGTGTATTTAATTGGTTGTACCAACGCAACCGAAAAGGTTTGCACATTGACCCAGTGATTTGACACTGCTAGACGGGTCTGTGAAACCGAGATTCATTTTGGGTCCGGGGGCATGATTATGCGAAGAAAAGGTGTTAGGCACCCCCCGACATCCGTGTTACCACGGTGACTGTCACTTTTCAAAGAAATTGTTATATGAATGTGTGTATGTGTGTGTGTGGATCAATGTACAATTACTTGAAAGTAGTACGAGGCCTCGTTCGCACCTATATACACAAGGTTTTAATTTTATAGAAAAATTCAGTTTTAACCAAAATATATCAATGAAGTTTTGTAAAAGAAGTTTTTCAAACACTGTGCTCAATAGGAATTGAGACCTTTTCATACTTCTATTTTATTATTAAATGTTTGGCTTGTTTACTTTTATTTTCGAGATGCGAAGCATTCTCGAGAAAATAATATAGAGCAGTGCCAAACTCCTCATGGGCATGACAACCATCCAAGGAAATTCAGACATTGTAAAATAATGTACAAGCTGCTTACAGCTGAAAAATATGTCCATCATAGAAACCGAATGTAGATTCAGTAGACTGAATCTGTGATCACATGATTCCTAGGCTCACATGATACTGCAATTTGTATGGAAAAATGATGTATATATATATATAAAGTTGTATATATATATATATATATATATATATATATATATATATATACAAGCATGATCAACCACCACGAAGCAACTCCATGGGGGATCGAAAATGTAAATATATAAAAGCGGTAAATATATATATATGGACATGATCAACCACCACGAAGTAAACTCCAGGTGGGACGAAATGTAAATAAAGCTGTAAAAGTGATCAATTGCCACGAAGTAAACTCCAGGCAAGACGAAATGTAAATAAAGTTGTAAAAGGCCACGAAGTAAACTCCAGGGCTGACTGAAATGTAAATATATATATATATATGTGTACAAATAGATATATAAAAGCAGTAAACGCACCGGATGTGAATACAGGCTCATCGGATATGTCCGCCAACAATTATATATATAAGTATATATATATAAATGCGAGTAAATGCTCCGGATGTAAAATCCAGGCTCATCAGATATATCTGACAACAATTATATAAATATATATATATATATATATATATATATAAGTAATTAAACGCTCCAGACCAAAATCTAGGCTCATCAGACAAAGTCTGACAACAATTTATATATATATATATATATATATATATATAAGCTAATAAATGCTCCAGACCGAAGTCTAGGCTCAATCGAGGCATAACTCGGTAATGTTAGTTCGTATAAAAATATATACATATATATATAAGTATATATACAGATAGAAATGAAAACCACGGACCGAAGTCCGGGCAAACACACTCACACGACTCTCAACGTGTACAACAGTGTGTGCTAATGCGAGAAGAATACTTTATATAATGTGAGAAGGCTTACAATGGGCTGCCAAAGTAGACTTCTATGACTTTAAATGGATAAACACTCAGCTCCCGCCGGATAAAAGATAGCTATATGTGAGCTAACAAGTGTTTAAAAGTGAGGAAACACTCAAAAGATGTGTATGCATAGTAAAATGGACAGGGATTCCTCGCCTTTTCTCTCTCTTCTCTTCTTCAAATGGCGGACCCCAAGGCTTGTATATATAGACGGATGGCCGCAGGTACACCTGCGGCAGCCGCGGTTGTACCTGCAGTTGGTCGTGGTGTATCCGAGACTCGTGGGTCCCATCATCTCGTAGTATGTGTACTCGTGCACTGTAATGTCCGTTCAAACTTACAGAACTTCAATCCGAGCATCCGAACAAGATATATCTGACCTTCTTCGGACTGCTTGTGTCGAGAGTTACGCAATGACATGGATTAGAGGTTGTACGAAGTCAGGAAGAGGGGTCTATGCCCATGGTCTTCAAGCTTCAAATTCTATCCAAAGTACTGCCACACGTAATAGTCACTCGGGATTGTTATATGTATGTATGTGTGAAGTGTCGAGACGATGCGCAGGTGTTGAAGAGACAAGATGATGTTTGACTCTTCACCGGGGTTATCGCCAGTTTGAGTTGAAAGTAGACGTTGCTCAGGGTTATATCTAAGATTGGACTACTTGTTCGTATGCCGCGATATCATCTTGTTGAGGTGGTAAGATGACGCTTTTGACTCCTTACCGGGGTTATCGCCAGTTTGAGCGGAAAACAGACGTTGCTTATGGTTACATCTGAGATTGGACTGCTGCAAGTGTTTGAATATCGCAAGGTCATCTGTGAAAGAACCTATTTGCCCGTTGTTAGCTCCGGGTCTGAGGTATGATTGCCTTGGTAGGAGGTCTGAACTTGAAGCTAATCGCATGTGTTTAAAACAATTATGGAGTTATTGCCAGAACTACAAAAGCATCCCTTAAGTCTATCACCAAGGATGGAGTTGTTACTCCCAGTGTTGTTTCTGGGACTGGAATCGCGGTGTTATCGCTGAGACAGAACTGTCCTCTTCGGTGTTGTTGCCGGTCTTTTGATCTTGCAAACCTCAGGGTTATCTCCGAGATTGGAAATGACATTCCTGGTTTGTGCTCCGGGTTTGAAATGATGTTCCCGATTTGTGGTCTAGGTTGGAATTGATGTTCCCGGTTTGTGACCCGGGTTGGAACTACACTTCTGGTAGTATCCGTAATGGATGTAAGCTGTCTTCTAGGGTTATCTCTGAAAGATGAATCTGCCCTCCTATAATGTTAGTAACAGGCATGCAGAAAATTTTGAGTGTCTACAAATGCCCCTCTTTATCATATTCATGCAATGCAAGGCGTGGATAGGATAAAGAATCCTAGACACTTGAAATGCAAGCAAGATAAACATGATGCTATATGCAGCAACATGATGCAAATGTATGATGCATGATTGTCATGTAATCCTGTTCGGATGACAATCAGTGATGGCTTAGACATGCGATCCAAGTCTCCAATTATGTTGACGTTGGGGCTATCACCAAAGTTTTGAATCCTAGACAATGGCCTATATTTAATAAAGGTACCTCTTGTGTGTAAGAGATCTGTGGGAATAAAGCTTTGTCTGTTTGAGGATGTGTATAACATATTCCCTCATTCTATCGGAGTTACTGCCAATAGTTTGTCATCGTCAGGGTTGCCCGACCTTTGTTGATGTGTGTATCACCGGATAAATCCCTGCTGGGTGTATTGTCAAGGTTGCTTGACCTTCATTGATGTATGTGTCAATGGTAGCATTGTGTTGTATCCCTTGCTGGGGAAGGTTGCTTCGATGGGTTTACTTGTCATCGGCTGATATGATGTCAAGGCTGCTTGACCTTCATTGATGTGTGTATCAATGGTTGCATTGCATTGTAACCCCCGCCGGGGATACGTAGATGCTTGAAAGATGCGCGTTGTGACCCCCGCCGGGGATATGTAGATGTTTGATAACTTTGTGGTTTTGTGTTGTAACCCCCACTGGGGAAGTTTAGGGTTGTGACCCTGCAAATGACGGCATCGGACCTTTGTGGGGTATTGCCGAGTATGATCTGTGAAAGCTGAGCTCATTGGTATAGTATACCTTGCATTCAGGCGAATACCGTTGAGACGACGGGAGTTTAATTTTGACCGACGAGAAACCAAGATTTCAGGCTATTCCGCTCAATCGCGTAGCATTTTTATTCCTGATTTGGCCTTTTCATCTTGTGAGACCTCCTTTGCAACTCTAACTGGAGTGAGCCGGAGGTGTGGGACCCATGTAGGAGTGCCGCAGTACACTGTAGGGAGCTGCAGTGAGCTCATGGCTAACCGCGTTTCTATGTATATAAGCGAATGGTTGTTTTCATAAGTCATTTTCAAGTTGCGCAGCAAAGGAAATCTGAGATCTCTTCTTCAGATCTGCTGAGTTCGAGCAACTTTCTGCATATTCAGCCACCGTACAAGCGTTCTTCACTGTCTTGGTAACACATGCATGTATTTTTTTTTCAGTTTCTATCCATTGGAAAATGACTTCTCAAATGAAATGAATTTAAACACGTAGTAGTGAATATGCATGCTGATATGACTTGATAAAAAATATTCAACATAGCAAATGTTAGTATTAAACCATGTTGAACATAATGATGTGAAAATTTTTGACTTTTGAAGCAGTCAAATTGGCACCTTTTACTATCATATCTTATCCTATATGAGGACAAATGAGTAAAGGCATAAAACTAAAATAATCCTGGTAATTAGACTACACTTACGGATTTTTACTTTGATGTGATTAATACATGTAGGATGTATATGACTGTGTACAAGTGTGCTACTTAATGGCCACCTAGTCATGCCTATGTGCATGTGGATAGTCCCATTTACAAAGGGGTTATGGCAAAAATTTTCCAAAATATAGGTATTGGGTAGTAATGCATTTTTAAGTCTACTGTAGATGTATGTTAAAGCAATGCATTTTGAAAATCTCCAGGTAAGAAATTACCACACCCTTTCTGAGGTGATTTGGAGAGTTGCTGTCCAGATATTATGGATCTGGATCAGCCGAGTAGTTCCTGTAGGACCACTTCTGGTGTACGGAGGAGAGCTTCTGAAGAGCCTCACCGCTGTTCTATTAGACAGCCTTGTCGTTTAGTGGAGGCGGTGATACGTCCTATTCGGGTTGAAGTGCCGAATGTCGATGACGAGGAGGAGGATGCACCGATCGAGGTTCTTGCTCCAGCTGTTCGTATTCCCCATAGGGAATTGCCAGGTATTCAAGTGGCAAACCCAGATCTTCTGGGTGACTTGAGTAGGCATCCTTCAGTATACCTGCACACAAATAAGGTATGAAGTTAGATCTTTAATCTTCCTTATTTCTTATTGACGAGGAGTCAAGGATTTTGATGTTGATCTGCATTTGATGTAGGTTCCGGCTCACACAATTTCTCGAGGAAGGCGGTTGATATCCACTCTATGTATCAGGATTTGCATGATGACTATAGAGCGATCGTCCATGGTTGGGGATTTGGGATGTTCTTCTCCATTCTACCCCATCGTTGTCCCTTGGGTTACCTCAGGGCATTGTCTGAGCGGTGGTTTCACTGCACTCGATCACTCCATTCTATCGGATCGCGGTGGTGATGATGACACCGATGGATTGGCGGTTTATCATGGTATGGAGTTTGAGGGGAACCGGTGCCTTGACGGCGGATATCACCCTTATTTAATCCGATCCTTATTTGGAGTTCCGGAGGCGGCGCTTCGGGCGGGGATCTGTTTCAGACGGGTTCTTTGAGCATATATGCTAAGAGCGGGCTATTGAGTGAGCCTATACCCGATGATGTGAGAGTAAGGGATCACATTCTCCGGCGATTGTTCCTGATGATCATTAGGGGCTGCTTCATAACAGATAATTCCTCTACAGCGGCCTTCGATTTGATCAGCGCCACTCGACACGTGGACCGTATAGGAGAGTATGATTGGGGTTCCTACACCTTTGCCTACTTCATCAGGGGAATGCGCATACGATCGCAGGGCTTGACCGAGGCTTGGTTAGGATTCTACCCGTTTCTGCTGGTGAGTGTTTCTCTTGTCTTTTCCCGTGTACAGGTTAAGAGTGTTGACTGACAGCAGATGTTTGCCTTTATGTTGACAGTTTTGGGCCAATGAGAGGCTTCCATGTTTGCATCCTGTGAGCGTGTTAGGTTTATACACCTATCCATGAGGACGAAGATGGCATCATTCCATACTGGCGGAAGTCGTTGTTGCTGAGGGTTTCACTCATTGTTGCCTATAGTTGGAGTTGTTGATAGCCGATGTCATTACATGGATTCCCTACTCTAGAGAGCATTTGGGAGTTGGTTTTGAGGATGGGTACCCGACTAGAGTAGAGTACATCATTTCCACCCGCAGGATTTCTCTCTTCACAGATGGAAGATGGGAGCTCTATTTAGGAGAGCGTGCTATTAGGAGCACAATATGAGAGATCCGTATGCCGATCATGCCTCATACCAGGCGTTATTGGCCTATTTCGTAGTCACCCGTCATTGACATCCCATTGATGGGGATTGATGGTTTTACAGTGTCAGAGGGCCCCTGGTCTTAGGAGATGTTCCAGCATTGTTGGATCCCTCATACGATTGGAGCTCAGACCCGCGCCACACAATTTATAGGGGATATGGTTCCAGGATCTGTGATGATGATGGTTTGGCTAGCCTGTGTCAGAGACCCGACTCATGTGACACAGATTGATAGATTGACCCGGCAACTGGACCGGACACATCTTTTCATTCGGCATTTGGGCAGAGATCCTTCAGAGGTAGATACTTTTGATCCTTCTAGCTCTGGCGCTGGTCTCTCAGATGACCCGTATGGCTTTCCTGGTGCAGATCCTCCCTTATATCGGCCTGACATCCCTGTAGATAGAGATTAAGTGACTCAGGAGGAGTTACATCAGGTGGACAATATCGATGATGTAGACATCGACACTCTTGACTTTTTCTGATGTATTTATCGCTATTTCTTTTGATAGGCCTTTGTTAGCATCTAGGTAGCTTCGCCCCATTCTCGTTATATCTTTTGATAGGCTTCTGTTGTATGTTGGGTAGCTTTGCTCCATTTCCCTATATTTTAGTTGTACAAAGATGTATTAGATGATGATATACTTAGGAATGTATGAACAATTTTCCATTCCCTATATCATATTGCAATCTATTGTATCATGCATGTTATTATGTTATACATATGTTTGTATGTCCAGAGATATTCAGCATTGACCCCTGGATGGTCTTATGACATGGCCCGTACAGATGTCTTCTTCGATAGTTAGCCGTATTGATCATACCCCACCATTTTTGGTGGTATCTGGTATGCGTTCTTGGTATGATAGTATATCACCATCAGACATTGTGATCGTAGATGATTTACTGCAACATACTATGACCCTGTTGATGTTTTAGGTTCCCACGGGATTTGTAGAGGTCATGCTAGAGCACTGGGTATCGGAGAAATTTGGAGGAGTATGCACGGTTAACGATGCTGCCGCTGGACAGACCCTGCGTGCATATAGCTATCGGAGACATGAGTAGACAGTTCATGACCCTAACCGGATTGAGACGTAGAGTGGTCCAGGATAAGATTACATCCGGCCACGTGATATCCCAGCGTTTCCTGTTTGACAGGTTTGGCTCTGAGGATAGCTATGCATGGCATTTCAAGGTTTTCACCACACCGTAGGACCATTGGCGTTCAGCCAGAGTAGATGTACCGCTTCTATGCGTATTGTCATATGTCTTCATACCGCGGTACATGGATGAGCTGGATATCGGCGTCATTATGGCAGTGAGAGCTCTTAGGGAGGTTCATACCATTGTATCGATGATCATCGCAGAGACTCTAAGCTCAGCTACATACTGCTGCACTTATCCGGCAGGAGTGCTTAAGGGTAGCTCGGTCATGCTGTATGTGTGGTTTATGTCACACTTGAGACTGATTGGCACATTTAGACGGTAGGGGTTTTGTTTCACCTAGGAGATAGCCATATTGTACTCCTTTTCAGCCTACAAAGAGCGCAGATGCTGCATCGTGGTCAGCTTTTTTGGCAGGGATTAGGGATCCGTTTGCCATATTGCCAGGTTCAGGGCTTAGCTCACCCTACAGCTTCATTACTCATGCTCCGGGCATGGATTATGTCCCTCTGGCTGGATTGAGAGGCATAATTACTTACCACCCACTGGCCGTGATGTGTCAGTTTGACCAGTTTCAGGATTTTCATCCTTATGAGGGGGCAGTGAGTTAGCGCTTCGCTTCACACCATTTGTCGTGGAGGACGAGATCCAGTCAGTATGTATCATTGGGATCAGCCGAGAGTGGTTGAAGTTTTTGTCAGTCATCTAGGTTGTTCTGCAGAGTATTCCGCATGGATGGAGACAGAGACTGCATTAGCTACGACAGTATCCATAGTGTAGGAGATTGATTCTAATGATGAGGAGCCTATAGAGGAGGCTGTTATTCCCACCGATGACTTAACTGCTGGGCTTCCATCATTTGTGATGGATTCTCCTACCCCGAGTGCCACTGTTACTCATTATTCAGCACAACATTTGGAGCAGAGCTTACATCTGATGACCTATGATAGAGATCAGGCTAGGGCCGCGATGTTGACAACTCTTGATGAGAGAGATACCGCTCTGTTGGAGAGGGATGAGGCTAGATCAGCCAGAGATGCATTGATTGGGGAGCGGGATGCCACCTTATCTGCTAGGGATGTGTCCATTGCAGATAGTACTTCCGTTGGATCCCAAATGACTATCAGTCTTGCCGACATGAGTGCTTACATTGATGAGCACTATGCCACCATGCAGTTAGCCTATGATCTGCTAGCTAGTGTAGATACCCTTGGGTAGGAGCTTGCAGTGCTTCCTCCATCGCCAAAGAGGGATACTATGTTAGATCTGATAGTCCGCATACACACAGATCTGTAGATAGCTTTGTATTTTCCTGCACAGACTAGCTTAGCCATTTTGTCATGTACAACACAAATGTATATATCAAACAGTATTATGTATGGCAGGGAAATATATTTTGATTCACTTCCCTTTTAGTTATGCCTTGATACTTGCTTGATGTTTGCCTGTTTCTTCAAGGCCTTGTGATCTTGATGCATTCTGAACTTATCCTTGATAGATGGACATTGAGACGTCCCAAGATCTTTTAGAACGGATCATTGATTTCTGTAAATCCCTACCATCTTTGGTGTCTTAGGACAGGTATCTGTATGGAAAAATGGAGAGGAGGATGGTTTCTTCTTCTCTAAGATTGACCGCACCACAGATGGTCGCCAGTACTTCTATTTGTTAGAAGCCTAGTTAATTCCATCTCTTATGGGTTGGTATTGCTCTTTGTGGCATGATCGCAGCTTAGATGGTCACCGAATCTTCTATTTGTGAGAAGAGGTTGATCCCAGTACCGTGTGACAAGAATTGTTGTTCTGGTAGGGGTTAGACTGAACCATAAATGGCTGCCTACGTACTCCTACTGAAGAGTAGATCAAGTCTTCGTAGTTCGAACCTAGTGTAGGAGGTTCAACGCTGATTGTGAAAGGCAGATACGTGAAGAGATATTTTTGTTATTTTTGTTGTTGCGACCGGGCTATATAGCATATGGTTGCCTACATAGTCCTATTGAAGAGGAGATCAGGTCGGCGTAGTTCGCCCCTTAGGATGAATTGAAGGCGAAGAGAAGCGTAAATCCCATGTGCAAGCTATACTGTGGGGAGAGGAAAGTTTAATCCCATAATGGGGATAAACTATAGGTGTGTAAAAAGTTTAATCTCGTCTTCAGGATAAACTGTAAGTGTGAAAGGTTCAATCCCATCTTCAGGATAACCAAAATTTTGAAAGGTTGAATCCCATCTTTAGGATAACCGAGATTGTATGCAAGGATGGAATTGAGGTAAAACCAGGCTGCTGGCTTGAAGTGTATGTTTCCCTGAGGGGCAGAAGAGTATGTAGAAAGGAAAGTGTTCAAAACCGGAATGACTGGTGATTTGATGATCAAAACTAGGATGTTTGTTTGATGGTAACTTCAGACATAGTACCGTTTCACGGTGTCCGAGTTGATAAGCTGTGGAAATTCATCGCCATCCATTTTCAGAATCCGAGAGCACCTCAAATTCAATACCTCCTTGACAACAAATGGGCCTTCACAGTTAGGAGCGAATTTTCCCTTAGATTGATCTTAGTTGTCAATGATCTTCTTCAAAACCAAGTCATGTGGTTTGGATTGTCGTAGTCGGACTTTTTTGTTGTAGGATCGTGCGATCCTTTGCTGATATAACTGACCATTGAAGATAGCCGCGGATCGCCTTTCGTCTATTAGTGACAATTGGTGATACCTATCTTGTACCCATTAGTCTTGACCCAACTGAGCATCCATCAATACTTTGAGGGATTCCATTTCACCTCTATGGGGAGCACTGCTTCCATCCCATAGACTAATGAGTAAGGGGTTGCCCCAGTGGAAGTTCGCATGGAAGTTCTGTAGGCTAATAAAGTCAGAGGCAAGAGGTCAGGCTATCCTTTGTGACTGGTGGACATTTTCTGCATGATCTTGTGTAGAGTACATCTCTGCTCAGTTAGAATTTCATAGCAAATCGATGAATCCGCCTCTTCTAAGTTAGGCTCGCCTCAGCGGGTGTAGATCCATCTCGCAGATATACCTGGATGTGCTGATACTAAGGATTGTGGATGGGAGGTAGTTCATCCGATACTTCTCCAACGTAATTCCCATAGACTGGGGCTCTTTGCAGAGTAAACGTGATAATTGACATGTTTTCCTTGTCTGGTATGTAAACCAAGGAGGCTAGCATTGCTAATGCATCTGCAAAATCATTCCTATTACGAGGAATGTGTAGAAAGGAGATTTCTTCGAACTCCAAAGCCATCTGTAAAACTTGCCGATGGTAAGGCAGCAAATGTAATTCTTTGGTTTGATAGATTCCTGTGTATTGCTTGATTACCAATTTGGAATCCCCAAATACAGTTAACTGCCTGATGCCCATTGAACGGGCAAGTTTTAGCCCCATGATACAACCTTTATACTCAGATGTGTTGTTGGTGCCGATAAATCGTAATTTGACTACGACGGATATCGCTTCCCCTGTCTGGGATATTAGAACTACTCCAGCTTCAGAGCCTTCAGTGTTAACAGCTCCATCAAAATACATTCTCCACATACGGCATGTATTTTACTGATGTTGTTGTTGAATTGTCATTACCCCTTCATTGGGGAAGTACGTTTCTAAGGGTTTGTAGTCCCCTGCAGGTGCGGCGCCAGTTGATCCATAATTCCCTGACCTTTGACAGACTTTTGCATCACATAGATGATGTCAAATTGCTGTATGATCAACTGCCATCTAGACAGTCGACAATTCAGTATGGGCTTACTGAACACATACTTCAAAGGATCCATTCGGGATATGAGATGGGTTATGTGACCATGGACGTAATGTTGTAACCTCATGGAAGCCCATGCTAAAGCACAACAAGTCTTCTCAATCAGAGTGTACTTGTGTTCACTGATGCTAAATCTTTTGCTAAGGTAATATATAGCTCATTCTTGGCCTCTATTGTCCTTTTGTCCCAGCATACAGCCCATGACATTGTCATTTATGGACATTTACATGAACATGGGAACATCATCCCTGAGGGGTACCAAAACGGGAGCGTTAATCAGTTGCTCCTTGATTGTGGGGAAGGCTTTCTGACACTCATTATTCCATTTCATGGAGGAGTTCTTCATTAACAACTTGAAGATTGGCTCACAGGTTGCTGTGAGTTGAGAAACAAATCTGCAATTGAAATTGATTCTTCTCAAAAATCCCCGTATTTCCTTCTCTGTCTGAGGAATGGGCATTTCCTTGATGGCCTGGATTTTGGTAGGATCCAGTTCAATTCCTTTGTGGCTGACTAGGAAACCTAGCAACTTGCCTGACTTAATACCAAAGGCACACTTGGCAGGATTCAACTTCAAGTTGTACTTACGCAACCTGTTGAAAAGTTTTTTGAGATGGTCTAAGTGGTCCTCCTCCTTCTGGGATTTAACAATGATGTCATCCATGTAGATCTCTATCTCTTTGTGCATTAAATCGTGGAAAATTTCCATCATAGCTCGTTGATAGGTTGCCCCAGCATTGATGAGGCCGAATGACAACCGTTTGTAACAAAAGGTTCCCCAAGGTGTTATGAAAGCAATTTTCTCACGATCTTCCTCAGCGACCATAATATAATGGTGCCCCGCAAAGCAATCAGCAAAGGAGTACATGCCGTATTGAGCAGTATTGTCAATAAGAATGTGGATAAAGGACACAAGAAAGCTATCTTAAAGCAAGCTTTGTTCAAATCCCGGTAATCCATGCAGACTCGCACCTTTCCCCCTGGTTTAGGTACATGAACAATGTTGGATATCCACTCCAAATATGTAGACACCATGATGATGCTAGCTTGAAATTGTTTCAAAATTTCTTCTTTGACCTTTAAACTCCACTCAGGTTTCAATCACCTGAGTTTTTGCCTGACTATCTTGAATCCTCCTTTGATGGGAAGGCGATGAAGAACAATGTCAGTGGACAAACCCACCATGTCATCATGAGACCATGCAAACACATCATGGAATTGGGTTAATAGTGCAACCATGTCATTCCGTTGATTTGTGGTAAGGTCTGAAGCAATTTGGATAAGCTTAGGGTTATCTAAGGTTCCAAGATTGAAAGAAGTGGTTTGATCAAGATTGGGTTTTGGTTTGTCTGTGACCCATTCCTTAATCTCCTGAGGTGTCTCAATGTCCTCTTAGATGTCCATAAAGTCTGAGTCAAACTTTGCATCAAAGTTACAGTCCTTGTGGAGAGAAGGCACTTCATCAGCAAATACAGGCACATCTAAATTCAAAGTCCTGAAATAAAAGATGCTTTCACTTAATATATGCAACTGTTCAATCATACAAAAGTGTTAGCATGTACTTGATAAAATAACTGCTAGTACTGTAAAGGAAAGAAAACAATTAAAATTATCTACAGGGCAGAGGGAATTTTCTGCCCATTTTACCCTCATCAACCAATGCATGGAGTGCTACTCCAATTGTCGAGGGCAAAGTCCTGATGAACTACAGTGATGGAAGGATCATCATTGTCTGTCATTTCCCGAATGATAACCATGACATCTGGGCAATCATCGTCTGGGGTGTATCTGTTTGTATGTTCATCATGAACAATGACGCGTAGGCATGCCATCATCAAAGCAAGGTCATGTTTATGTTTCCGTTCCTTTCCTTCCACTTTGGGATCAGGAATCACCAGCTCTTTAGCTTTGATTGGCACTGGTTTAGGAAACAGCATGGCCACAACATGGGCTGGCACCTTTACTGGAGACTATATTAGCTCGTGGGGTAAAGGTATAGAAAAGCGCCGTGCGACGAAAGCTTGAGGAACCTGCTTGTAGTTATGAGGATTCCTGTGAGTGGAATTGGCAGAATAGCCTAGTCCGGATGTTCCAATTTGACTGGACATTTGAATAGGGTGCTTAATACCCTGCTTAGCTTTACCAAGCCCTTGTCCAGGTTGATGACCCAATGACATCATTTCTTGAGTGGCCGACATAACCTCGGCAAAAATCTTAGGTATAGGAAGTGGTGTTCCAATAGAATGGTATTGCGTGTTACTCACTTCCAAAGTATGGAAACTAGTCGGTTCAACTTTTGAATTAAAGCTGATGATTGGTAGAGTTCCTTGTTCAGGACAATCCAGCTCAGCATTGACAATGACTAGACTGCTATTGATAATGTATTTGAGTTGTTGATATAGCGTTGAGGGAACGGCTCCAGCCATGTGTATCCATGGTCTCCCCAATAGCAGGTTGTATCCTGAGTCTATCTTGAGGACGTGGAAGGATACATTGAATGTATTTGGACCAATCTCAATTGGTAATTCAATCTTTCCGACGGCATTTCATCGAGATTCATCAAAAGCTCTGATAACCGTATGGCCGCTTTGGATCCGCCTGAGATTGACATTAATCTTCACCAAGGTGGCATAAGGACAGATATTTAGAGATGAGCCTCTATCTATCAAAACTCCAGCTAGCATGTACCCGAAAGACAAAACTGCAATATGCAAAGGCTTGCAATGACCGGTCCCTTCGAGAGGTATGTCGTCATCAGTGAAGGATATCACATTGTTGTTGAAAATGTGATCAACCAAATGTTGAAATTTTTCCACGTCCACTGATTTTGGCAAATAGGCTTCTTCTAAAACCTTCAGTAAGATCTTCCGATGATCCTCAGAAGAGAAAACCAAGTCCAGTATTGAAATCTGGTGTGGAGCTTCTCGCAAGCTTAAAACCACTTTTCCTTCATTGTGGCCCATAGTGTGGAGGAATTTTTCAATCTTCTCCATGGGCAACTTCCCCTTTGCTTCGCAAGTAGGTTTAATAACCCGTTGAGGAAGATACAGTGGATTTTCCTTCAACACTATAGCAGTAGTATGAGACGTGGATCCTTTAGCTTCTCCATAATTCCATGGAACGTTGTGTAAGCTGACAACAGGATATTGTGGTTTTTAAGATAAAGAAATTGTCTCTGGTGCGGCCACTTTCAAAGGATTGTCAGCTCCTTTGAGTTGAATTGGTTGTATGGGAAATACTTTGACAGTCTCATCATCCACTTCAGATATAACTGCTACTGATCACTTCCATTTGGTAGGACATGCATTCCCACCCTTGAGTTGTACAATGTAATTATCTGCTATTTGTAGGACACCGCTATCAATAAGATTTTGAATGAGATGGCGGAGTGCCCAACATTCTTCTGTACTGTGACCACGAGAATGTGAATGATATTGACACATTTCATTAGGATTGAACCATCCTGAACGGGGATTGATTGGAGGGAGAAGGAAGGTAATTCTTCCTTCGTTGATCAACATTTGCAATATCTCCTCCATAGATTGGCCCAAATAGGTGAATTCCCTCTGATTGGCAAAATCCCGACGGGCTTTAGCATTTGCTCTCTTCGCAACCTTATCCTCCATAGCTTCACTTTCTGAAGGCGGTGAGGAGGCATTCATAACAAAAGGAAGGAGATAGGCATGCTCCTGCCTGATTAATTGGCGTGTGACTTGATGCTGGTGGGTCACCAGTTCTACCAGTTGCTCAATTTGTTTAGAAAGAGCTTTCATCTTTCGTTCCACGGTAAACTGGAACTCTGCATAATCCCATTTGTTAACATCGTCTTTGATGGTTTGGGATGATTCGCCGTTAGAATTGGAACCTTGTACAGTGCTCCAACTAATCATGTTGACCTCTTATTCTTTGTGTTGAGGAAGAGGGTTGTCTTTCACATGAGGTTGATCTGGTTTGGTGACTATGATCTCACCATTGTCTATTAGATCTTGAAACTTATGCTTCAAGGCCCAATAATCTTGAGTATTATGTCCAGGTGCTCTGACATGATAGACACACATTCGAGTAGCATTAAAACCCCTCCCATTAGGGTTGGCCGGTGGAAGAAGATGTGTAATTTTCTTCTGAGCAGTCAGAAGAGCAAGAACATTCTCGATCGAGTCCCCTAAGGGTGTGAACATTCGAGGCCGCTTTACTTCTCCACTTTTAGACAATGGAGGGTTTGAATATTGTGCTGGAAAGGGGGAGTAATTTCTCCTCTGCATAGGCATGCTTGGATTGCCTTTTTGTCCTTGTAGTATCAAGTAAACATCCTCCTCTTTCTTTTTATGTACCCTCCGGGGGTTGTTTCCATAAGATCCGAAATGGATGTGCTCAGCAACAGCTTTAAGAGTGGCTAGGTCTTGAATTTTACCAGACTTCAATCCCATCTCAGCCATTTCTCTATGCTTGATCATTTCAGAGAATGGTTTACCAATACCAGCTAGAACTCTTTCATAGAAAGGAAATTCCTGTACATCTATGAAAGTCAGGACCATTTCTGATTCCGTCATGGAAGGAATAACTTGACCAGCAAGACGCCTCCACCTTTGAGCGTACTCTCTAAATAACTCACTAGACTATTTCTTGACCTTGGTAATTTGGTACCGATCAGGAGCCATCTGAGATTGAAAACTGTATTGAGTAAGAAAGGCGTGAGCCAGCTCTTCCCAGCTATGGATCTTTGAGTTGTCTAATGGTATACCATAAACCAAGCTTCTCAATGACTTTTTCTCAAACAAATTGATTCGAGATTTTCATTTTCTGCGTAAGACCCAAGTTCTCTAATAAACACTTTTAAATGTGTCTAAGGATCCCCTAATCCGTCATATTTCTCAAAATCAGGGGTCTTGAATTTCTCTGGATAATGAACACCAGGAAATATGCAAAGGTCTGTATATGAAACACTACCATGTGTTCCAATCCCTTGGAGAACACGAATAGTTTCTTCCATTTGAAGGACCTTCTTCTTGATATCACCGTTGTCTGGATCACCTTTGAGATGGGTGCTTTCAAGGTCTTTGTTGGTTGTATCCAACTAAGATTCCGAAATTGTTTTTTTCCAGACCATGAACTCCTACTTGTGTAGGGGATTCTGTATGTGTAGGTATCTTCGTACCCTGACTAGACTGGTGCAATTCTTTTAGTAGAACAACCAAGTCTGCAATTTGTTTACTCAATCCGTCAAATTCTTCTTGGGAGACAACATTAGACTGGTCAGAAGAAGACATGATTGGCTGTAGGCCTGTGGCCTTTTTGGATTTTGAGCGGGTAACATGCCCAATTGCTTCACTGTAAAAGACTTACGTAGTTTAGTCTTTGGGTAACGTAAATGTTATCATAACATATCCGTTTAGGATTTTTGTCCTGCATAACCGGTTGTTAATTGATAACATGTCATGCATGTATAGATATTCTTCATATTTTATATTACATATGGATGAACATGGAATAAAATTACAAGTAAATGCTTTTACAAGTAATTGAAAATGGAAAGTATGAAGAGACTTTCCTCCGCGTTTGGTTTATCAGAGGCTGACCTATCTTAGTGTTACTTTCGTGGCTTTTTGGCATGAAGGTTCCCAGATCATCGCAATCTACTTGACGGGAAGTTAATCCGGTCGTTCAACTTGAGCGAATCTGAGTGGTGCCTTTCCTGAGCCCCGGGGAATTATTCTTCCAATGAGTCTAGTAATCAAACACCGATAGGATAGCCTCCTGGTGGAGGGACCACACAACATACATTCACATACAACGTGTCTCACCGTTTATGCAAAATGATGACATATGCGAAGCACTAATATCACATATAGATATTTAGCAGTGCAGTAATTAAGATGCATTCGTACACATTCATCATAAATGTAAATGCAACATTCACACACAAGCATATAACAATTTTGAAAATCTTGTAATAGTGGCTTAAGCCCTCTTACTGGAGTCCCCTGCAGAGTCGCCACATGTCGACGTCGGGATTTTTGAGTGTCCCTTTTCATTGCTTGTTCTTTGGTGTTCTCATGTTAATGTGAGATTTGTTTGAAAAAACAAGTGAAAAAGGTCTGACATGTATAATGTCGACAATTTGACTTTAAGAGTCGCCATTGGTGTATTTAATTGTTGCACTTGCGAATGAAAAAGGTTTGCACATTGACCCGATGATTTGACAATCGCAAAGACGATCTGTGAACCGAGATTCATTTTGGGTCCGAGGGCTTGATTATGCGGAGGGAAGGTGTTAGGCACCCCCCGACATCCGTGTTACCACGGTGACCGTCACTTTTCAATGAAATTGTTATATAAATGTGTGTATGTGTGTGTGTGTGGATCAATATGCAATTATTTAAAAGTAGTGCGAGGCCTCGTTCGCACCTATATACACAAGGTTTGAATTTTATAGAAAAATTCAATTTTAACCATGATATATCAATGAAGTTTTGTAAAAGAGGTTTTTCAAACCCTGTGCTCAATAGGAATTGAGACCTTTTCATATTTCCATTATATTATTAAATGTTCGGCTTGTTTGCTATTATTTTTGAGATGCGAAGCATTCTCGAGAAAATAATATACAGCAGTGCCGAACTCCTCATGGGCATGACAACCATCCAAGGAAATTCAGACACTGTAAAATAATGTACAAGCTGCTTATAGCTGAAAAATATGTCCATCATGGGAACCGAATCTAGATTCAATAGACTGAATATGTGATCACATGATTCCTAGGCTCAGATGATACTGTAATTTGTATGGAAAGTAGTAAGCAGTTATATATATAAAAGCTGTAAATATATATATACAGGCATGATCAACCACCACGAAGCAACTCCGTAGGCGATCGGAAATGTAAATATATAAAAGCGGTAAATATATATATATATATATATATATATATATATATATATATATATATATATGGACATGATCAACCACCATGTAAGTAAAACTGTGGGAAGAAATATAAATAAAGTCGTAAAAGCGATCAACCGCCACTTAAGTAAACTCAAGTGAGACGAAATGTAAATATATATATATATATATATATATATATATAAGCGAGTAAATGCTCTGGATGTAAAATCCAGGCTCATCAGATATGTCTGACAACAATTATATATATATATATATAAGCAATTAAACGCTCCAGACCGAAATCTAGGCTCATCAGACAGAGTCTGACAACAATTTATATATATTTATATATATATATAAGCCAATAAACGCTCCAGGCCTATGTCTAGGCTCAATCGAGGCATAACTCGATAATGTTAGTCTGTATAAAAATATATACATATATATATATAAGTATATATACAGACAGAAATGAAAACCACGGACCGAAGTCCAAACAAACACACTCACACGACTCTCAACGTGTACAACAGTGTGTGCTAATATGAGAAGAAGACTTTATATAATGTGAGAAGGCTTACAGTGGGCTGCCAAAGTAGACTTCTATGACTTTAAATGGATAAACACTCAGCTCTCGTCGGATAAAAGATAGCTATATGTGAGCTAACAAGTATTTAAAAGTGAGGAAACACTCAAAAGATGTGTATGCAGAGTAAAATTGACAGGGCTTCCTTGCCTTTTCTCTCTCTTCTCTTCTTCAAATGGCTGACCCCAAGGCTTGTATATAGAGCGGATAGGCAGCAGTACACTGCTGCGGCGTGCCATTGTCATATTCTACGGTGGTCGTTGTGCATTCGAGCCTCGCGGGTCCCGTCATCTCGTAGTACGTGCACTCATGCACTGTAATATCCGCTCGAACATGCAGAACTTCAATCTGAGCATCCAAACGAGGTATATCTGACCTTCTTCGGACCGCTTGCGTCGAGAGTTACGCAATGACATGGATTAAAGGTTGTACGGAGTCAGGAAGAGGTGTCTATGCCCATTGTCTTTAAGCTTCAAATTCTATCCAAAGCTCTGCCACACGTAATAGTCACTCGGGATTGTTACTCCTCGATTCTTGTGGGAAATTGTTGTATATATGTATGTATGAAGTGTCGAGATGATGCGCAAGTGTTGAAGAGACAATATGATGTTTGACTCCTCACCGGGGTTATCGCCGGTTTGAGTTGAAAGTAGACGTTGCTTAGGGTTATATCTAAGATTGGACTACTTGTTCATATGCCGCAATATCATCTTGTTGAGGTGGTAAGATAATGCTTTTGACCCCTTACTGGGATTATCGCCGGTTTGAGCAGAAAGCAGACGTTGCTCAGGGTTACATCAGAGATTAGACTGCTGCAAGTGTTTGAATACCGCAAGGTCATATGTGAAAGAACCTATCTGCCCGTTGTTAGCTCCGGGTCTGAGGTATGATTGCCTCGGTAGGAGGTCTGAGCTTGAAGCTGATCGCATGTGTTTGAAACAATTCCGGAGTTATCGCCGGAACTGCAAAAGCATCCCTTGGGGCTATCACCAAGGATGGAGTTGCTAATCCCAGTGTTGTTTCTCGGACTTGAACTGAACGTCGCGGTTTTATTGCCGAGACAGAACTGTCCTCTCCGATGTTGTTACCGGTCTTTTGATCTTGCAAACCTCGGGGTTATCTCCGAGATTGGAAATGACATTCCCGGTGTGTGCTCTGGGTTTGAGATGAAGTTCTCGGTTTATGGTCTGGGTTGGAACTAATGTTCCCGATTTGTGTCCAGGGTTGGAACTGCACTTCCGGTAGTATCCAGAATGGATGTAAGCTGTCTTCTAGGGTTATCTCCGAAAGACGAATCTGCCCTCCTGTAATGTTAGTAACATGCATGCAGAAAATTTTGAGTGTCTACAAATAAAATTTACCTCAAAATATTAAAAGTCATCTTTTATAACTTCAAATATTTTTAAACACTTTATTATCATTTAAAATGATTGTTAATATATTAAAATCATTTTTAACTATTTTATTTAATAAATTATATATCATTAATATACAATTAAATACACATATTAATGAAGAATATGTCAAATTATCAAAATTTAATTTGTATAACTTAAAATAATTTTTAAAACTCATTTTGGAATTTTTAGAAATTAATTTCTATTTTTTATGATTTATTGGAAATTAATGTAATTAATTTTAATAAAACTGTTGCTAATGGCTTTAGCGACACTAACTGTCACTATTGGTGTTCTTGAGCCTCAAGAACACTCAAAGTCAGATTCTAGGTGCTTACTTTGACCAATCATAATTCTCAGTTCATAAAGTTTCTGGGCTTGCAAATGTACTCATGGTGTTGTACTAGTGTAATACTACAAGTACAAACCAATTTCATGGTCTAACTACTACACAACATGACGATCTAAGCCTCTAAAGTGACTATCAGACGGTTTTTGGGTTTTTTAGGATACCTAGAAACCCAATCAGTGCCAAGTAGGTACTTTATGGCTTCAATTACTTTGGGTTCTAGTTATTGATTGGGTGTTTGAGTGATTTAATCTTGCAGTCCTCATGTCAAAGAACAACATCACTACACTTAGGTAGTTTAACTACATCACAATCTCAAGATCTGAGCCGGTCAAACCTTGTCAGAAACTGTGTTCTTAAGTTATCTGGAAATCCAGAAAACCAAGTTTGTGCTCGGTTAACTCACTTTGACTATTTATATGTTTGATCCTGTTCGTTTTTTATGTGATCTAAGACCATGATTCTATAGTCCATATACTAGAGTATAACATTGATATATCAACACAAGCTAAACACATAAAATCTGACAGATTTAAGCTCAGGAAAATCTTGTCAGACCTACCTAGGGAATTTCTGGGTTACCCAGAAACTCAAACACATGACTGGTCAACCAACTTTGACCATGAATATCTTGGAATCTGGATATGATATGACTATGATTCCACTTCCAGATCACTCCCCCCCCCCCCCAGAGCATACTACAAGTCTATTACATCAAACAAGTCTAACAATTAATAGGTATGAATCCATGGCCTTTGACATTTGACTGTCAGGCCATAATTTAGGGTTCTTAACAATTTTTCAAAACTTTATTTTTTAAGCACTTTTATGTTATGGATCTATGATATAACATCATAAATCACTATATAACATCTTATAACACATTAATAAACACAAAAACAACAATTTTTTCTTAGCATACAAGATCAAATATTATTAGGGTTTATATCTCTCTTTGAATAAGCTTTGATTCTTGCTTCCTAGTTTGTTCTCGGGTTGTTATAAACTTAGTTAGAGACTGAATTACTAGTAAATTTTGTGGGTTGAGAATGAGAAAAGTTTGGCTAAGTGTTGGTTCACAAATGAAGCTAACTTTAGTATGGATGCAATAAATATAAAACTTGCAAGGTTGCACTGACAGATCATATATAGTATAGATTTAGAGCACATGGTTATTATCCCCAATGGTGAGTCACTAGATTTAACATATCTCTTAACTTAAAAGTTAAGTAAAAGGTATTTTAGCCATTTCACCTTCAAAAGGGTATTTTGGTAATTTCTCACATAATTTTAAGGGTATACTAGTCAATTGACACAATTCCCTTTAATCTTAACCCTTAGGGTTTGATAATCAGAATTAGGGTTAACTAATTAGGATTTAGGGTTTCTGAATAAGAAATTAGGATTCCCAGAAAAGAAATTAGGATTCCTAACTGTTCGTTAGGGTTTTCTAATCCATATTAGGGTTTACTAAGGTTATACCTTATCTTATCAAACTTTGATCATTAATTCTATTCTGTACAAATACATACTCAAATATAAAATTATTATAATGATATTAACTATCGAATCCCTATCCGTAACTAGGTTTAGGGTTTTCAACAGTTGTTTAATAAACTTCACTCATATTACTCAGTCAATACATTGTTTGACCATTTTGCTAAACTCGTATCACAGATACTCAGCACAATATTGATAATCAATAACAATATTAAATAAAAAAAATTATTCGTAAAAATTGAATTGTTTAAAATTCTGGGTCCTCACAAATTATGGACTATTAACCAATGTGATTGGATTTTATATTGGTTGGATGCATGAATGTATGGGTTTTATTCCTATTACAAAACTATTTAAAATAAATTGAAACCTTTATCAACAGTCAAGGAGAAGTATATAGGAGAGAGATAGAATTTATATTAAGAAAAAAATTAGAGAAGACGAGGTAATGAACACGTAGAGTATGTGATTTGTGAGCTAATGGCTTTTGAACGAGCCAATTCGGACTTAAAATGATCAAATTTGGAGACCGGGAAGTTCGCAAAGTTCAAAAACTATCAATGTAATCTGGTGCATGAGCTAGCAATCATGGCGCAAATTTAAGGCCAAAAAGTGGTATTTGTGGCAGATTGCCGTGACCATGTCCGGACCTCATCAGAGAGTCGTGTGGCAGTCACGATAGTTATTACTATGACTCGTACCGCATAAAGGAGTCCGGACTTTTAGCCATCGAAGAAATAAATAGAAACCATGATCAACAGTCAAGGAGAAGTACATAAGAGAGAGATAAAATTTACATCAAGACGAAAACCAGAAAAAACGAGGTACACAGATCCCATTTAATAAAACCAATTCATTCAAACATTCAACCAAAATATACCCAATTACATTGGTCAATAGTCCATAATCAGTCCCATTTATTATCATGCTTATCATCATATGTATCAATAAATAAAATCATTCAATATATATATGAATATCATTTAATGGGCAATTTTAAGTTGCATGAAATCCAATTTCAAGAGTAAAATAAACTCTTTATTTTAATTATAAAATTATAAATATATATATATATATATATATATTTATATATATCAACCGTACAACATATGCAGGATCAACGTTTAAAAAAAAAACAGGCTTCGCGATTAACAGCTTTTATAAAATGGATTTTGACCTTTTTAAAAAAAATAAATTTTATACAACAAATTATGCCTAATAAATTATTCTAAATAAATACCCATAAATATATGGAATCAAAATAATTAATAATTCGCATAAACTTTGTCTTAGATACTAATGTAAGGTTTTGTGAAGATCAAAGATGTAATCAAATTGTAAAATTAGCGGAAACAAAGTAAAATAAGATTTTAAAATTTTTCAAAAACTAATTACCCGGATCATCCTTTATGTATATTATTAATTAAAACGAAGAACAAGAAGTTATGGAATCATACCCGTGTAAATATGAGCTTCCACAAATACGAGTTCAACTCCTACTTTTTCGCGATCTTCTTGAATCTCTGGGTAGATTCCTTCCTTTGATCAATGTTAGCCACCCAAGTGTATGACCTCTAGAGGTGATCCACCAAGGAAGAAGAATTTTCAAGAAGAATGGTCTATTGGCTCAAACCATAGTTTTTCCTAACTCTATAGACAAAGGGGGCATACTCTCCAACTATTATGATTACGTATATATGATATCTGATATAAGACTCCTCTTATAAAGATATCAGGTAACCCTATTTAATTAAAATAAGGTATTATTTATTTAATTAAACTCCTTTAATTAATTGGGCTCCCTAATCTTATTAGGGATAATTAATTAAACTCTTTTACCTAATTTTGTCTCCTAAAACTATTAGGAATAAATGAGAGTACTTATATTAAATTAATTCTTAAACTCTTTTAGAAATTAAAATTAATAATAATTATAATAATATTAATAAGACTCTTTTTATTAATTTATATTTAATATTTCCAAAATATTAAATAATAAATATTAAGCTATTTAATTTATTCTATCACCATAGACTAAATTAAATATACTTAATATATTATTACGATTATGTCATTAACTTTTAAATAATTATTCTTCCTTTTATGGTGTGACCCTTTAGATTCTCTATATTAAACCCGGTTGTGAATAAATTAATTAGAACAATTCTAATCTTATTTAAATAAATAAATTAAAGTATTAATTTATTTAAATAAATAATATTTATTTTACAATAGGGATAAACCTCCCTAGCGATCAATGACTTTACAGATAATATAGATTTTAACATTAATCATAAAAGAACCTTTGAGTAAATAGTTATCGTACAATTCAATCCTTCCACCATACAATGTCCCAACTAAATATAAGATATAGAAATACTGTTAAGTCTTATTTTATTTAATTATATGTATTTCTATTTCTAAATGCACAACTCCTAATGAATGCAAATTAGAAACTTATTACACCCAAGTATACCCTTTGATCTACCATAAGGGTCTTAAAGAATAAGTCAAAGTGCAATTCATTATATATAAGATACTATGATGATCTCAAGTTTAAGGATCATTTGTACTACTATCACTACAAGAATTCCTAATGACGGGTAAGTAAAACTCCATTAGGTATTCCTTAGCGAGTCACGTTCAGTGAACTTATTCTCCAATAAGCACATATATACTTGCTTTAGTGACTCCACACAAATGATAATGAGATCAATCATTCTCATCCAATGAACAAGTAACGTATGTATAAATCTATCCGGATTCATTAATCCCCTTTTTAGTAATCCATCGATTGAGAATATTTTAGTTTTAAGCTATCTAAGAATTTAGATCTCATTAGCATGATCTCATCATGATTCTAAAAGCATTGCTTAAAACTATGAGTTTATCACATATTATTAAAATAACACCATATAGATAATAAATGCCTTTAATAATTATTCTTTTATTAATAAATATATAAGATTGATTACAAATTATATGCTTTATCATCATACATTATTGGCTTGTATGCATACTACTTTCAATGGACGCCACCCGATGCCCAATAATTGATTGATATATCTGAAAAGAAAAATCGTACCTTGTTGGACATGGTGCGATCCATAATGATTTTAACAAGATTCCAGTATCCTTTTGGGGTCATACCCTAAAAATGACTGTATATCAACGAAAAGGTAACCTCAAAATCTGGCCCCAATACTGTGACGCCCCCAAAATAGGTATACATCACCCATCTTGAGTCGCCAAATACATGGTACAAAATTCAAATACAACTTAATTATACAACTGTCGTGTAAAATACGACAAAACATAAATGAGAGTTTCAACAAGAATATTGCCTTCTAGACAATATCCACTCTCAATGGAGTCCTCATAGACAGTATACAAACTCAAATTTAGTCCTCATTATATTTATTATCACACTATTTAACAGAATAGTGAGGACTACTAATGTTATCATCTGGACTGTTAATCCGTTCCCCGACTCGTCCCAACTATATTCTCATTTCCTGAAGAGAACCGTGAAGGAAAGGGTGAGCTCAACTAGGCTAGTAAGAAATATTATGACTAAGATAATGCAGAATAAATTATCATTAGTCTTCAACAATGTTAAACTGATAAAATACAACAGACATCAAGTTTAATTACAGCGGAACAAGCAATCCATTAAAAGTGTCAAGTAGAGAATAAAATCTACTATCTTTTATGATTTAAAAAGGTTTTTCATCATTTTTATCGCTGAGACTCAGCTTAATAAATAATCCACATCATCCCTGCACTACGGCCAAGGATATTCATTAGTATCAGGACAACAAATTATCCATGCACTACGGGCCAAGGATATTCGTGTATTCATCAATGGTCACGATCATGCCATAAAACAATTCATCTTTGCACCCTTGGCCGAAGAGAATCCATAGCCATAATCATACCAAAAACTGTCCATCAATGCACTATGGGCCAATGAGGACTTTTTTCCACATCATTTGTAAAATTACAGTTATGATTATACCGAATAATCCCTGGTCGTAATCATACCAAGTCCATCTATGCACTACAGGCCACAGATGACTTTCAACATAATATAAACATGAGGATGATGACAATGATATAAGAATTCAATAAAACAAGTTTGTAAGACCCCAACTTTTATGAATAAAAATGAATTTTCTATAAATATCATTTTTGAATATTATGGAATAAATTTGATATAATGTTATAGTTATGGGTAATATTTATAAATTTTTCAAAGTACGCAAGTTGTTATATAATATTCGATTGGTCGGGGAATATTCATTTTAACAAGAAATATTCGTTCGACGGCACAATCATTGGTGGACCCCACAACAGGATTATTTTTGGATTGAGAAAACGACAAAAATATTTTATTAAAAATAACGGCAGAAGTTTTATCGTTATCTTGTTGAACTACGGTAGTAAAAAATAAAGAATCTGGCGTGGTTGCATAAGTAGCACACGGTATTGATTATTGATGCTTACGTGAGAAGTCATTCAGTTTTATTCAATTATTGTCGATATTTTATATATTATTAAATCAATAATTGAGATGACAGAGTTATTAATATTATTATTTGCAATATTAACGATGTCTAAAAGTTCTGCCAAGGAGAGGTTTGGTCACCTAATTGTGCGCCGATAGGGAGAAATCCTTATTGGAAAGCCCCCTCTTTCCTGAGAACGACCTGGTCGATTAATAGTGTGAGTAATAATAATGATGATGAAGTTTTATTTTATTAGTATTATTAATGTAATAAAATAGAAAAGCTTTTTATATAAAACAGAATACTTTTATAAAGTTATTCATTTTATTAGGCTAATAGTAAAATATTTTTATATAAAACAGAATACTTTTATAAAGTTATTCGTTTTATTAGACAATAATTAGAATATATTACATTTTATTATGCATAGTGTTTGCATAGTGCCTGCATAGTGTTTGTATAGTAAAATCTTTTTAAAAGTTATTCGTTTTATTAGATTATAAATAGAATATATTACATTTTATTGTAAACCAATCTGGACCGTCCGTTTAAAGTAAATCGATCTGGACCGTTCATGGATTGGTTACTATTCGATCCATTCTTCTATAAATAAGCTCATTCCTTCATTATTTCTTACTTAATTCTTTGAAACTCAGAGAGAGAAACTGTAGAGAGAATTATTCTTTTATCTTGAGCGTATTTCTTTAGCGTTTAAGAAAGCTTTGAGCGTAATGCAAGTTTCTTCAAGTATATCCCCACCCTACCGTCGGAGTACTCTTCTTTATAAGGTAAGGGGTATTATTTTTTTCATATTCATGAAGAGAACTTCTGTTATTCCATTCTTTATTATTCTGTTGGAATCTATTGGAATAACTTGTATACGCGGTCTACCCTATACTTGGTGATTTCTGTTGTTATTCCATTCTTTATTATTCTATTGGAACATCCTGTTTGTGCGTTTTACGCTGGACCTGGTTCCGTCTTTATTATTTTGTTGGAATATCCTGTCTGTGCGTTTTACGCCGGACCTAATTCTGTTATTTATTATTATGTTGGAATAACCTATCTATGCGAAGTACCGCATGCATGGTGATTTCTGTTGTTATTCTATTCTTTATTATTCTGTTGGAATATCCTATCGGTGCGTATTACGCCTGACCTGGTTCCGTTATTTATTATTCTGTTGAAATAATCTGTCTATGCGAAGTACTACATGCATGGTGATTTCTTTTATAATTCCATTCTTTATTATACTCAGTTAGCTAAAGTTTTGACTTCTATACTCCATGAAATTAGTGGAATACCCTTGATATTTGCGCTTCATCTAGTATCTTTTCGTGGAAATATTCTTCTGAGCATTCTTGAATTTTACTCTACCAAGAAGTATCATGTTGACAATTTGGACGTTATTTGTTCCTGAATAAATTAATTCTTGAACTTATTTTATTGAATTCTTATATCATTGTCATCATCCTCATATTTATATTTTGTTGAAAGTCATCTGTGGCCTTTAGTGCACAGATGGACTTGGTATGATTATGACCAGTGATTATTCGGTGTAATCATGACCGTAATGTTATAAATGATGTGGTAAAAGTCCTCATTGGCCCGTAGTGCATTGATGGACAGTTGTTGGCATGATCATGACCATTGATGAATACACGAATATCCTTGGCCCGTAGTGCATGGATAATTTGTGGTTGTGATACTAATGAATATCCTTGGTCGTAGTGTAGGGATGATGTGGATTATTTATTAAGCTGAGTCCCAGCGATAAAAGTGATGAAAAACTTTTTAAATCATAAAAGATAGTAGATTGTATTCTCTACCTGACTCTTTTAATGGATTGCTTGTTCTGCTGCAGTTAAACTTGATGTTTGTTATATTGTATCAGTTTAACACTGTTGATGGCTAACGATAATTTATTCTGTATTATCTTAGTCATAATATTTCTTACTGGGCTAGTTGAGCTCACCCTTTTAATTTCATTGTTCTCTTCAGGAAATGAGAACGTAGTAGGGACTAGTCGGAGAACGGAGTGACGGTCCAGATAATAGTATTAGTAGTCCTCACTATTCTGTTAAATAGTGTGACAATAGATGTAATGAGGACTTATTCTTAGATTGGATATTGTCTTGAAGACAATATTTGTATTAAAACTCATAGATTTGTATTTTGTACCATGTATTTGGCGACTCAGAATAGGTTATGTATACCTATTTTGGGGGCGTCACAGTTGGTATCAAAGCTTAGGGATATGATCCCTAGCTAAGATGTGAGACAAGAACTAGGAAGGGAGAGACGGGGAATTCCTTCGCTAATATGACCTACTTAAGTTTATTTGGTATTTAATTAGTCGGTTAGAGTATAGGGATAATATGTGATATGTTAATTAACCCTTGTTTTGTGGTAGTTTTTGAAAATGGCTTCTGAGAATGTTGAGAACATCAATGGAGCACAGGAGACCGTTGAGTCTCCACAGATCAATAACCAGGATAATGTGCATCAGGAAGGCGACAATCCTCATGCAAACAACAACACTGACCAAATGATGAACGATGGAATGTTTCGAGGCTTCATGCAATTCATGCAACATCAAAGTAGAGAAGCTCCCGTCCAAAATGCAGTCGAACATCGGCAACTCTCGGGACGGCCACCGCCAAAGCAGTTTAAGGAGCTGGGACCATAGGAGTTTTTAGAGAGCCAAACCACTTAAGGCGAGACGTGGATAAAATAGATCAACAAGATATTTGATTTCTTGGGTTGCTCCGAGGAGCAAAAGGTTCCCTTTACCGCCTTCATGTTGCGTGCAAAGGTAGATTACTGGTGGGAATCTATAAAGCGTACTCAACTTGCCGCACTGAAGATGTCTTGGGAAAAGTTTCAAGAACTGTTCAACGACATGTACTTTCCCAAAAGTATTCGTCACATGAAAGAGGTAAAGTTCATTAAACTGGATCAAAATAACATAACCGTGTCGCAGTACGAAGCCAAGTTTGCTAAGCTATCTCGGTTTACGTCCCAATTTGTTGATAATGAGGAGAGAATGACTCGAATGTTTCTAAGAGGTTTGAAACCCGAGATACGTCAATATCTTATCTCTCATAAACCGTGTATGTATTCAGATGTTGTTAATAGGGCTCAGTTATTGGAGTGCGATAATGAGTTAACCCAACCAAAAGAGAGCAGCCAACAAAATGATAATACCAGTGATAACAGTCATCGAAGCGGTGACAATAAGAGTGGAGGGAATCAACATGCCAGAAATGGTAACCACTTCGGTGGTAATCATGGCCAAAGCAATAAGAATGGACATTTCAAGAAGAGGAGATTTAACAATGATGGAAAGACGTCAGCACCAGCACCTGTTGTTAAGGAAGGAGAACGACCACCTATCAAATGCTTCAAATGCGGAGGGGAGGGACACATCAGTCCAAACTGTGCGATGTCGTCCAAAGTATGTTATAATTGTGGAAGAGAAGGTCACCTTACCAGATTTTATAATTCACTAAAGACAAGTTTAGCTAGGATGGAGGCACCAAAGGACGCCCCAGAAAAGTCAAAGCCAGTAGTACAAAGGAGAGCGGTTATCGTGACCTCCCAGAAAGCAAGGAACCCGAATGAGGTCATCACGGGTAAGCTTATCATAAACTCTAGTGAAGTATATACCTTATTTGATACCGGTTCTACCCATTTCTTTATTTCTCCTACTTGCGCTCAACGTTTAAATTTGACTCCAGAGAAATTGGACTTTGACTTATCTGTTAAAACTCCGTTGGGAGAAAACTTCATTACATCCACTGTTTATAAGTCTTGTTTGGTTCAAATCGGTACCCTCACATTACCTGTCGATCTTATTTCATTGAAAATACTTGCATTTGACGTAATTCTAGGGATTGATTGGTTAACTACTCATCATGCAAAAATTGATTGTTTTCGTAAGGTTGTTAGCTTTTATATTCCTAACTAACCAATTATGAGAATTCAAGCAACTAAACCATTAAAATCAATCACTGTCATCTCAAGCCATAAAGCTAATCGTTTATTGAAAAACGGATGTCAATCTTTCTTAGCTCATGTCATAGATTTAAACAAAAATACGTCAGTTTTGAATGATATTTTTATTGTTAATGAATTTCCTGACGTATTCCCTGAAGAACTTCCTGACCTACCCACAGAACGTGAAATTGAATTTTGTATCGACCTTGAACTCGGTACAAAACCCATTTCCAAAGCCCCATATCGAATGGCTCCTATTGAACTTCAGGAGTTAAAGACCCAACTGCAGGAATTGTTAGACATTGGCTTTATTCGTCCTAGTACTTCTCCTTGGGGTGCTCCTGTTCTATTCGTGAAGAAGAAAGATGGGAGTATGCGACTTTGTATTGAATATCGGGAGTTGAATCATGTCATCATCAAAAATAGGTACCCATTGCCACGTATTGATGACCTGTTTAACCAGTTGCAAAGCGCCAAATTCTTTTCAAAAATTGATCTTCGTTCTGGATATCACCAATTGAAGATTAGAACTGATGACATTACAAAGACGGCTTTCAAAACTCGGTACGGGCATTATGAATTCCTAGTCGTGTCTTTTGGATTGACGAATGCTCCTGCTGCCTTCATGGATATGATGAACCGAGTATTTAAGGAATATTTGGATCATTCTGTGGTCGTCTTTATTTATGACATCCTTATTTATTCCAAAAGTCGTGAAGATCATGAACAACACTTGAGGCTGATACTCCAAAAGCTTCGTGAATATAAGTTTTATGCCAAGTTGAAGAATTGTGAGTTCTGGCTTGAGGAAGTAGTATTCCTTGGGCACGTAGTATCAAGCCATGGAATATCTGTTGACCCAGCAAAGATTGAAGCTATTCAAAGCTGGGAGCAACCTAAATCAGTGACCGAAGTACGTAGCTTTCTAGGCTTAGCTGGTTATTATCGGAGATTCGTAGAAGGGTTTTCTCGAATCGCTACTCCATTAACTCAGCTGACTCGAAAAGATACAAAATTTGGTTAGAACGAGGAATGTGAGAAGAGTTTTCAATAACTCAAGAGGAGACTCAGTTCAGTACTTGTTCTGACAATACCATCTGGCTCGGAGGGATTTGTCATCTACAGTTATACTTCGAGCAAAGGGTTAGAATGTGTTCTCATGCAACATGGGAAAGTAGTAGCCTATGCCTCTCGACAACTCAAAGAATATGAGAGGAATTATCCTACTCATGATCTAGAGTTGGCAGCTGTTGTTTTCGTACTTAAAATTTGGAGGCATTACTTGTATGGGGAGAAAGTGGAGATCTTTACAGATCATAAAAGCCTCAAATATTTCTTCACTCAAAAGGAACTAAACATGCGACAGCGATGTTGGCTTGAACTGTTGAAAGATTATGATCATACCATCAAATACCATCTTGGAAAAGCGAACGTGGTAGATGACGCATTGAGTACAAGATCATATGCTGGTACGAATGCGATATTGTCAACGCAAAGGCCCATTTTGTATGACTTGCAAAGGATGGAGATAGATAAAGACTCTAGAAACCCATGTGATGATGGCAAATATACGAGTAGAACTGACTTTAATCGATAAAGTTAAAGCTGCACAAGCTACAGACCTGGAGCTGATGCATGTGAGGAAGAAAGTACAAGAAGGTGCTATGCCGGAAGCAAGAATCGATGAAGAAGGAATACTTCGAGTCAACTCCAGACTTTGTGTTCCTAACGACCCTGATTTAAAGTATAATATCATGATGGAGGCGCACAACACACCATTTGCAATCCATCTTGAGAGTACCAAAATGTATCATGATCTTCGACATACATTTTGGTGGGGCAATATGAAGATGGAGATAGTGCTGTTTATCTTAAGGTGTTTAACTTGTCAACGAGTCAAGGCGGAGCATCAAGTACCAAAAGGTCCATTGTAACCACTTGAAATTCTAAAATGGAAGTGGGAGCACATTACCATGGATTTCGTTACTGGTCTTCCCATGGTTTCTCAAGGCATAGATGCAATTTGGGTCATTGTTGATAGATTGACCAAGTCTGCTCTTTTCTTACCTATATGAGAAACTTATACACTAGAACGTCTTGCTCGTATGTACATAAATGAAGTTGTAAGATTGCATAGTATGCCAGTATCCATAGTTTCTAATCGAGACCCAAGATTCACTTCACGATTTTGGGTTAGATTGCAAAAAGCTATGGGCACGGATTTACGATTTAGTTCGGCATATCATCCTCAAACGGACGGACAATCAGAGAGGACTATTCAAACTCTTGAAGATTTATTAAGACTCTGTATCCTTGACTTCAAGGGAAGTTGGGACAAGTTCTTACCATTAGTAGAGTTTTCCTGCAATAACAGTTATCAAGCAAGCATTGGCATGGCTCCATTCGAAGCGTTGTATGGAAGAAAGTGTCGTTCTCTAGTATGCTGGGATGAGGTGGGTGAAACAATGTTGTTGGGACCGGAGTTGGCACGTATGACTACGGAAAAGATTCAAACGATCCGACAACGTATAAAAACCTCATAAGACCGACAAAAGAGTTATGTTGATCTTCATCGAAAGGACGTGGAATTCGATATTAGAGATCACGTGTTGTTACGTGTTGCTCCATGGAAAGGAGTTACGAGATTTAGAAAGAGAAGAAAGCTCAATCCTCGATTCATTGGCCCATTTTTAATCATCGATTGAGTAGGGACTGTAGCCTATAGACTTGCTTTACCGCCAAGTATGTCTCGTGTTCATAATGTTTTTCATATATCCATGTTACGTAAATATGTGAAAGACCCGAACCACATTATTGAGTTAGAACTGGACGAAATAGCGGAAGATTTAATGTATGAAGAGGTTCCTGTTAAATCTTTGATAAGAAGGAACATATTCTACGCTCCAAGGTTATACCTCAAGTCAAAGTTTTATGGAGGAACCACGATGTTTAGGAAATGACCTGGGAGTTAGAATCTGAAATGAAATCAAGGTATCCTTACCTTTTTGACATGCCAGGTACGTACCCTAATTTCGAGGGCGAAATTTTATAAGAAGGGGAGATTGTAAGACCCCAACTTTTATGAATAAAAATGAATTTTCTATAAATATCATTTTTGAATATTATGGAATAAATTTGATATAATGTTATAGTTATGGGTAATATTTATAAATTTTGCAAAAGTACATGAAGTTGTTATATAATATTCGATTGGTGGGGAATATTCATTTTAACAGGAATATTCGCGACTATTACACAATCATTGGTGGACCCCACAATGTAATTATTGTCGATTTAGAAAATGACAAAATATTTTATTGAAAATAACGGAAGTTTTATCGTTATCTTGTTGAACTACTCGGTAGTAAAAAATGCGATGTCTGGCGTGGGTTGCATAAGTAGCAATACCGGTATTGATTATTGATGCTTACGTGAGAAGTTATTCAGTTTTATTCAATTATTATCGATATTTTTTATATTATTAAATCAATAATTGAGATGACAGAGTTATTAATATTATTATTTGCAATATTAACGATGTCTAGAAGTTCTGCCAAGGAGAGTTTGGTCACCTAATTGCGCGCCAATAGGGAGAAATCCTTATTAGAAAGCCTCCTATTTCCTGGGAACGACCTGGTTGATTAATAGTGTGAATAATAATAATGATGTTGAAGTTTTGTTTTATTAGTATTATTAATGTAATAAAATAGAAAAGCTTTTTATATAAAACAGAATACTTTTATAAACACCTCAGCAAAAGGTGTTTGTTATGAAACATGCTGACTTCTTAGATAAAGGTTTTTATCTTTGAAGGTGCTAGTGGGAGGATAATAAATCTTGAAGATTTCAAGAACCATAAAGCACTATAATTTAAATAAGAGAAACCTGTAGATAGACATATTGTACCACAATCGAATCATAAATTTGGAATATTACCAAAGTTACCTAGGAGGTATGGATTCATTATAAATGATGACGGTGAGGTACACATCACAAAAGATGATGATCCAGTTACATACAATGAGGTAAGAGTTGTAGACACTCAGAGAAATGGATTGAAGCAAGCTTCTCAAAAATGGAACATTCATTTTGATGAGATAATCAAATGAATTTGATTTTATTAAAAACAAGATTGAACCTAGTGTGTACAAAAAGGTCAGTGGGAGAGTTGTGACATTCTTAGTATTATATGTTAATATACTATGGATAAGGAATTATAAACTAATGCTACAATCAGGAAAGATAAAGTTGTCTAAACATTCCTCCATGAATGGTTTGGGAAGAGTATTATAATTATGGATACAAATCTATATAAATAGATTTAAAAGGATGATTGGCTTAACCCAAGGAACGTATATTTATTTGATGCTAAAGCCTTTTAGCATGGCAAACTCCAAGAGATGTCTTATGATGATGAGTCATGGAGTGTGTCTCTCTTAATAATTCCCATAGACTCTGAAAAGAGAGATTGCATGAGTAACTATCATATATGCAATGAAATGCACGAGACTTGATGTTGATTAGTCATATTATGGAGAAGATCATTGTAATTCAGTGAAAACATCTTAAAGTATTTAATCGGTACTAAGGATGTCATCAAATTAATGGTGGGTTTGAATTAAAACTAGAGGGCTTAACAAACCTGAGTTTTTCAGACTGACCAAGATGACAGTAAATCCACTTTAGGGTAAGGTGTTACCTTGAACGATGTTGCAGTGAATTGAAAATCTTCCAAACATCAAAGAGTTGCTATTTTAGTGATAAAGACAAAGTATATAGTTGTAAATGAAGTTGCAAGTTGATTGTTTGGATGAAAAGTTCATTACAGAAATAAATATAGGTCATAAGTCTTATCTTGGACCTTAACATGTGTTACGGCATTTTTATTTGAGCAAAGAATCATTGAAAAATGAGAGGTCACTATAGAGATAGTGGAATCTCAAGAACAATATTACATATCCATTACTGAAGCTTATCCAACAGCAGGATGATTGCCACTTAGAGAATAAGGGTATGAGATACCATGACTATTTACTTTAGTGCAAGTGGGAGATTGAAAGTAGTATGCACATAAGCCAATCATGTTGATGATAAAGCATATATTTTGTATAAATCTTATTCTTTTATTAATAAAAGTATTCATTTACTAAAGGCTTTAATTTTTTTATGTGGTGTTGTTTTAATAATATTTGATAAACCCATAGTTTTAAGCAATGCTTTTAGAATCATGATGAGATCATGCTAATGAGATCTAAATTCTTAGATAGCTTAATAACTAAAATGTTCCCAATCGTTGGATTACTATAAAGGGGATTTATGAATCTGGATAGATTTGTATATATGTTTCTTTCTCATTGGATGAAGATGATTGATCTCATGATCATTTGTGTGGAGACACTAAAGCAAGTATGTAGGAGCTTATTAGAGAATAAGTTCACTGAACGTGGCTGTGACGCCCCCAAATTTGTGTATCTTCCAACCCGACAGATGGTGCTACACGGTACTGCCATTCACACAAACATTCAATTGAAAAGTCTCAAAAGAACGAATATGTCTTCTATATATTCAAAATAATATTACATTTCCCCAGGTTCTTTATAACTAATACATTCGTTCTTGTCATAATATTCAATATATTACAAACATTCATCTATACTATTACATAAGAAATCTAAGGGTTCCTCTTCGCCTTGCCCTTATCCTTGTCAGAGCCTTCGGTCCTTTCGATCTTAGTTGTGTTCATATGGTTCAAACAAGAGTGAGCATGACTAGCTCAGCAAGTACTACAATTCTAATAAACAACATGCTTGAAACATAGGAATCATATATCTTCAATAACTAAATAATAGTTACGAAGTACTATTGATAATTCAAAATATCACTTCTTTTCATTCAAAACATTTTACAACATCAATTTCGGTCCAAGACTTTGAGCATTTCATAAGTTCTTTTGAAAGGGATATCCCGGCACTAAGTCCGTAAGTCTGACATTACTTACGAGCACGTCTAGGTGATCAGCCTATAGTACTCTATGTTGATCAACACTACATTCATTAAATGTGTATATGTTTAAGTTGTGGCAACCTCACGTGCCTATCGTTAAATGACAAAACATTTTTAGCATACTCAGTCTTCGTTTGAAAACCACACCAATATAACTTGGTAAACATTGACCATGCTTGATAGAAATATAATATAAGTCTGGCCAAACGAATTGGCTTGGACTTCATCATACAAGACTTCATGCGTAAGAATACATGAATTTCAAAGCTTGTCTAGACTGAACTGGAACAAGGGTTAGAATACTTGCCTTTAGCGTCTGCTACAGTAATAACACATTCTCAGTTTATATCTTTAAGTCTCTACTGTAATTGATAACGTCACCTAACACATTAGGTCATGAATGAACATGCTTGGTTCCTAATGTATCTTACCCTTCTTCTCAATCTAATTATGACTTAGATTTGTTACTATTTGTTTCGGCTTTCCATTATGTTGTTCTTACATTGTCATTACGTTCATATTCAATTGATTATCAACCTTTAATCATTATAAATTAAGCATCTAATAGTGCCTTAGCAATATTATAATTAAGCCTTAGTTCATTACTAATGTGTTACCATTCATTTCATACTTGTAAACTTTCTTCTCTGCCCAAACCCAAGGACTGGCGCTGCGGCGCCGGTCATAGCTCTTCAACTCGTGCTGCGGCGCGGGTTAGCAGTACCTATCATCCGGACTTGGCGCTGCGGTGCCACACTTCCCTCTATCAGTCGTACTGTGACGTGAATCTGCAGTAGGTATGTGCACTATATATGGTGCTGCAACGCCACCAATATACCTTGGGTTGGTGCTGTGGCACCAACTCAGTGTACAAGAAAATTTTTACAGACTTTTATTTTTGCGAAACTCCCGGACGCATAACTTCTTCGTTATAAGTCCGAATTGGCTCGTTCAAGAGCCTATGGTTCACAAATTACATACTCTACATGTTCATGAAAGAATTTTATCTATTTGACTTTGTTTGATAAAATTTCAGCTATTACTTCATTTTTAAGGAAAATGATAAACGTTCATGAACGATCAACGCCCGTTTCTTCGTTCTAAGTCGGAATCCGATCATTTTCAAGTTCGCAACTCTATAATGCCAAATATGACTTGTCTCCATCGAAAAGCAACATTTTTGAGTTCAAACACAAAATACGACTTCCATTCCGAGAATTTCACGAATTTGACGATTATCGTCCAATCGTGTGAATTCCAGCGAAAACTTATTACTAATAATTTGATTATCATTCTAAATGGATTTTAATCATCATACCAACATTGTAAGTTACTTATTACATCAACTTATTTTCAAAGTAAGTTTTGACTTATTCTCATAAGTTCATGACTTATTCAACTTATAAACTATATTTTCCCATTCTTATGACTTATTATGGACTTAAGTCCTTTACTCAATATTCTCACATAATATTGAACATACTAACATCATATGATAAACATATGACAAGTTCATCATAAGCTATCAACTTATTTAGGTTTAAGTTGCTTATTCAACTTATTCAGCTTAAGTCCATTCATTAATCATTTCTTATGATTGCTTAACATACATGTTCATTAAATTACACTTCTCTTATCACCCTACAATGATAGAGATGAAGATGTATTAGACAAAAGTTTTACTCTTGAAGACTAGTACTTCTCTTCTCTTTGAAAATTTAGCAAAGGATGCTTTGGCTTATAAAGCGCTTATTCTCTCTAATACTTAAGTTAATTTGTATTGGATGAAATTTGAACAATGAATAATGACTAGCAACTTCATCTATTTATAGGAGAGCTAGGGTAAGGGCATACTAGTCATTAATCACCCCACCTCCTCAACTAACCTCCTTACTAACCTCCTTACTATTCATCTACATAACTATTAAGTAAACTTGCTAGCCACTGAACTTTCTTGCTCATCACAACACTTGATCATCACATAAAGTACTTGGACATCACATAAAGTTCTTGCCCATCAATTCACCCATGGGTTGCTCCATGGATCCTAATCAATTGGATCAA